>JABBOT010000020.1:0-426954 GCA_016165875.1 Acanthopleura granulata | reverse complement strand
AAACAAAAGGCTTGTTCTACTCTCAGACAGCGATAGGCCTTACACAAGATCAAACAAACATGAAGACGTTAGACTACGTGCAGTACATATATTTGAACAAAATAAACACATATTACAACTAACAATTATATACAAAACAATACAGATAAGTACAAAATATACAGAGTTTCTTACGAATGTTAGCGTCCCAAATCCAGTTGGACTATTCCGGCTTCCAAAAGCAAGTCGGTCCATAGTATAGAATCCACAGTTCTCCGGTCTTCTCGAATTGAAGGATGACAAGTCCTGTAGTGAGAAACAGCAGAGGGCCCAGTACGCCGACGATGGTAGATATCCAACTCCGGCAAAGTGCAAGTTTCGTGGCCAAACGGGTTGACATTAGCGTCCGTAATGCCGAGCCGTCGATGTATGTTTCACTCCTCGGAAATATACACAAAGTCACTTTCAAGATAAACTGGGATGGAATATACGTAATCGCACAAATAGACAATGAGCGATACAAGCTCCAGAAGAACGTCTCACACCAAATAGCAAGTTGCGAAACACAAGCTCACGTAGTGCTACGTACCGAAAAATGGAGTACAAAAATACAAAATTGTCGAAAGGCGTGTAAGCCAATATCTCCAAAATTCGACAAAATCCTTCTAATCCTTCTGAGAAGAGGGTTTCTATGTCCCATTTCTAAACTGACCTTGGCCGCTGCCCATTGGTTAAAAATTCTCGAGCACAGCGTTAGATTAACAATAAATAATAAAGAAACAGCTGTATGTGCATTATGTGGCTTAATCGTACTAAACTGTAATAAAGTGGCTTCCTGGTTTAGAGTATCGCTGGTTCCGCGCTGAATTCCGAGTTGAAGATGTAAAAATGGATACTAAAGGCGTTGTGTCTGTATATTGGTGTGAGTCCACAAAACTTTCGCGACGAAAATGACGGCCTGCATGGGAGGTGTTTATGTAAAAAGAGAAATTATCGTGGATTTGCCAAACTGGTAATTTTTTTATTTATTTTATTACTGTTTTACTCAGTACTCGAGAATATTCCAATTATACGACGCTGGCAGAGCCCGGGGAAAACCCACCACCCTCCGCAGGTTGCTGGCAGACCTTCCCAACCTATACCGCCGCAGAGGAAGCCCGCATGAACTGAGCTTCAACAGACAGCGACCGCATTGATACTATTATACGCTCAAAAAATTTCCTTTTAATTGCATTATTTGAGGGAGGACGGATTTCCTTTCCGGTGATCTAACGGAACAATCCGTTCCTGGTGTCGAATTAATCCGTATTCAGGAAGGAATTAATTGGTAAGATCAACACAGAAACAATCCGAATCCGAACGGATTTACTGGAAGATTTTTTTGGCGGTAAGTCAATGTACTGTACTAGCACGCCTACTACTCGGTCAGGGAGGCTCCGCCGAATTAATATTGCTTGTGAATTATATCCCTTGTGAATTATATCCCTTTCAGGCTTAAGTAAGGAAAATGACATCAGAGTGAAAATGGCGTAGAATGACCAGGAAAAAAACAACCCGTAAATTCCCCACGTAATTGCTAGAAATAAAAGCCGTTTTAATCGCTAGCGTGTGCCAGCTTTTATACAGTATTGCCTGCATTCCTCCATTTTGTGAACCCACATGACGCTTCGACGTACTGTGTACAGGGAGAGTGGGTCAAGGCATTTCGTAGAGGATGCAGCAGGAAAATATCATTTATCTTTCCGATTAGAAAAATGTCCTTTTCTCAGTGAACATCGGAAAAGTGGAAACAATAGCACAATAGCACAGCCCTAATCTTTACAAACGCCCTAGTTTTTGCTGATGTTGGTTTGCATGAAGGACCCAGCTATTCAGTAAATTACCCACTAAACAAAAACTGAATGTTAAATGCTGGACCAATCGAGCAAGGTTTAGTGTCGCTTGTAAGTTAAAAAAATTGATAAAGTGATGTCGGAAAATGCCTTGTCACCATGGACGTACACATGCCATTACGTAAGATCATGCTATGTGAACAAGGAAAGTGAAGAAGAGATTTATCACCGTTTTGGAGCATCAACGCGTGACCAGCTATGCGCATATTATACATCAGTGTGATGGCAAATTATCAATCAACCCAGCCATCTCAGTCCTACGTGAATGAATGAATGAATGATTTTCGCTTAACGCCACATTGGCAACATCTCAGCCATATCGTGGCCAGAACATGTCCAGACAGGAAGCCTTGACAGTGCTATGTGAAAAGGGTCTGTAGTTTTGGAGATCTAGGCGATAGAAGGAAGGGAGTACCCCAGCTACCAAGCGGCCGACAGCAACCGGCCAGATCTACGGGCCTTCTCCGGTCTGACGTATCTATACAAAACCTGACAATATATTAAATACGCATGTAGACGCAGATCGTGTCGGACTGCAGCAAAATGTGACCAGCGTCTGTTTTCCCTCTGAATCGCGAAATAGGCCTATATTAGTTAAGGTTAGCCTATATATCGCAAGTACAAGGTTGAAAGAAGACCACTCAATACCTTTATCGAGTATCATCGGTTATTGCGCATGCTCGGTCTCGGTTTGCAAGTCCACAGGATGCTTGACAAGTCCCAAACGGATGTATTGAAACCTTGATTTTTCCGAATCATTTTGATCTTGCCCGTAGATGACACAGTTCCCGGAGATTGCCGAGTATTCCCGATTGCGTCATAGAAATCGGTCGCTCCAACTCGGGCGCACTCTCATGATCAGATTGGCATGGACGGAAAACGACACAGCATCAACCTTAGCTCTGCACTTCTAGAGTCCTAGGTTTCTGTCGGAAGTTTAATGACATCTGCTGAGAAATAAGTTAGCCATTTCGTTACCGAGATTATTTGAGATTAAAAAATAATACAGCTGTAGTGACGACAGTGTATGCGTGGCAATCGCCTGTGCATTGTCTGTCTTGCAACTCCCATTCAAGGACTTGTTGATCACCAACCAGAGCGGACACGAATTTCTGGGCCTTCCACTCCAGGTAAAAACCCACTTTTGTCACTTTCATATTCTCTGGTTGAGTTCCATTTCATATTCATTGTAACTAAGAAGGGATTGGAGTCTTGGTCAGTTGATTCTGAAATTCGATATTGTCAGAAATATAGGCTATAGAGAACATGAGGGTGGTGCCACATGGTAGGGGGACGTCAAATCATTGAAGAATGCTATTTCTGACGGAACACTGGAAAAGTGGGTCAGCAACGAACAATAGCACAGCCCTAGCCTTTATGAATCCCGAAATATAAATTATAACTGACGAGTGGACGAGAAAAATTGACTGATCAGTTCAGTTCGTGTGTTTTGTTTACGTGTTCTGTGTCCTGGAATCACGAATGTCGCCTTGACCGGCTTAGGAATGATTCTTCTGCAGTGCTTCTGGTTGTTGAACCATCGCGAAGCGCGAGCTATAATACATGCGCAAATCCTTTGTGTAATCGGACACGAAATTCATTTGTCCAGAAGTTTAGTAATTCGCAGCTTGTCGATCAGTAATTTTACTGGCGCGCATGACTTTCTTTCTCTGGCCAAAATTCATATGTAATTACGTTGCTTGTGGGTCTCAACATTAGCATATATATATATATATATATATATATATATATATATATATATATAATGAAGCAGCATAGGGTAATTCCAGGTACACAAAGGGGCACAAAGGATTTTTATTGTGATGGGATACAGGGGGTCGGTTATGGAATAGTGCGGGATGTTTCTTTTTCAATCGCTAGGACACACCTGATATGCTGGATCAATCGTTGAAATCCCGCTCCTAAATTCTCTCCCTTTTAAGACACTTGGTTGCAATGAGCAGCCGACAGCCCAAGTAATGGTAGTGTTAGTTGGAATCATTTGGGGTTTACGTCACTGGCCATTATGACATTCTTTTGTACAACATATTAAATCGGAAATTAACAAGAATGAATGAATGAATGATTATGGGTTAACGCCACATCGGCAATATCTCAGCCATATCGTGGCGAGAACAAGGTGGAAACACCAGACAGTAAAGGTTTTCGGTAGTCGCTGGAGAACATTAAAAAGAAAACAAAAATGTTCGGACATAGGTTAAAATCAGGTAAGAAAAACCAAAACAGTTAAAACTCGAAGACCAGCATGATAAGCAAATTTTATAACAAATATTTATTTTGAGAGTAAAATTTATATTTTATGATAAAGGCCAATGGCCTTCAAATATTTTATAACAGCGTCGCCAGCGATGCTGTCAAACAAATCATACATGGAGTTTACTGTGTAGAATCTTTGCCGCACATGGGCAAAGTCCACACAGTCAACCAGGATATGTTTGATGCCGTATTGCGCATCGCATCCAACACACTCGGGAGCACTGCCTCCATCATAAAATTGTGTGTTAGACGAGAATGCCCAACGCGGCATCTTGTTAAAACCACTTGGTCTCTACGAGACATACCAAACGTATAAGAGTCATAGCCTATGGGAGGGGGAATGGCATGCAGTTTGTTATCGACCTGCTGGTCCCATTCATCCTGCCAAAGGCCACAAATGTATTTAAGAATATTAGATTTAAAATCAGTATCAGTGGGTTGACTTGGGGAAGCTAAACGTGGGAGGTGGGCGGGGTGTGCTGTAATGGGCTCGATGAGTTTTTGTAAACGCTGGTTTCGTGTATGTGAAATGAAGACGTGTCTCATGCATATTTTGGATAGCTCCCAGATCTGCATGCACAAATAACATGAGTTACAGGCACAAACTTCTGTCCGTGGATTTAGCCTGGACGGGGAATTGGTAAACTCCCAGGCTGTTGCTGTTCAGGTAGGCCTTGTCCAGTTCCTTCAAGACCAGTTGTCTTACTGCGCTTTCTGTATGTCAGACGTGGGCAAGTTCATTAGTAACTTGACACAGGTTGTTGGTTTTGCCTGGCCTGTTCGTTTGCCTTCAGCCTTAAACCTGACTGTCATCGTTCAAGTAAAATTTTGATCATGGCATTAAACATTAATCATAAAAGTGAATAAATTACCTCGGTGAAGACAAATCGTAGGCCTTAAAATTCAAGCATTTAACCGTGTATCAGATGAAATAGATTCTTTTTCCAAAAAATTAAGCGAAGGAGTTCAGTGGTTTTGCTACATACTGCGTGTATCTGAGTATTGGGCATGTAAGCATGCAATTGAACATGTTAATGTACTATTCTTGAAAGTAGACTACCTTGAACAATGTTTTCCGTTAAACCCGTTACCCAACTGACGGATTGCCTTTCCGTTGATATATATCGGAATAATCCGTTCCTGGTTACTGATTAATTTGCCATCAGGAAGAACGGAATAATCTCTTTGAATGAGGCAAGGGCAACCCCGTCATCCTTCAAATTACGGATTTAACGGCAGATTTTTTTAGGGTCAAGGTTATTCTGTTTAGATGATCCTAAGCTATACCAGTATTTAATAAATCTTTTAATTAAGTAGTTTATAAGATACAAAGAGGCAAGTTTTTTTCTTAAATATTTCTTTTATTCAATGAAAAGTTTTGAAACGAAAACGTATGTACATCTCACGAGCAGGCTACCTTTATTTCTTGTTCATTCACATGCAGCTTAACCTATCGTATGTTACGGAAATATGAACGCGAGCTGGGGGATGTCCCCAATTTGTGTATGAAACGTGTTCTTCGTTCTGATATTACCACACATTTTTGTCGCATATAATTTCCCAAGAAAACAATCGTTAAAAATCTGTTTTTCGTCAGGATACTATATCTCCCAGGCAACAGGTCCGGGCAACATAAGCCAGCGATTCCTGCTCGACAATGCGCTGTGAACCATTATGGATATTTCTGTCCTTGTTTGTGGTAAGTTGATCAGTGTGACTAGTAAATGTTTCATGACACCTATTTGCAAGCTTCGTGACGTATGGGATGAAAATATTTAGAGAAAGCGGTGCCTAATTGTATCGGTTACATTCTACTACTTTATGCCCATCGTGCTGACCTTTCTCAAGTGAATTTTCCGTGTTGTGAACCTCGTGTTTGAAATATTGTTATTTTTTTATTATGTGTTTTTGCTCTAACCGGGTCAGTGTCTGGCCTTGATTTTGACTGCTATATACGTTATAGCGTGCACGGTAATTCAGTAAAGCATTCCTGAGGTCTCTATGTTTATGAGTTTCATGTCATTGTACATAGAGCGTACATTGTGGAAAAATGTATCTCTGGTGTGAACGTGGTTACGATCAAACCATCCAGAATTTTCTGCACGTTAATCTATAAATATGAGCGACGAAGTTATAAAGCTCGCAGTCATATTTACTAACGTCCAACTGAGGATTTCGGGATTTATTTTAGCTCGACTTTGACGCCATTCGACATACATCATTTTATACTCCATTTTTCTGTACATAGCACTTTGTGAGCTTGTTTTCCGCCACTTGCTATTTCTTGCTATGTTGTATCGTTTACCCTGAAGGCGACTTCGTGTATATTTCCGAGAAATGAAACATATATCGCCAGCTTGGCATCACGAACGCTACCTGCAAGCCGTCCACACAGGGAAGTTGCCCCTTCACGGGCAATTGGATATAAACCATCATCGGCGGGCCGTATCCACTACTGTTTGTCACTTACACGACTGTCATCCTTGGATTCGAGAATTCCCAAGAACAGTGGATTCTATCTTTGCGTGGACTGATTCGTCTTTGCAAGCCTGAATATTTCATCAGGATTTAGACGCTATCACCAGTAAGAAACTATTTATTTCGTAATTATTGTTTTCGTATATTATTTTCACTTATACTATTTGTCTGTTTTGATCAAATACATGTATTGAACTTATTCAGGCGTCTTCGTGTTTCTTCTTTGATCTTGTGTAATGCCTATCGCTGTCTGGGAACTGAACAAGTCATTTTGCTTATCATTTTTCCTCTCCCTTAGAGGTTGGGGTGAGTGGTAGATAAACGAGTGAGAGGACATTTCTTCTCCTGTCTGCGGTCACCTTTTCACCCTAAGAGAAATTTTACGTTAAATCCATTATTTGATGGCTGGCGCATTGCATTTCCGTTGATCAGATTGATCCGTTCCTGATAACGAATTAGTCCGTAAAATCAGGAATCAGGATCCGTTAGATAAACGGAAACACCATCCATCATCCCAATTATAACAGATTTAACGGAAGATTTTTTACAACTTAGCTCGCCACTGTGAAGTAATGCGAGGTATCAGGAGGGAGAGGAAAGTAGCAACAGTGTCTATGCCGGTGTCATGGTATAATCTGTTCGGTTAAAAACAGCTGCCTAGTAAACCTGTGCAACAGTTCATATATAAAAAATAAATCCGATAAATAAATATTCTCCAGGACATTGTCATAAAAATAAATAAAACAAAACATGGACCAAATAAATTATTTAATAATACCTACCCTCTAGCACATTGTTGTTTAATAGAGAAAGATGATAAATCTGTTATGTACTACTTTCGAATCTACGTGACTGATTTTCTTTATTTCATTGGTGTTTTACGCCGTACTCAAGAATAGTTCACTTATACGACGGCGGTCAGCATTATGATGGGTGGAAACCGTACAGAGCCCGGGGCAAACTCACGACCATCCACAGGTTGCTTACAGACCTTCCCACGTACGGCCGCAGAGGAAGCAAGCATGAGCTGTACTTGAACTCAGAGCGACTGCATGGGGGGTGAGAGGCACCCGGGTCATTACTACCCCTAATTGAACGTGTGGTCTGCTATAATAAGAATAATCATAACTGAAAAAAGGTATCGGTAGGCGGTCGAAAGTGTGAAAATCGTCCGTGATGACTTGCTAAGTTCTTCATTGTTTTTATGACAAAACTAGTTTTTCTCAGTACTGCCTGAAATTCTTCCAAGGCGTTTTTGAACGGTCTCCATTTGCCCGGTTTATTTGTACAGTTGTGCATGGCTCAGAGTCTAGAGAGGCTGCCCGAGGGTATTGGAAACTGTAAGTATACTTGGGTATATCGAGAAAAGGCAGGAATACATAGAACACCAGAGAAAGTTAAACAGGGACTTGTTGCAGCGAAGAAAATAAAAGTAGATGATTGTTACTTTTCATTGGGAAAAAGAATTTGAAAAAAAAACTGAAAAACACACTTTCTGATGAGTTATCTTTTCGCGGATTTCCGCTTTTGTGTCTTCTCTTGTCTTTCTTCTGCACTGAAGCCTCGATGACTCACATGGTTAAAGCGGTTAAAGCGAGTGCCACGCCCTTCCACAGTGAGGTCACGTGGCCAGTCTAGCTTTTACTGTTTTTGTCTAGCTTTTAATTTAGATTTTCGGGTAGTGGACAAAGATCGGTGAATTACTCAGGTCATTTCAGTCTTTACTGTTCATGGATATTTGGTACAAAGCGAATGACCTGAAAGTTTAAAACATTCACTACATAGGATTTACCATCTAGTATTTGCCATTTAGGATGTGTTTGGTTGAAAAGTGAACTGCACATATTCGGGAAATCTTCATAATAGAAGTTCTACCTATTGGTTTTACGTCCCGAACTTTTAGTTTCGAAGAAATTATTACCTGGGCTGGTTATTTTTGTTGCTTTTTTGTATAACTTTCTTTAGTCATTTGTCTTCTGAATTCCCTATAGTGACAGTTAACTGCGGCCTTCACCCGTCCGAGCCTATGACCTTGACCTATGTGGGTGAAATCCGGGCCATGTACGCTTCGGCGAATCCTTTCGTGTGCGAGGCCGAGTCGAAAGACGACCGGGAGATCGTATTCACCATGGTGATTGAGGAGGATGAACGAGAGGAGTGTGGCGTACAGGTAGAGGTCATCAGAATTAATGCCGATGGTTGTCTTAAAGCGAAAAGTGGCTCACTTGGTTAGTGCATTAACGCAGCGTAATGACCAAGGAGCCTCCCACCAATGCGGTCGATGTGAGTTCAAGTCCAGCTCATGTTGGCTTCCTCTCCGGCCGTACGTGGGAAGGTCTGCCATCAACTTGCGGATGTTCGAGGGTTTCCCCCGGGCTCTGCCCGGTTCCATTCCACCATAATGCTGGTCACCGTCGTATATGTGAAATATTTTTGAACACTGTGTAAAACACCAATCAAATAAATAAATAAATCAATAAAACGAAAAGTGCTTTAAGAGGGCTTCGTGTAACCGTGAAGCATTAACCTTATGGTGACCTGGAAATTGACAGCAGGCCGTACAGATACATAGATTTAGCTGCTTAGGACGTGGAAAGGCCCGTCAGCAACCTCCGGATTGTCGTGGGATTTCCCCAGGGGTCTGCCCAGTTTCCTCCCACGATTACGCTGGCCACCGTTCTGTAGGTGAAAAAAGTCTTGGATAGGACTTGAAACATCAATCGAATAAATATGTAAATACGTTATACGTGAAAGCGAATGTAACATTTAAGTCATTCCGATGCATCGGATATTATTTCCATTCTTGTAACAAAACTACAAGGTATTAGTTTTGTGAAACGTTTTACAGATTGCGAAAACTGGGTAAAGGCCACAGATTTGATTTTTCCATCATTAAAAATTAACCAAACATAATGCCTCTTTACGGATTTATGGGGCTGCATTAGTATTTCTCATTCACAAACACATTTTCTAGTTTCGTCAAAGTTGCAGACATAGACAAGTGAAATCTGGCAAAAATATCAACTCCTTAACACAGACATCAGTATAAGCCAGATAGCTGTTCGAAGTGGTCTTCCATTGCGCACGAGCAGAACTAGTCATACCTGGACACATGGTCGCCTTTATCTATGCTTTAACATTACATATCCTAACATTATAGGATTCCGCCCAAGTTCTATATTTTAACCTTACTGGTCGAAGGCCAGAAAAAGTTATGTATTGGGAAGCTACTCGGCGTCTGTTAACTTTTCCTTCGAAACGCTACTCCTCCTACAGTTTTGTCCGATTTCAGCGAAAGTTAACTGAAGTGTAGACTACATCAAGATACATAATTCGGATCGATTTTCCATTTTGATGATTGGTTGTCCGTCCGTCTGTCTGTTTGTCCAGTATATGTTAACATGCATGTATCTTTCAAAACGTCACTCCTCCTCCAGTTTATGACTCATTTCAACGAACCTTGGTTTAAGTGTATACTACCTCAAGATACATAATTTGCAGTATCAGTTTTCCATTCCGGTGATCGGTTGTCTGTCTGTTCATCCAGCATATGTTAACATTGCTGGTACAGTTTTGGCACAAGTGAATCAAGATACATTTGTCGTAGTATTGATTTTCAATTTGGATTTTCCATTGTCCGTGATACATACATAATTTGTAATCGACTTTATGATGATTTTGTCCCAACCATCAGCTGTCTCATCAGCATAATATCTCATCATATTTAAGTGTATTACTTTTTCAACTTGAAACTATACCCTACCACCCATGTAAAGTTTCAGATGTCACAAAATATCGCGCATAAAATGCACCAGGTGGGCTAGACTCTGTGTGATAAAGAGGATTGCACTGCTTTAACACTGTCACGTAGGTTTATTTGTGCCCTTTAAGCGGGTATGTGATTTGTTGTCTCTTCTGCCTTTGATATTTGTATTTATTTGATTGGTGCTTTACGCCGTACTCAAGAATATTTCATTAATACGACGGCGGCCAGCATTATGGTGTGAGGAAACCGGGTAACGCTAGAGGGAAACCCAAGACCATCCGCATGTTGCTGGCTTTCTACCTTTGATGATGCTAAAGTAAAGCTATTGTTGTATTCACCTGAATTAGACCTATAATTCACGGATGCGCTTAGAACTTAGTCATGATTTATTGGTTGATGACAGGATGTCGGAGCAATGGCGTTCAAGGTGAGAATCCACGTGCAGAATCACGTGATCCTGGTCACAGACGACGACACCGAGTTCGAGGTCACGTGCAATTATGCCAACGTCACGGACGGTACCAGTAACATGGGCATCGTTGAGCTGCTTGTGTAAGTGTTCCGCTTAAAGGGAAGACCACACAAAAACGAAAATGAGTGAAAAAAAAAAACACTAAAAATTGTATCTGAAAATCCCTTTATGATTTTTTTTTTATCTTTTTCTCACGATGTCAAATATTTTGATTGTGTGGCGGGTTTTATTGATCATATTATGTCGTCCACAAGTAACGTCACATGAATTGTATACACCTTTATGTTTAGCTCTGAATAAAATTCTTGAAGAGTGCTCCTGTAATGTTTGACTGTATTGAAAAAGCTAACATGAAATTAAATTTCTGCTTTGGGGCCAGACGTCACTGGTAAAACACAAAATCAACATGATGCATAAAACATTTAACTACATTTAATATATTGAAAAAACAAATCTGAAGAATTCAGTGGAGGTATTTTCCGATATAGTATTTAATGTTATTTTCACTCCGTGTAACTTCATTTTTGTGTGGTCTTTCCCTTCAAATGTTTCCCAGTCTTTCAATTTTACGATCATAATGTATCTCTTGCAGTTTTAGGTACAGTATGCCCATTGTTTTCCTAAAACTATTTGGATTTCTGCCGATCCACTACTGGAAATACAAAAGTATTCTAGCTTGGAACACACTCTCGATCTGTCTGATTTACGAAGAAACCAACTTTGCTGCATGTAATTTCTTGAAAAAGTCAAATATATATGACTTGAATCTCCAAACGTAATGACACATGTGCCTCTCACCAATGCGGTCGCTATGAGTTCAAGTCCAGCTCATGCTGGCTTCCTGGTCGTACCTCGGAAGGTCTGCTACCAACCTGCTGATGGTCGTGGGTTTTCTCCCCGTGCTGTGCCCGTGTTCCTCTCACCACAGTGACTGCTGCCATCATATAAGTGAAATATTCTACAGGTACGGCGTAAAACCCCAATGAAATAAATAAATAAATAGAACAATGTGGTCATCGATCCTAAATGCATCAGCCAATGAACGTGTCTGCGATTTTTACCGTTTGAATACTTTACATCAGTGAGGAGCCGGTGTCGTCCAACGCCGTCCAGGTGCCCAGCGAATCCGGGGATTCCCCGGAGGTCCCAATGCTTCTCATCGTTGAAGACCTGTTAACCAACGCCATCAGCCACATAAACCTGGACCAGCAAGTGCGACTTCACATTCTGGACAAGCCCAAGGAAGGTATAGCGTCTATGAAGTGTTGTGCACCCCTCCACTTGAGCCACCTTAAGTCTGCCGTGTGAACGCAAGGCGGGAATATTTAAACCAGTTTAAGTGTGTCACGTTCGTATGTGGCTTGACGTTTGTGGCTTAAATTTTAACCGTGTGAACGGAAAGTGGATTAGATGTGACTTTGTTGCATGCGAACCCCAGGGTCAAAAAATTAGGCCCGTGTGAACGCAAACTTGCGCAAACCGGTTTAAATACAAGCTATGACGTCATGTAAACGGCCAAAAAAAAAAAAAAAAAAAAAAAAAAGACCAAGCCCGCTTGAGGTTAAGCCGGCTTAGGTTTTTGACATTCGAACAGGGTATTACATGCACCGGTACCGTATAATGGGGAACTTGTAAAACTCCCGTCCACCTTTAACAGAAGTGCACAACTGTCTGCTTCTTTACCGGTAGTAGATCAGACCTTTAGGTGTATGTGTGTTCACAAAGCTCTTAGGTAGCACACGAGCACTGCAACTTCACAGCAGGAAACAATGCGTTTTTACTGCTATTTTGACCCTTTTGTGTAGCCCGTCAGTTTCCCATTGCTTCCGTTTTAAGCGCATCCGTGACAGAGGTAAAAAGCGCGCTGCCTTAGCGCATTGCCATGAACCAGGAGCCTCTCACCAATGTGGTCACTATGAGTTTGAGTTCCTCTCTGGTCGATCGTGGGCAGGTCTGCCAATCAAAAAAAACAAAGAAATAATCTGACGTTTCCAACAGACATTTGTATACCAGCAATCAGCCAAAATGGACGTCCCGGGTCAGTAATACCTAGACCAGTTTACCAAACAACGTTCAATACAAACCACGAAATACGTTAATATAAAGGTAAATTGACGAAAGAGAGAGCGTATTTCACCGGTTACCGGTGACCACTGAAGAACTATCCCACTGACGAATTATCTCGCTTACGAACTACCTCACAGTTGCATCTCCTCCTTCGTTCTGTGTTTTCTGGAGAGAAGTTTCCCCAAATTTTGATGGGGTGTAGTCTGTTGTTTACTCCTGCCTTTACGATCACGTTTTGTTGACAAACAGATAACGTACTACTCGTTCAGTGTTACAGAATTATACTCATCAGGCTGGGAACGAATCGCCATTGCGCGGGAAATGATATCCCGTTAGTCCATGTTTTCGTGGACATTTTTCTTACACTCTGTTTTCCTTGTCTGCAATATGTATATATTGATTTCTTCTCCTTAGTTTGTCCCAAGTATAACCTACAAACCAGTCTATGTGATTCGGTCATGGCGGAAATGACGTTTGACCTCAACTGTACAAATTTACATCACTTCCCTTTCTCCGACTGCAACAGCGTAAGTATTTACTCCAGTGCTTGACTTAATATGCTTCCAACATAAGTTTTTCTTTTACTGTATGCAATTTTTTTGGAGCTCGAAACATATATTTCCAGGGAGTGTGTTTCCAAAGAAACAGTTCAAGAATGTCCGGATTAAGTTTACGTATTCTAGCTTGTCATTCAGTCAGCGAGACTCGAGGTCCATTGAAATCTCGCGAAAATCACTTGGTTTTGCGAGTTGAAGGAACCTATGTCGGACGAGCCATTCTCTTCACCTGCATTTTTGGCTTTGATTCGATCATTGTCTTGTGTTACGAGCCGACATTTCTTCCGAATGTGTCTTCAAGATATCTGATCAGTTTTCAAGTAAGAATGCACTGGTAGCATAGGGATTAAAATAAATTAAATTTAAATTATTAATGCAGATCTGTAGTAAAATAATAAATCTACCCGCAATCTGTAACCCTTACTTGCAAAATCCCGTAGTTATCGCGAAATTTTCACATAACATGAACACTACCTATTTCACACTTCGTTTCTTTCAGGCATAAATAACTTTTGCTTCGAAAAATATTGCGCCAGAGATACGTTAATAATTTTGCGTATTTTATGTGTTTCTTCACCCAAGGTCGTCCCCGTGGGGAAACTCGTGGAGAATTGTGAGACGTACATCGATGAACTGACCAATCAGATTGGAGAGTGCTCGTCGTTCTGGAAGCGAGATTACATCTGTGCTCTTCAGGAAATTTACGAGTGTAACTGTCACAAAGAGGGTATTCACGTCAGTTGGTTGCCGTCTGCGGATTGTGGTAAGTCTGACAATCTTAGTTGTCTTATGTCTACACATGTAGGCAGTTAGAGAATGTGTCAAGTCTGACAATCTTAGTTGTCACATGTTGTATTTATTCTTAATGCTATAAAATCGTCGAATTACGGAGACGTGTTATTCTAATTAACATGTGGCAAGTTTACGTGGTAAATAAAGTGGCGAATATTTTGTAAATGTCTTGTGAAGTATGAAAATCAGGCGAGTGTCATGTCTGGTATCTTTCGCATGATGTTCCAGTGGCGGCAGCACTTTAGAGGCATGGACTTGCCCTGGCACAAGGAGACACAACCTAGATACATTCCAATCACCCTCGTCGTCATATGTATACATCCGAGCCCAGTTCTTGAGTATGGCGTTAAGCAACGATAAAATATATAAATACGTCTCGTCTGATGACCTGTCTTTGGTTGGAAAATTGAAATTTCGGTACTAATCAGAATCTATGTTTTAATTCAGAAATGAGTTGAAGAAGCATGCAGAGACTGTCTGGAAATCTCAAGCCCACAGACAGTATAATAGTTGTTTTTCTTCTCTTTCCTGTTCCCAGAGGCCGTGAAGAGCCCATTGTTCGTGGAGAAGTGTGATCTCATCAGTGGCGGCGAATTAACTCCCTTAATCGTGGATGGGTAAGTACTTTGCTTTAAACCATAATGCCTCGAGAGAAGTGTTGTTTGTAGCTCGCCAATGTGAGAATCAGAAGGTTGGCCGATGAACACGCGTTTATCTGATAACAAGAAACTTTCGCTCTAAGCCAGATTTTTTGTCTCACATTTCATGCCAGCCATTTTCAAAGACCCTTGTACGGGTCCCCAGACACGACGGCAAAGGTCCGGTGCAGGTGGGACAGTGAGCGGTTAGGACGTCAACTCGATCCACGATCAATCCCAGGTTAAGTCATACCAAAGACGTTAAAAACGGTAGTTCTTTCTGCCTTGCTTGGCGCCCTGCACTGAGAGGTGAGAGCAAAGAAACAGGATTGGTCGGCCCGGTGTCAGTATAATGTAACTGGGAGGGTGTCATGTCTGGTGTTTTTGGTATGATGTTCCAGTGGCGGCAGCACGGCTCGCCCTGCCACAAAATGACACAGTATATATGTATACTAAGGACCCCCCCCCTCCCCCGTCGTCATAAGTCTGGAATATTGTTAAAAGAAAAGACAACAAAAAATATGACCAAAGTTATTTCAGAAGGGGAGCCCAGACCTAAAGGGCAATTCTATAAAGCACCTTTTAATCTGGAATTATCACGAGGCCATTAGATGTGCCATTTTAGAGAAACCGAAACCCCGATGTCATGTTATTCGTACCCTACGCTTGTCAGTATTAGAGGCGAGACGCTACTTTTTCGTGCGAAGTACGGTCCTCCTCATTATTACAACCTAAGGCCACGCACTGTGGCCTCCTGCTTGAGAACTTGGGGAACAACCCCCGATGTATTGTACTTCCACTTTCTTGATGAAAATGGCTATAAAGTATAACAGAATTGTCTCGAAATCAGGAGGAAAACAGCTGATTTAACACTACTTCTACATGGCAAATTGATTACGTAGGAACAGATGACGTCACAGCGGAAACAGATGCATTCTCGGGTGGTAGAAATATCTCGCCCTTGATTGGTTAAAAATTGATAGCATGGCTGCTCGATCGGTTTACCTTATGTGGGCGTTGTTGCTTACTTTGAACTGAAATATTTCAGTTATCCTACATAATAAAAAATAAAACTGTAATTGTAAGTACAACTGTAAAACCTAAAAAAACATTCATGCAAACATACAACGTCATCTCAGATCGAATTGTCGAAATGAAACAGTTTACTAAAAGCAGAGATCAGTATGTTGTCGCCCTATAAATGTTGTCTTGAGACAAATGGTCATTTGTCAGAGAAGTGTTCATCACCACTCAAAGAAGTAAATACATGTTGTCGAAAATAAATGCTTCACTTCTGTGACGTTCCTCTTGCTGCAACTGTCACCAACATGTGGTCGAAAATAAATGCTCCACTTCTGTGACGTTCCTCTTGCTGCAACTGTCACCAACATGTGGTCGAAAATAAATGCTCCACTTCTGTGACGTTCCTCTTACAACTGTCACCAAAAAAAGAAAAAGAAAAAAAAGGGAAAATTGTCAAACCAGTGCCACGCCTGTTTTTAAGCTAGCCATTCCTGCAAACTCTCAACGACGGGCGGTTCATTTCGGCCCCGGTGTTATCCGGAAGTTAGCGAATGCACCGCTCAGATTGCTGAATATGCTCACATTTATACCCGTACTTTCTGTGTTTTACCTCAGCTGTGGTTCCGAGATCGTCGTCCCACAGTCATGGCAGTTTAGGAGCTCCAGTGTCCACTCTACGGGGTCACCGTATTTCACCTTCCGGAGCCTTGGTGCACTAGAAGTAGACATGATTAACTGTACCGTGAAGTTGTGTGTAGACCCCGCCAACTGTGAACAAGTGAGTACTGTGCGAAGCGACGTCGCCTAAGATAACGTAAACATGTCGTACAATCCGCTTTGAACCCCTCGGCCTTAAGCACATATACAGTGTAAGGAATAGATACAAATTCCAAGAGATGTCATGTATAATACCGGTTTGGTGAACTTGGGACAAACTGTTAGAGATAGAGACAGAGCGTTTACAAGCCTTTTATGACATTTAACTTAATTGACCCCAATGACCTTGAAGAATGGTCAGGGTCGTCGAAAATCAATAGTTTTTTTCCTCACGCTGTCTTCCTCGTCGATCGTTCGTGGGAAGGTCTGCCACGAACCTACGGATGGTCGTGGGTTTCCCCCGAGCTATGACCGATTTTCTGCCACCATAATGCTGGATGCCGTCACATAAGTGAAATATGCTTGAGTACGGCGTAGGAAAAGACAACGAAATAAAGAAATAAATAAACAAACATCTGGAGGAGCAGAGACCTATTATTAATCTTCCCAAGTCCCTGTGGGTAGGTTGGTAAGTCTACATTGTAGGGCCTACTGGCAGTGTTCCTGAAATTGCTTGGTGCTTGTTGTGGTATTGATTACTTTCACATATTAAGCATTTTCTTACCCTTTTCCCCTTAAATCACAGCGTATGAATTCAGTCATTACCTAAACATTGGTAAAGTTAGTAACGCTTTGAATGGTTTTTGACAGATGCGTACCTACGTGCTTAAGTTAGTCATGTTTAGCTCTACTGGTTGAAGATCAGAAGAGCTTATTTACTAGCGAGTTGTCCGTCCGTCCGTCTGCGCTACAACGCTACTCCTCTTACAGTTTTTGTCCGATTTCAACGAAACTTGGTTTAAGTGTAGAGTACCTCAGTAGGCATAATTCGTAGTATTAATTAACCATTTCGATGATAGGTTGTCCGTTTATTTGTCAGTATATGTTAGGATCTTTCAAAACTGTTTTGAAGGTACTACTCCTACAGTTTTCTTCCGATTTCACCGAAACTTTAACTGTAGTTATCAAAATCTAGACAGGGCAAAGAAACGATGGAATCAACCCAAACATTAAATTAACTTGTCAGAAACCTTAGCGGTGTTTTTTTTTTTTTTTTTTTTTTTTTTGCAGTTCATTAAGTTTTGACTGAACTGGAAGCCTGGAGGTTTTCTCAGTGTAGAGAGAACATATCATGGCAAAGAAACCAAGACGTCAGCCCAAGCTTTAAATCAGCCTGTCAGAAGTTTCGCAATTTCATAAATTTTCAGGTCAAGAATTAAATCTGGATGTTTGTCAAATAACTGGAGTTTTGTTCGGTGACGGGTTTTCAAGCATTATGAGATTACGAGATAAGCAATGTGCTAGTAAACACTGTTGGGGAGAAGTTCATAATCCCGTAGCCTGTCTATCCAAAAAAAAGCCAACAGTGCAACCTCATGGATGAACGGCAGTGGTTTACTCCAGCTCCTTGGACCTATGACCCCATGGCCCCACTTTTACAAAACTTCGTAAATCAATGTCTCGCAACTTTCCTCGTCAGTGACGTTTCCTTATGGCGCTGTTACCCAGACAACGTCTTTTACGAAAAAAGGTACGAGGAAATATCACTTTTATGAAAGGGGGCCCAGGACCTGCCTGATGTCGGATAAGAGAAACAAAAGCATACTGAGTACAGTGTTAACATCCACAACCCCTACCTTGTCCACCCTCTCAATAAAAAAAATCTAGCTGTCCGTTCCAATTGATGTGAGCTCACATGCCAACGGAATGCATCGCAAGATTTGCAAGGTTTAAGTTGCTGTCAGGTGGTACATTGACGCAAATTCTTTGAAAAATCTGGTTCCACAGTCAACATTGAAAAAGTGCGCCAGAGGCCAACAAAGGCTTAAACTTTGTCTTTACAACTATTCCTTGCATGTTAACATACTCATAAATGCTTCCACCAGAATTTGCAAGGTTGAGTTTGCGGTCACATGCAGTAATGATGTCAGTTCGTTGAAGAACCTGCTTTTCACAAGTGAACATCTGAGAAATAGATCAGCTACCATTAAATGCCATCGCTCCCAGAACGAATATACTGCGCTTCGAACCGTTCGATGGCCTGACCAAGGCGCAAATATAATCCTGGACCCTGTGATAATCAGATGTCTGACCAGTTGTATTTTCGTCTTGCATGAAGGGCAATATGGAGCTCTGTTATGCAAATGAGACGGCTACTGGCGTTATATCGGCCAGGGTATAAAGTCCTTTCACATAGAGTTGGCATTTAATCCAGCGCTGGACAGTGGTCACTGCTGACCTACCGCTGTTTTGTTCATGTAAACTCATTCGTTCTTTATTTAGCCTGAGTATATCAGTCCTTGGCTTTGTCGTGATTGGTATTTACGACCGAGAGCAAGTAGACAAAACTTGACAGCCCACGAGCGAAATAGCTGGAAGGTAGGGCAGGGGCCATATGCAAATATCCCGGTGTATACCTCGGTGGTAATCTTTTGGCTTGATGCCACCTTGTTTTGCTCTGATTTCAAACAGTCACAGCACGAAATTTAATTGGTTGACAACTCTCCTTCACCGAAAAGGCAACCCTTTCTGTCTGACAAGGTTTGATTTTCGTCGTGATTTGTGCGAATGGACATTTGCCAGGTGATCCCTTCCCGTACAGGCTGTACGCTGAAGCCTTAGACTGAAGCATAGGGCTGAAACTCGCGGCATCGTTTTCATGCGACTGAAAATTACAAATATTGTAAAACCGATTCCACACGTTGTAACATAATGTAAATATTTCACATATAAATCAAAGATAAGTAAATGTGGAAAGATAATTGTAATTTTGATTTGATGACATAATTATTTTGTTGTTTTTTTCCTCTCGCTAATTTATAGAGTGACACACTAAGTTGTCTCGTTGTTCCAAATTCATTCGATTAACTGATTCCTGGATTAAACATGCTCTTGCCACGATATGGCTGAAAATACTATTATTAGACCATAATCATTCATTCATTCATTAATCATTTTTTCTTCCCCCAAGAATTGTTCTGATCTGCCGGGCTCTGTCACCATCTCCTACTTTGAGACCACATCGCTGTCCACGGGACCTCTGTACCTGTCCGAGTCACGTGATACAGAAATGACAACGGACAATTCCAGTAAGTATAGACGTATTTTTCAATAACTGTGCAGTTGTTAAAAACGTCAGATTTCTTGCACGGATTAAATCGCAACGATACGCCACGGTCATATGGCCTATAAGACTTATATCGGTAATTATTACCGCCACTAAGAAGGTTATGTTCTACAGGGTGGTTAGGGCGCTAGTACAGCGTAATGACCCAGAAGCCTTTCACCAATGCGTTCGCTGTGAGTTCAAGTCCAGCTCATGCCTGCTTCCTCTCCAGCTGTACATGTGAAGGATCGCCAGCAATCTGTGGATCGTCGTGAGTTTTCCTCCGGGTTGTGCCCGGTTTCCTACCATGATTCTGCTGGCGGCCGTCATATAAAGGAAATATTCTTGAGTGCGGCATAAAACACCAGTCAAATAAATAAATAGAAGGTATTTATTCGTCTGTCAGCAATTTTTCTGGAACAGTTTATTTGGCTCATTGTATTTGAAGGACACTTCTTGCACTTTTTGGGTATTGATCAAATGGCAAAGCCTTATATTTTAGATTTGATGGAGATCCAAAATCTGAATTCAGGAATTTGATGAACGATTCTTTGCTGTTGACATGCAGACTTTTGTCCCTTTGTCTGTAGTGGTGGAATTTGTGCACTTGACCATGGCGAAAGTTTGGGCTCTCAGAATATCTGCCAGACATTCATCTGAGACCGCCTCGGTGGCCTGTTGGTTAGAGCGTCCGCCTCCGGGTCAGAACATCCGGGATCAATCCCGGGTGGGGTCATACCAAAGACTTTAAAGTGGTACTTGTTGTTGCCTCGCTTTATAATTAGCACTGACAGGTTAGAACAAGGAAACAGGACTGGTCGCTGCGGTGTCAGTATAATGTGATTGTTTGGGGTGTCATGTGGTGTGTCTTGTCCTCGATCCCATTTGCGACTTGGACTCGCCCTGCTACAAGAAGACACAGAAAATTCTGAAGACTCTTCATATGACAGGAAAGAAGTCATGTGATTGAAGTACGACGTAAAACCCAAGCATGCATACATAAACTAGTCAGATATGCCAAATTTATTATGTGAGGTGAAATCAGAATCATTTCATTCACATCATGCACGTCTACTCTGTTCAAATCCTGTGCGATGTCTTCAATTATTTTGGCTGTGAGTTCAAGTTCACCTCATGCTGGCTTCCTTTCCGAGCGTACTGGGGAAGATCCGCCAGGAAGCTGCGGATGATCCTGGGTTTACCCCGTAATGCTGGCCGCCGTCGTACAAGTGAAATATTCTTGAGTACGGCGCAAAACACTAATAAAAGAAATACATAAACCGAATCCTTTTGACTCCCTAGGTGCAGTTGAGCCCCCGAAGACAGGGGCCACGTTGGATCGTGACGTTATATGTGAGGGATTCTTCAACGCCCAGAACTTCCCTCTCTTCGTGGCCGTCCTCGTGCTGGGCATCACCGTGCTGGTCCTCCTGGTCGTCCTCTGTTTCCTGGTCTACCAGCTCTACGAGAGGAGCCCACAACGAATTGGCCTCCGGGAGCGGGACACGATGTTCCAACCCTTGTCCCCGGGAAGCGAGTTTTCGGGAGGCACCCTCAAATCCACCGCGCCGACGCTGCGCGCGTTCTCGCGATGCGAAACGTCCACAGTGAACCCGAGCGAGCACAGCACGGAGCGAGGAGGCGCGTCTTCGCTGGTCGGCGGAGTGGACCGCGCGCAGAACGAAATCGCTGTGCAGATCTGCCCGCGAGTCAAAGTTCCACCGCCGCCCAAGTTCAATTTCCCACCAGAAACCAGTTCCGAGAACACGGCGGCTAAAGAAGTGCCCATCCCACCCGCGCCGCCCGTCAGCACAAGCCTATTGTAAGCCTATTGTAACAAGCTGCCGTCTTGTTTTACCGTATGGATGATAAGAATTAGAGATCCGGATTTTTAGCTCCTTGTATGGATCCTGCTATTTGATGTATGTCTTTGAAAATCTGCATGAGGAATGTGTTGTGTCCGTTAGACAAAAAACAAGTTACCCTTCAAATTGCCACTCAAAGGAAAAAGGATCGTATTTATTTTCGACCATGTGTAAACCCTGCAACACGTAATCCTTTTTAATGGACCATTAAACACCTGGAAGACAAAAATAATTACTCAAAAGAAAATTTTTAGTGTAAATGTGGAAGAAAAAAAATGTTGAATTTAAAAGGTAATAGTGTATGTAATGATTACATTTGTTTCCTTTGTTCCTTTTTTTGTTGGTGTTGCTCTTTTTATATATGTACAAAACTGTTTCCGTTTGTTTTCTTGCTAAATGTTATTTGTTTCGCATCCTTGATCCCTGGATTTTTAATCTGAAAAAAAAAAATTTTTTTTCACGTCATATGTAAATTTGCTTCAGAGTCTGACGTCATGACTGCTTTATAGATCCTGCGAATCAAGCATCTTAAGGATCAAACAATTAGTAACTAATGGATTAACAATAGGACTATACAAGTCCCTGTGCAGGGCCCACTTGTACGAAGCCCTGTTAACGTTACGAACACGTAACTACCATGGCAATCGGCACTGTATGCATTACGTCACCATGGTAGTTACTTTAAGAGGGCTTCGTGCAAGTGGGCCCAGATTTTTTTTAGAGACCAAGATTTCTAATAAAAGGACGATCTTCTAATGGATTTCTCTACATCGCGAATATGTGTCCAGCCACATTCACGAATTTTTATACCAGCAGCTTGTGAAGACCAACTGTTGAAGAATCTAACACCTTGGATGGACTGTTAGCGAACAGCTTCGTCATATTCGGGTCAACAAAGAGCTCTATAATACAACATTAAACTAAATAAATTAAGAATAAAGGCCAAAATTGTACCAAGTCATGTTTGTGTCCACATTTGCTTTTATAGTGGACTTAATTTTTGGTGCTTTTTTCTACTTTTTGTTCATGTGCTTTGTTTCCTATATTTGGCTTGATATTGATGGTAATGAATTGAATTTCGATAGCTCTGGTGTTTGCCTCATTGTGGTTATGTTTTGCTTCTTTTCAAGTTTCATTTTTACATTGATGTTCAGTAGTTCTTCTTCAAATTGTTGTTTTATAATTTTGTAGTGTTCCTTGTGCTTTACTTTTAATAAAATTAATGAATTCTTTTGTTTTTGATATTCAAGCTACTGAATTAGATTTCGATAGCTGGTCTTTCATTTCTGATGCTTACTGCTTTTTGCGCATATTCTAGTTTCTTAAAATGTGCGTTTTTGGTTCGTAGGTTCTGAATTTTGTATTGATGCTATTGAATTTAACTCTATGGCCAAGTTTGGACTTTTGATGATTACTGTTGAATTGTTTTGTATTCATGTGTTGGATTGATGTTATTGAATTGAATTTTGATGTCTGCTCTTTGACTGTTGATTATCTTGTTTCTCTGCTTTATTGATTAATTTACAGTTTTGCTTTCTTAAGTTCTGCCTTTATTGACGTTGGTATTGACGTTGTTGAATTTCGACGGTTAATTTTGGATTGTGTTCTTTCTCTGGTTTCTTGGTAAATTTATTGTTTTACTTTCATAAGCTTTGCTTTTTCGAATTGAAGCTATTGAATTTCGAAGGCTGATCTTTGATTCTTTTTTCATATCAATTGTTTTCCTGTCCATTTTCTTGTTTCTTGATTTTAATTTATTATGTTTTGTTTCATACGTCCAGGCTTAATACTAATTCTCTATTGAACTGCAAATTGATAAGTGATCTTTCTTGTCTTTGTAAATTAGTAATGTATTTGTATTGTAATTTTGATGAATTTATATATGCATAGAAGACTAAAAACAAAGAAAAAACCACGAAACACATTTTACCATGTGTATATTACATATTCATCCGCATCATCATATTTGTGGACGATATATATATCATAAGTAAATTCCGCCAATTGTTCTTTGTTAGGTGGCATTATTTAAAAACTTCTGTTTTAATATTAACAGGTCGTGTTCTTGTTATATATTAAACATTGATAAAAAACAATGAAGTACTTGTCGCATGTATTGGTACTACACTTGTTGTAAGTTGGGGGCTTCGCTGGAACAGATTATGTTCATTTTAGACGTGTGCAAAAACTTAAACAAGCTCACGTGGTTCGCAACAGAGGGGGTGGAAGATAGAGCGTCAACAAGTAGAATTGTGGTAGTGATGCGCATGCGCGATATGAGGGTTGTGAAGGACGAAAAAGCACATCATTGAGCGATTTCATACATAGGGCCTGCAGACATAAGTTTATCTTACACATATGGTAAAAAAGAACGAATTTATTCAAGAAAAAGTTGGCTACTCGAATCAGTATGCTGACTGAATATTTCATATAGTTATTACAAACCGCAAACCTGTAAATAGATGTCAGACATGTTCGAAAATACCCCTTGGACGAAGTGGTTTTACCATCTCGTCCATTTTGTATATATATATATTACTGGACAAACGTTTCTTGGGTCATACTACTTTCACCAAAGAGGCGTGTTCAGAAATGTCAGGCGCCTGTTTGCAGGTGTGAAAAAGTCGATGAAAGTCAGCCTATACATTGATCAACTATCATAAAAGTGATCTTGTAGGCCTCCGTGGCCGAGGGGCTTAAAGAGCCAGTGCAGCGTAATAACCCTGTCTCTAATGCGGTCGCTCTGAGTTCAAGCCCAGCTCATGGTGGCCATCTCTCCCATTGTACGTGGAAAGGTCAGCCAGCACACTGCGGATGGTCGTTGGGTTTCCCCCGGGCTCTGCCCAGTTTCCTCCCACCATAGTGCTGGCCGCCGTCATATTTGTACATGAAATATCATAAGCGTCGCCAGGGTTTATGGGGTCGATTTGCCCCAATTCAAGGTACTCCTTGTATTGGTGTCACATGGGTCTGTCCCCCCCAAAAAGCTCTAAACGAATGTAAACTATAATTGTAGTAAAATGTCACAATTTCTACCTTGTTGAAAGTTATTTTAACGCAGTGATAGGATCATAACATAAAAGATGAATAATTAAACAAAAGCATCAACATAGTGTTTTTGTGTTACAAATGAAAGATATAAATTGAGCTTATCCAAATAGTCACATCACGTTACCGAAAGAAAGACACGAAATGTCCTCAAGTTGTGGTATAGATATTTCTATGCAGAAGAAAAAAAGAATTACACATTTCTATCCAGAATTTACAAAAAACAAAAAAAAAGAAAAAACAGTATAGGTCGGTATGTACAAACTACACGCTCCCAAGTAGCAATTTCCGGTTTACGGTTTGACGACTAGTATCCGCAAGGTCTTAAACTTTTGTCACAATTTTACTCCAACAGTAAGGTTGCGTCAAAAACTTTTGCACGAGTGAAGGTTCAAGAAAATGTCAACTGCCTTGTGGTAATCCACTTCGTGACCCTAGTTTATTTATTTATTTATTTGATTGCTGTTTTACGTAGTACTCAAGAATATTTCACTTATACGACGGCGGCCAGCATTATGGTTGTAGGAAATAGGGCAGAGCCCGGGGGAAACCCCCGACCATCCTCAGACTGCTGGCGGACCTTCCCATCTACGGCCGGAGATGGAGCCAGCGTGAGGTGGACTTGAACTCACAGCGACCGCTCAGGTGGGAGGCTTATAAGTCATTGCGCTGCGGTAGCGCGCTAAGCAACTGAGCCACGGAGGTCCCCTGTGACCCTAGCGAATGTTCATAAAGCGCCAGGGATGACAGTTCATGGAAACTCGCACATACACCCCAACAGGCCGCATCGTGGAAAAAGAGCGCTCGCATTCGGATGAAGTGACACCAAATGCGAACAGAAGTTCTATATCCACAAGGTCAGGATTTGGCAGACTGTTTGCATTCACCTCAATATTTTTTTTCAGCCGTGTGGATTTCGGTGCTATCGTTGCTCTCCAGAACATTGATCCAAGCCTCATGTCCATTTCCGCAGTGGGTATGTCTGAAAGAGTAACCGCTATCCCGTAGTACTCTTCTCGCTTAGTTCCGGTTGGCTTTTTCCGATTCACCTGACGTTTGGAAATGCGGGGCGGTGAAGGCGTTACTCCAAGTCTCACAGCTTGGGTATAAATACTGTGAAACTGAATGTTAATGTTTTGTCTCACCGCCTTCAAGCTGACCTTGGTTTCATTAATACGGCGGTATGCATCAACGATGTAAGCGCCTTTCCCCTGATGGTCTTGAGTGAGCCCATGGACCGCATGCAGCAAAGAATACAAACATACCAAGCCAATAATGAAACCAAAATCTGTAATTGACTTTAAGCGCATGGTAGCCTCGACAATCGAGCCACTGTTCAATCCTAAGATGAACTCCTTTTCGAATTCGTCTGAGTTTGTGTGAGTTCCGTTTATAATTTAGAAGCACTCTACTAGGAAAGGAAGAGCAAGATAAAAGTGCTCATAAGCCTTGTCACGCTCTGACGAACGCGTCTTACACAACTGAGCAATCACCTTCCGACGACCCACATGTTCCACACTCTTCTTGGCCACCATTTCTAACAGGTTTTCTCGTTCGGGAGAATAATTCATGAAAATGGTTTTGCCTATCATGAATGCGAGCAAACGTTGGATGTTATTTTCTGAGCCACTAGGTACAAGAGATAAATTTAAATAAAGAGATAAATGTGAGAGATGCAATGAATGTATGTAGCTTTAGGTACATAGCGGAAAATCAATCCTGCGACGGCGTTTTTTTTACCCGACATACTGGCGCACCCATCGTGGTATTGACCTCGGAATTCTCTAATATCCAAACTCACTTTTGCATAGAAGTTTAAGATTGATTCCGTTATTGCTTCACCCGTTATTCTGTGCAAGTCTATGAACACGACGAATTCTTCGCAGATGTTTTTATCACCGTCAACAAAGCGAATGCAGAGATAAATCTCAACAGTACTTGATATCACTTTATCCGCCAAAATAGTGTGGAATCCTGCAGCCTTAATTTCCTCCAGGAGGTCTGCCTGAATCATACAATTTCCAATGACGTGAATCGTCTCATCTTAGGAAAGTGGCTTAAGTAAGTTGCATTACACATAGCTTTCTGTTGCATGTAGTTACGGAGCAGGCTGTCATCTTCCGAAAACTTCATAGCTTTCTGTTGCATGTAGTTACGGGTCAGGCTATCATCTTGTGAAAATTCACGCAACAAGGCAGTCAGATTTCCAGGGTTCTCATCAGGATTTAAGGGTATTGTGTGTTCTCTGTGACCCCGTAGAGCAATACCTTGTTTACCTTGAAGTGGATGGTTTAGGTGATACGGGTAAGTACTGCTCGGCATTTACCGAGTCGATGTTGCTTCTCCTTATCTATTAAAAGAGAGACAGTTTGATTCGAATTTTCGAAGCGAGTCCTGAAATGTTCAAGGTCTCGGACAGCCTATCGATGGTACTGGGTTTGGCAGTGTGATTTTTGTTTTTCTTTGATGTCATGCCAAAATCAATAATCTTTGTTGACAAACCGGTGCAACAACTTTCTCTTCTCCGTTGAACAGAATAGGATAAACAATAAACGTTATGCCTAAATGGACAATAATGAAAGTTGGTGTCTAAATACTCAACTTTGCACCTTCCGTTACATCCGTGCTGGTTAGTGACTGGAAATTCATAACGCGATCTCGAGATTGAAGGAGAGGTTGTTTGTACCTCTAGAACATGGCGAGACAGGTGATCGGTAAATAAAAGAGAACAAAATTGCCTGACATTTTTGACAAGTCACATGGCACAGTTGAACTCTTTTTACCTTCTGCGACAAAAGGGTTCGAAATCGAAACTTGAGGCGTTGTGCAAGGGATCAACGAACGTAAGGTGACGTTAACGTCATCAGAGTCGCCATCTTTTTCCGTTTCCTGGTCGAAGTAAGGTTCATCAACATCCGGCTCTGGGCCGTTATTTCTCCCCAAATCTGACCACCACCTTCCACCGCCTCCATTTAGGGAGACTTCATTGCCTTGTTCACTTCATCGTTGTCAGAAGGTCGTTTTAAATATCGCGTTATGTCGAATGACATTTTGACATTATAAAATTGACAGATAACAGATAAAGTTAGTTAAATACCAGGCTGACTACTGTGTGAACTGATAGTGGGACAACAGGCTATCTAGATTAAGAGCGAAGATAAAATAGCGGTCGAGCTGTACAGTAGGCTAACTTGTCAGTTACCGGTCACACATGTCGGGGTGTTTATTCCGACTGGTCGTGTTAATGTTTAAGTCGCAGATTGTACAACCATATGACGGTGTTAACGGCCATTTAAAGAGTGTTAGCGATACTGGTACTGCTAATGGTCCAGATTTCGCAAGTAGTTAAATTCTAGTGTATAGAAGAAGTCCACCAACATCACCACGCGCTCATTTGAGGTCTAGGAAGGGTGATTTTCCAAAATACAACCATCGTTCTTTACGAGATACATTCATATTTTTTTTCTTGGCAAAAAGTACCAAGTTATGATAAGTAACCATATATAGCCTGGTCTATTTATCCTCTTAAGATATGCCACGTGGTCTTATGGTGAATGAAACAACTCCTCCTTACACAGCAGAGCTTAACAGGTGCGAATTGCAAATAATAGAGAACACGCATCACAGCGCTGAATTCTGCTGTCGTGGTTACTTGACTAGCTCAGTGTGGAATTCCGTGAATATATTACTCTAGCGGTTGTCCTGGCTAGTTAACATTCGGCGTATTTCTGGAGAACATCCGATCCTCTCCCCACCATAGTGCGCTTTGGTGGTACGCCCCATATGTTGCAGAAACATAGTCGTACGCCTCCTTTGTTGCAGAATGATCTCCCTTTCAAATAAAATATATGAACCAGCCAATTAAAAGGGAGATCACTCCGACGGTTTAAGGCGTGGGAGAAATGTTTATAGTGAAATAGTCTATCGTTAGTTATTTTATAGGCTATCGGTCGAAACCGGGGATATATGTTACTGGTATACGGTTGCATTCATTGTAACGTTTTTAACGCCATTATTTTTACATTTTGTGACACCGTTTCACAGTCTAAATTGCAAAATATTATACGATTTGAAAGTCAGATTGATATTTAAAAGGAGGTTGTTCGCACCTGACGGAAGTGATAAATAAAACTGGGATAAATGGGCGAAATGTTGATTTCCATACATGTCAATATGTTATGAACTTGAGGTCACTGAAACAGTAATTTTTGAAGGCTAGGCAAATTCTGATCACTTTTCCAGAAAAATTTCTTGTCTAAAATCTTTATATTTCATTTTCAATGGCAAAATCTTATTCAAGGCCCGTCTTGCCTGGGTAAAAATTCCTGCTGTTTTCACTTCAAGTTCTCTAGTCACGTGACCAAAGACAGCCCTGTTGGTTGTCCCAGAGGTGCAAATGACATCACTACAAAACTACGATTAGCAATGTTCATGCTGTCGCATTTGGTGTTCCCGGCCCTTCGACACCCTCATCGGGTGAGATATGTAAGCAGAAATCAGACATTAGAGCGAGATTCATGGGTTATCAGATGAACACTTGTTCCTATGTCAGTCCCATCATTTTCAAGTGAATTCACGTTGAGAAGCGGGATGTCGCATTACATGAACTGTATCCCGTGGAGTATATCTTTGTCAAAATTACCTCTTCTGTAGCATTTCATGTTATTTGGGCCCTAGTTCCTTTGCGGACCTTTCGATATCCTTGTGGTATTTCGACAGGCCGGGCTAAGGTCGTATTTATCAGTTCAGGGGAGATTACTGTGTTAAGCTGTATGTGCACAAGTAAATCACATTGATGCGGATTCCTTTATCGCTAATATAAATACGGCCTGTATGCTATTATTTACTTGTGCACAGATAGCTTTCCGGGGTGTTCCCCCTTGAACAGATGCGGTAAACTTTGTCGTGTCGACTCCTGTAATTCGGTTAGTCCAATGAAAACATTTATTTGTTTATTTGATTGGTGTTTCACGCCGTACTCAAGAATATTACACTTACACGACCGCGGCCAGCATTATGGTGGGAGGATGCAGGGAAGAGCTCGAAGGAAACATACGACCATCCGCAGGTTACTTGCAGACCTTCCCACGTATGACAGGAGCGGAAGCCACAGCGACAGAAACATCGTAAGAACTAACGTGTGTTCTATATTTTCACATGGCTCAGTTCTGTTAGATTCGACATATCCCACAGTGTGAACGCCGTTTCTAGGCTGTATTTGACTTCAAAATTTCTCAAAGAAAACTACACTTCAGAGTTAAACTAGTGAAGATCAAAACACATCACTTTGTACTAAAACATACACTTTTCCGATGGGTGATCATCGTCCATCTTCGAATGGTCGGTAAAATTCTCTGAATCTGGCAACACGAATAACTTTGTCATGGGCAGAATTTAAGGCCACATGGGCTTTCTACGTACGAACGTATGTATGTATGTATGTATGCTTGCTTGAGTTTAACATCGTACTCAACAGTCACGTCGACGAGAATTCCTTTCCAATGTATATACTTTGCGTCTCCTTGTGGCAGGGCGAGTCCACACCGCCAGTGCTGGCGCCAATGGAACATTATACGGAAGACAACAGACAACACCCCACCCAATCACATTATACTGACACCGGGGCCGACCAGTCCTGTTTCCTTGCTCTAATCTCTCAGTGCTGAGCTCGTTCGGAGGCAGCAACAAGTACTATTTTTAAAGTTTTTATGTACGTGAGAACGTCCGCCAGAAACCCGCGGTTGGTAGTTGGTTTCTCCTTGGCTCTGCCCGGTTTCCTCCCATCATAATGCTGGCCACCGTTGTATAAGTAAAACATTGTAAAGTCTGGAGTAAAACACGAAATAAATAAATAAAGTCTTTGGTATGACTTGGTATATGCACTTTCTGTTTCTTAGCCTAATATCTAGTTCCGATTTACTTGTGTCGACTTCCAACGAAAATATGCCTTAGTTTTCATTCGATAGTGCTAAAGCACGCAGAAAAAAAATCCTAACAGGGTCCACGGGAAAAGCGGACTGCTTGTAGAAAAACCATGGGGCTTGAAAACAGACTTTCTACACAATTTGAACACCATGCTTGTAGGGAGTCTGGCGCTGTTTAAATAATACTAAGTGTCAAGAAACAAAACAGAACGACAAGAATTGAAATGTTTTCAACATTCTATTTCCACGTTTATCTGTACACAATACAGACCGTAATTAGCAGCTATAAATCAAGCTTTAATCGAATAACAGAAGGCGTACATGTTTATTCTTCTTACTGCTCGCATTTTTCATTTATCACTGTTTTTTTTTTTATCATTCAATGATGCATTACTCTGAATGGCGTGCATATTTTGATACGTTTGAAAAAACGAAGAAAGAAAAAATCAAAATAGCTTTGAAAATTCCTTTCCAATACTTTCTAGCATAAAATACCACTGTGAGAGGTGAGGTTGCCACTCATTTCTCAATACCCAAATTCTTGACTTTCCAAGACCAAAAAGCGACCATACTTCAAGAATTCTACCATAATAACAAAATGACGAAATCTCATTTGATTGGTGTTTTACGCAGTAAAACATATAAGAATATTTCACTTATCCGACGGCGGCCAGCATTATTGGTGGGAGGAAACTGAGCAGGGCCCGGGGGAAATCCACGACCATTCGCAGGTTGCTGGCAGACCTTCCCATGTACGGCCGGAGAGGAAGGCACACTGGTACAGCAAGGGAATTTAATCCTTCGAGGACCGATCACATGATGCATATGTCATAATATTAACATGAGCACATAAATATGTACATGTAAGGACAGTTCGTGGCTTTTATGACAATTCCTGACTATTCATGTTGATAGTTTACAATGGCAACCTGGTTTTATGGCATTACAAATTCACCTCTTGACATTGCTGGAAATGGCTTTACACATGTAGCAAATTAAGGAATTGCTACAATCTTTGAACCTGTCAGAACTCTAACCGACATCCAATCAACTGAAACAAATGTTACTTTTTAAAATTCACTATTTCAAGTTTCAGCTCACTGAAACATTCACTATGATTACACTTAATGTTGCTAAAATGCTATTTATGAGTAAAATAATACAGAGCTCATGGCCTTGACTCATACAAATTTGATAAAATGCAACAGCTTAAAGAACTGTATTAAAAATGCAGTTTCTCTGGCATGTAAATCAGAAACCTTTTTAAGTACCTTACTAACTTGTTAACCTTCGTTAAGTTATCAACAAAAGAACTCATCACTGAGAAATGCAGTCGACTACAAAAACATGACTGCTATATTGAAGTTTGATGCCCAACTAGAAGCTCCCCTATGGCTGAAAGACATGTTACTTTTTCAGTCAAAATGCATAAGCAACACGAAAATATAGCACATTCCCAGGATGGAACACTGCCAAGTATAAAATCTGTACAAAGAAGACAAGATGGCAAAAATGACGCCTGCAAACACGGGATTCAGGTTTGTCAACTTTGTCTGAAATAGTTTGGGAGAAATCATATCGAAAGGACAACATTTTCTAAATGAAAAATGACAAAACTTAAAAATCAGTTGTAAAAATTTACCGAGTTTTCATGCAGCAAAAGCAAAAGCACTAGCGTGTATATCTTTGAACTGCAATGCACATGACACTGTCATGAAAATCAAAACTACTTGAAAAATCAAAAAAAATTATCAAGTACATACTTGAACTGTATAGTAAATAAGCCCTGAAAGGGACATTGTCCTTAGTGTATTAAATAGTGCAACTACAAATGACACCGGTCATAAGATGAAAAAATATCATCTAAATTGCCAGTAGCTAGGAGCTTCCGATCAACTCCATCCTGTATCCATTCCAGGTAGAGAAGAGTTGAAAACGGCTTTTAGTGGAGAAAACGTCAACTCGAACACCAGATTTCATTTTTGGGAAATGAAAATGACTTCATCGCAGTCTCTTTGTGGTTTCTTTCCTACTTTACTCCAGAAGTAATGAAGTGTTATTACTGTGTCCGATAATGTAGTAGGTTTCGATACTGTAGTAAGTAAACCGATACTGTAGCACTTTTAAACCATTAATGATACAACAACCTATATAGTTTTTAAAAACCACTGATAATGAAAAAAAAATCTTTCCACCCATGCTGCAGTAAATTTTTACCAATAATGTATAGTATCTTTTCTAATTGATGTTCTAGTTGTTACCAATGATGTACAGACAGGGTTCGTACACAGAGATATGAATGAAATTTCAGGAGTTTCCATCACCAAATTGCAATTTTCAAGGGAAGATTTCAGTTGTTTTTACTTTTAAGAGTGCCAAATTTTTGTACTAACGGTTTATATTCTTGTTTTCCAATGATCCAGGACCCTTCCACCAATATGGCTGCTATGAGTTCATGTTCAGCCATGACTGGTTTCCTCTCTGGCTGTATATACGTGGGAAGGTCTGCCAGCAACCCGCTGATGGTCATGGGTTTTCCCCTGGCTCTCTACAACTTCCTTCCCCCATAATGCTGGCCACCGTTGTGTAAGCAAAATATTCTTGAATATGGCATTAAATAAATTATTAAATAAATATTCTTATTTCACAGGTTGTCTTTCTTTAAGTTTGGTTAATTTATACAATCTGATGGTTTTTATTTTAAATATTCAATTTATCCTTTATTTTCCACAAGAAAATAACTTTTTTCATCTACACCTTTTTAGGTCTGAATTAACATGTTTGTCCAACTTGAGATGTTACATAAAGCTATTTTCAAACTGGCTCAAATTTTCAAACTTGCAACATCTTAATTTGTTTCAACCTCAGACACCTGAAGTTATCTCCCTTTATACGCCACTCAAACTTTAACAGTAATTAAATTAACAGTAAATTAAGTTCTTATTTGTTTTGACAGGCTCTATGAATTCAGTTCTTTAATGATTCCATAAAAAAAAGAATGACTCACACAGCAGGCATTTCAGTCCACACAAAATCAACATTTTCAAGGAGTTTCCAGGTGTCTTTTTTCCCAGGACTTTTAACTCTTTAAAAATCGAATTTTATTTCTCCAAGAAATTCAAGGAGTTTCCAGGACTGTGTGAACCCTGATCGAGAAAAGTTTTAACATTATTGGTCATATTTACAACAGAATCGGTCAAAAAGTGATACAATATTGGATGGTTACTACAGTACTTTTACTTACTACATTATCAGCTGCAACAGTACTTGATGGAACAGAAACACGCAGGCATGACAGTAAGTATGAGAGTATCAGCCCAACATGACAGGTGTGACGGGCACGGGAGTACGACCCCTACAGGCTACACCTCCATCAGGACACCCTAATCTGAGACTGCAGGCTCGTCAGTTGGCTCTTCTCATTGGCCTTCCATACTGACCTGCAAAATGGAAACAAACACTTAGCTGTTCAATTTGTTTCACCCAGTTTTTTGATCGGCGTTTTACGCTGTACTCAACAATGTTTCACTTATAAGATGGCAGCCAGTGTTATGGTGGGAGGAAATCAGGCAGAGCCTGGGAGGGAAATCCACAAGCATTCGCCTGTTGCTGGCAGACCTTCCCATGTACCCGTTCAATTTGTTTTCCTTGAATTAAAATGCAATTTTAGAATTCCAAAAGCTGTTGGCTTTAAGTTAAACCCAGGAGCCTCATGGTCACATATGAATAACATCATTGCAGTTTTCATTATGATGGGAGGAAGCTGGGGAAAATCCACAAGCTGGGGAAAATCCACAACCATCCGCAGGTTGCTGGCTGACGTTCCCATGTACCTTGAGGTTATTTCACCTTGTTTAAGCTGGGCTTGAACTCACAGAAATTGCCTTAATAAGCGACACAGAGTCATTATGTTGCACTAGCGTGCAAACTTGCGCGGCCATCTAGGCCCCTGGCTATTATTTTCTCATTTTACTAGAAATGACCAAAGTTTCGTCACCAAAACAGTACATTTATTGGAGACATGGAGACTGTCATCAACTGTTCCTTCTGGCAACGAAATTCACAGCAGGATATCATGCTACTTGCCAAAACAAAACCCAAGGCACTTTTGTAAGATCAACGGAACTCAGAATATAGCGAAATGATTATCTTTAATTTTATATTGGGCTGATAATTTCATGCTAGACTCCAAACACTTTCTCTCATACCAGGCTGTAAACTGTATGAGGTGACAAAGAGTGGCCTGGGTAAAGCATTGTCCTAATAGTAAATCACAGACGACACCATATTTACTGAAGTGGTACATGATTTGGACGCTGATTTTTCAGCTAAGCACATTCTTAACTTCTTTACATTATCAATGAAAATTGTTGAATGCATCTCTCTGAAATGAATCCATCCTAATTTTTTAATATTTTATATAGTTTCTTAGTTCGGTGGTTTGTGTTATTTGTCATTTTTGGAAACTGGTTCTGTGATTATTGACCTGTAATTCCCATTTTGGTTGACTGCTGGTATACAAATGTCAGTCTCAAATCCTAGGTTTCGAGTTGTGAAGACTTCGCAAATGACCATGCAAAGTTGGTCAACAGCTTATAGTCACCTAGACCGACCTACATCTAGTGATGCTGAGGAAATAAACAAATTCCATATGCAAAGCCAGTTTTAAACCCATTCTTTTACTAGAACATGTGGTATTAAGTCAGGTGACCATGCTCACTTGTTAACATATCTCTACAAGCGAAATCGTACGGAGCAACTGGATCTCACTGTATAATATATCGATACACATATGCTGTTCCTTGCACTTCTTGTCCTGACTTTGACTGTTAAGAGGTAAGACGTATACTAAAAATGGCCTCAGGTATCCGAAAAACAAGCACATCTTTAGTGGCCAATTTGTCCATAAATAAGATTATTGATGATGGGAAAGAAAAAAAAAGACTTATAAAATTTCCTTGGAGAATTTCATCCTACCTTCCAAACAAACCTCAAAACATGTTTCTGGGGTCAACAAACTCTCAGAATCAGACATAAATGAGCCGTTAGTTGAGATCTTAGCTCACTTCCGGTACAGGTATGTAGACCCCATCATCGTTATCTCACCTCAGCAGTCGCAGGTTATCAATGCTCTCCTCAAATTCCTTAGCTTTCTGCTGAGACACCTGGATGATCTGGAAAATATTGCAACAGGTATTAAAAAATCATTCGAATATATCATTGAACAGGTGGGCTATACATCTGCATCTACCTTACTTGAGGTTATTTCAACTTGTTTATTTATTTATTTGATTGGTGTTTTAGGCTGCACTCAAGAATATTTCACTTATACGATGGCGGCCAGCATTATGGTGGGTGGAAACCGTTCAGGGAGGAAGCCAGGCCAAGCCTGGGGGAACCCACGACCATCCGCAGGTTTCTGGCAGACCTTCCCACGTTCAGCCAGAGAGGAAGTCAGTATGGGCTGGTCTTGAACTCACACTGACCGCATTGGTAGATGCCATCTGGGTCATTACATTGCGCTAATAGACTAACTAACTGAGCCATGGAGGACCCTTACAGACTACATAGCTTTGGACCAAAGCAATTCAGGTAGGAAAAGTCCTCAGTGAAAACAGAAAGAGGGATAAAAGCAAAACACGTTCATGTAAGGTTAACAACACCACTGCCACACGTATCTTAATTCCTTTAATCTATAACTTTACCCCTGACAGCCTACATGAAATAAAGCTTCTGCAATTGTGAGGTACGAAAAAAAAAACTTCACAATTTTAAGGCGGCGTTCTCTTTTGGGTAAACATGTCAAAAAAACAAAAATACCATGCAATGCACTTAAAACCCCTTGGCCTTACGAATGTGTACAATGTAACGAATAAATACAAATTCCAAGAGATATCATGTACAATACCATCCATTCATAAACTTGTGTAGGTCTGGTGTAAATTTGGTGAACTTGGGACAAAACATGGTGCATTTACAAGCTTTTTATAAAATTTTTACTTAAATGACCCCAATAATTTTGAAGGAAATGGCCAAGGTCACTGAAAATCAATCAGGTTCTTCCTCGTGCCAGTGTGTAAGTTTGGTGTAAGTTTGGTGAAATTGGGATAAACCATTCTAGAGATAGAGTGTTTTTATCGATGAAACTGGACAGACCAATCGACAGACAGACGCCACTTATTGGCCAAAACTGGTCGAGGGCTAAAAACCAAAAAAAAAAAAAACCAACTCATCCATTAGGGTTGCCATACTCTGATTAGAGGTCAAGAAAAGAAAACGTATTCCAAAAATGTAACACAAAAACTATAGCCCAAGGGCTGTGAAACGGGTCTATTGCTATTCTTCTAATTTTATTCATTTTATAACTTGTGACCAGTTGTCTTCCAGTACAATTCGTTAGTCTTCTCCACGCATCAAGTGTCTCTTTATTATTGTATCCGTAATGGGGGACCCGGCAGCAGTACTTTGCACTATTTTATGTTAATATTTTCTTCCCAGCTCATGACATTAACAGTCTAAAGAGACTGCATTGCACTAGAACGTCATGTTGTGATATACTATAAGACTGGAGGCATTTTCCATAACTATTTCCAAAATATCTTTATTATTTGTACCACTGCTGTACGTGGCAATGTGTCAAGGCAACACATCATGATACAATACATATTTATTATAAATTTTTGTCAAGCTTGTAATGGGGAAAATTTTCAGCCCAATGCCAGTTGGAGGCTATGAACTCTTCTAACATTCCACTGTTGCTTCTAATGGGTGAGGGGCATCAGCTAAATGTAGTTTGTCTACTGAAAACTGTCACCACTTGATTGTGGTTTGAGGATTGTCAGCTGACTTGAGAACTTGCACAGAATTACTCAACTGCTAACACCAATGTCATGCAAATTTACTGTTATGTGCAAAGCCCCATAGAAAAAACAAGGTTCGCATGGCTGGTCAGGGAAGAAAATCACGCACTTTTCACAGACTTTCAAGGAGTTCAAAAACAGATTCAAGTACTCCTGCCTTGTTAGCTCCCTGTGAATAAAAGGCTGAAGATTTCCAATCAATGCTGAATCGCACTATAGGTATAGGCGTAATTTATGTTTGGCTGCATCGCGCGACAGATAGTCTAGGCGTAAATGTTGCCACAAGGATCACTGATATTCACAGTCATGCAGTACATAGTTATATTTTGCTTCATTCCACAAATACCATGTATTCTTCACTTATTTTCGCAAAACCATCCGGTTTAATCGGACATACACGTGTTTACAACCAGAGCCAATTTCAGTCATGGGTTACTTCCCTTTACATTTCACCAGACGCAGGTTCCGGTATACCATTTGATGGCAGATGCATATAAAATGTTATAGCCAATTATTTATTTATTTGATAGTATTCTAAACAGCTAATTTAGAATAATGAATTCCCGTTGATTTTTTTAGTTATTTCATCAGTGCTTCACGCCGTACTCAAGAATATTTCACTTACACGACAGCAGCCAAACTGGGTAAGTCTGGAGAAACACAACCATCCTCAGAGTTCCCACATTCATCGCAACACCATTACCTAAGCTGTACAAAATCGTGGAAGACTTCCTAACTCGAACTCGCAGTCACAAGGTCACATGTTCACATTAACTGCGTGAGATGAGCCTGGACCTGGCTGAAAGCACTTCCACTGACTTCGAGTTTAGGTCATACGCTCACGGTCTCAGTCCATCTGGATTTACCATTCAGCATTTAATTAGTGTACAACAACTGTATACAGCTTACCTTAAGAGCTTTACTACAGTTATGGTATTGTGCAATGCGATTATGGTTTGAGATCACTACAGTCCGAAGAAACTATGGTGCGAGGTAACCTGGTACGCAGCGGTTTGGGTATGAAGTGAGCCGATACCTTTCTCTTATATGAACAGAGCGGTGTTGCAGTGGCCCCTCACAGAGAAAAAGTATGTTGTAGCGCACAACTTTGAATGCATACTTCTGGCTGGCGTACATAGAGGTCAAGCAACTGGCTATCGAAAATTGACCAATTCATGCTTCCACTTAACTTTATTTACCAAAAAACAAACAAAAATCAAGTACCTTCAAGGGCCTGTACAAAAAATGTGAAAAACTAAATTATTAAAATCAAATTGAAGTGTTTTCAAGGACCGATGTGAACCTTGAACACAACTGATCAACACAACTGATCAACACAACTGATCAACACATGTAGTATAATCATATGAAACGCACGTGTACAGAAATTACTCTCGAATGAAATGAAGTACCATTCTGAAAAAAGTTTACAGATTCATCTTTCAACATCAGAGCTAACAGTTATTTTGTATGTTAACATTGCTAATTTGAGTCAGACACTTGATTTGTGAGGATGGGGAAGGGGCATTTTCAAGAAGCATATACTAAACGTATACTAAACCGAAAATCCAGCAACCTGCGGACGGTCTAGTTAGCATGTTCTTCCATCTTATTATCTCATGAATTCAGCTTTAATATAACGCTTATATTTTCATGTGATTGCTAAGAAACGAAAGTCTACATATATGAGAGCATTCATCAGTAGCCAGCAGGCGGTGATTTTCAGCCACTCTGGGTGGCAAAACTGCTGCCTACTAAAGCTGATTTGAAACTAAAAACAAATATGGCATTGTTGTTGTTCATAGACCCATAAAAAACAAAAAAACATTTTCTGGAGATTTTGTGTTGTCTTTTTCTTTCAGGTGGATATGTGAAAATAACAAAAACCCAAAAACTCCAACTCATCCTTTCTGATGGCTGACACAATACGATTTTCAATTACAGGAAAGGCATTCTTAAAACAGAAAATCTACTGTTTTTTTCTTTTGGGTGAACATGTGAAAAATAAGGCGCCTATACAAACAACCTAATCCCTCTCACCTCTTCAGGTAAATTGGCCAATCGCGCTGCGTTGAACCCATAGCTCTTGGGACAGGCCCCCTTGACAAACTTGTACAGGAAGGTGATGGTTTCCTGGCTCGGGTCTTCCTCGTTTTCGTGTTCGACCATGCAGGCCATGTGACCGAGGCGTATGTTGGGGTCATGGGAGAACTCCTCCACCAATGAGTGGTAGTGCGTGGAGAACAGAGTCCGACAGCGGGTTTTCGTCGACAGCTCGTGGACCACAGCGCACGCGATTGCCGTACCATCGTAGGTTGCCGTCCCTCTGCCTGCAAAGTTGGGGAAATGTTTATTCATTTGTTTATTTCGAGTTTTATGCCATACTCAAGAATATTCCCCTAATACAACGGCGGCCAGCATTGTGGTGGGAGGAAACTGAGCAGAGCCGATTCGGGATGGGGGAGGATTAACCCCAAATCTCCTTAGGTTGTTGGCTGGCCTTCCCACCTGCGGCCGGAGAGGAAGCCAGCATGAACTGGTCTTCCTTCCCACGTGCGGCCAGAGAGGAAGCCAGTGGGGTACATGTACACATTTCAATGCAGAAATACTGCGTTTGATCTATAAAAAAAAAGTTTACCTGAAAATTCAATTTGTAGACAAAAACGAAGGTTATGAAAGTAATAAATATCACTTTGGGTGCTGACTATCATTTTTCCAGAAGGATAACACTGTTCTTTCCAAACAAACACCAAAGCATCTTTCTAAGAGCACTGTAACTCTTACAAACAAGACAGAATCATTCCTGGAACTGAAATGTTTGAGCAAAAAAAAAGAAAAAATTCAACCTAAAGACTGCTATAAAAATAATCTTTCTTGCTTGTTGACAACACGTTTTTCATGCAATCAATTAGCCCCATAAATTTTACCTCATCCTAAACAGTTGCATCTCTTAACTGCTCAGCACAGACAACAATTTCCTGTCGGACAACAATTTCCTGTCGGACAACAATTTCCTGTCGGACAACAATTTCATAATATACCTAATTCATCCACCAGAACCAGAGAATGGGGTGAGGCATGCTGCAAAATGGCCGATGTCTCGCTTAGCTCCACAAAGAATGTGCTTTCACCTGAAAGGAAACAAGGACATGACAAATGAAGTCACTGTGAGTGTAACTTGTGGTGGGCCTAAGTACAATTAGGAACTTTTTAAATACATCCATCTAGGCTATCTTTTACATGATGTAAATCTTTTCGCTACATACGGAGTCAAGGTACCGAAACAAGGATATGACAAATGAAGTCACTGTGAGTGTAACTTGTGGTGGGCCTAAATTCAATTGGGAACTGTTAAATACATCCATCTAGGCTATCTTTTACATGATGTAAATCTTTTCGCTACACACGGAGTCAAGGTACCGAAACAAGGATATGACAAGCGAAGTCACTGTGAGTATCACTGTCAATATTACTTTCTGCGACATAACCATCTACTTATTTTGCGTTCAGGATTTATAAAAAGAACATGTTTTAACGGCCCACAAACACAGCACAGGTGAGATCACTGAGGTAGTTTCTGATTTATTTAATATATTTATTTGAATGGTCTGTTACCCCATATTCAAGAATATCTCACTTATACGACGACGGCCAGCATTATGGTGGGAGGAATCTGGGCAGAGCTCGGGGGAAACCCACCACCATCTGCGGGTTCCAAGTAGTTTCTGAGATCACTGAACTGGAATGTCCATTTTGGTTGATAATTGGGGTATGCATGTCTGTTTTGATGGGTAGGATACATTCTAATGGCATCTCTGACATGTAGTTATCTCATCATAAGAGAGGCCAGTAACACAAACCACTTTCTTAAACGACCAAAAAAAAACCCCTGATGACAAGACTACTGTATGTGCACATGACCTCTGACCCCACCTGACATGATCCTGTCACTGGCTCCCAGCCGGGTGAAGATTCTGTCCACGGGGGTGAGACGGCACTTCTCAGCAGGTACGAAACAGCCCTGACACACAAAACAACAGTCACACTTGTTCACTGACTTGTAAAAGTTACTGTGATTATCACGACACGTATAATAACATTTCACTGTAATTCTTCAACCTTTTTGTATGTTTGAAAGACGTTTATTCAAGCATATTTTAAAGGCAATATTCTGTGTTGGCTGAGGAAGTTATACTTTCTCTGAAGAACTGAAACTGCTCAATCCAACCAATGTAGCTTTGTCTCCAAAATCAAATTAAAACGTGCATAAATTGCAGTGAAATTTTCTCTTTCATAAGCGCAAAGGTTGAGGAATTAGGGTACATACACGAACACTTCACTGACTAACGTTCAAACTGTCATTTAAAGGCGTATCAGAAGCACTGGGACCAGAACTCGAACTCTCCACTGGGACCAGAACTCGAACTCTCCACTGGGGCCAGAACTCGAACAGTTTTGTTGTTGATATTACACAGCATATAGCACAGGTTCGCAATCATCATCAGAGGGATACATCGATGTACCTCGATGTAATTCCCACAGAGCACAGTACTGGGACAAGAACTTTGAAAATATAACCTCATTCAATCCCTGGTAGGATGTATTTAAGACCATCCTTAAAAACGTTTTTGGGGGGCATAACAAGGCCCTCATATAAATAACAAGATTTATTTATTTATCTGATTGGTATCTTTATGCCGTACTCAAGAACACTTGATTTATATGACAGCAGCCAGCATTATGGTGGGAGACAATGGAAAGTAAAGAGATTTAAACAAAAAATTTACACTGAAGAAATGAGAAAACTTCTCTCAAAATCCAAATAAAATCTAGAGATTTGTCAGAACTCTTTTTTGAAGAGTAAGTTGAGTTTAGTAGACCTAATGAACATATTTTGACTTCCATTAAACCAACCACAGGCTATTAAAGAATTCACATTCGCTGTAAGAAAAGAACCTCTGGGGGCCGGGATAACAAAGCTGATTTAGACTTAAGTCTGACTTAGTCTTAACATCAAAACAGTTTACAGTCCTGAAATTGTAAAACTCACAACTAAAAAAATGTGTTTTGATATTTAAAGTTATCTTAGACCTTCACAAAAAAAAAGAAGAAAATTTGGATTTAAGTTCAAATCTAAGCTCGGGAATAATGCCATAAAATCTGATTTAAAATTAAGACAGCTTTGTGATCCTGGGGCCTGGGGTTGATTCCACAAAGTAGTTTTGTACTTAAGTCAAAACCTATAAACTTAATTTACAACTTATTTGATACTTACTATTTTTTTTAAATTTGTGTCACTTGTGCTTCACCATGATATACATATACCAACCATTCCTTTATTTCAAAGTTTCAAGAATGTTTAATTTTAGTTAAATTTTAAAAGTTTTACTCAAGTACAAAATTGCTTTGTGGAATCGGACCCAGATGTCCAACTACTGTTTGAGTCTCTCACCATTTGAGCCATCACCGTGATCAGTCCCACCTGTCGCATCAGCGTGGACTTGCCTCCCATGTTGGGACCAGTAACCAAGACAACGCTACTCTCTCCATCCCCATCATCAGTGTCCATCTCATTTTCCTGGAAGAAAAATTAGACAAAATTCTGAAAACCAAGTCTCACTATGACACATTTTATTAGTGATACAGCAGGGATTTTTCTAGCCACAAGTTACTACAATGAGAAATATCAGTAAATTGAGTTTTAGACAAATTTTGTAGTGAGTTTTCATGAAATAAATTGAGTTTTTGATACAATGGAGTTGTTTTCTGATTTTTTCAAGTTGAGTTTCTAAAAAGAAACTGGCTAGAATAACCCCTGTATGTTGCACAGAACGTCCAACTTATGTTACCTTTTATAACAAAATTACTCTATTTATGGATAAAGACACACTCGGATGTGGTTGCAAGGCTACAAAAGAGCTTGGCTGTAGTAGACAGATTCTACTATGCGATACGTCAGGAATTTGGTAAATTTACGGTATTTAATAAGCACTAACAGAATCAAGGACGGAAGATCCCCCTCGTGTCATTCTGCTTTACATGTGTGCAATCCGTAAGTTCAACACATGCAGTATTTTTTTCAGATACTACCCCTAACATTTTGTTTAACACAGATTCCAATACACAGAACACTAAGTCAGGAATTTGGTAATTTACAGCATTTAATATGTACACATAAAATCAATGAAGGAATTTACCCCTTGACTTTCTTAAACAATATTAAGAAGCAATGTATTTTGGGAACAAAAAAAACAAGATGAATAATTTTCTGAACGACATGAAACAACACATGATTCTAGATTTCAGCACAGATGGTTGACAGATGAACAGAAAGAAATTCACCCCGCCTGCCATAGAGGCAGGCAACCTTTACGCTGACTGTGTCTTCATTCATTGGTGGATGACTTAATCAACAGATGAGCCAACCAAAACTCTCCAACTCACATCAGCTATGCCAATCACCGTGTCATTAGGTATGAAATCACCGCCTCCAAACGTTCGTGTCACGCAGGGATGCCGGGCCTCTCTTATTTCGAAAAATGGCTGCAAAAATAAAACGAACGGATAACAGGACTGAGTGGTTGTTTATCTTTTTCTTCTCTGTGCACCCAATTTCCATTTGATTTGACTGCTGCTTTACGCCGTACTCAAGAATATTTCACTTATATGACAGCGGACATCGTTATGGTAGTAGGAAACCAGCCAGAACCCTGGGGAAACCCACGACCATCCACAGGTTGCTGGCAGACCTTCCCACGTACGGCCAGGGAGGAAACCAGCATGAGCTGGTCTTGAACCTACAACGACCGCATTGGTGTGAGTCTTCGGGTCATTGTGCTGCGATAACGTGCTAACCAACTGAGCCACGGAGGCCCCCTGTGCACCCGAAGTGGAAGTAACAGATGACTCATCTTAATGCTTTATCTGACAGATAAATATACAAGAATAATTCTCTTGTACGACACTCTCTGGTATTATCATGGAGGGAAACCCACGACCATTTGCAGGTTGTTGGCAGACCTACCCCACGTACGGCCGGAGAGGAAGCCAGCATGTGCCGGACTTGAACTCACTCATCCAACAGAGTCATTGTGCTGCACTAGCAAGCTAACAACTTGGCCATGGATTTAGCTAACTGGTTTGCACTAGACTATGTTCTATCAACAAAATGTATTATGTGACTAGTGGCTCACGATATGACATACACGATACCAATTTCCTTTTGAGCCTTGGTAGCATTTCAACACGAGGGACCATTTCCATGTATCCATTTCTGTTCATCATGAAAAACAAACAAAAAAGCCGAATCAGATCTACACCTTTCGTTTTTCCATTTGTGTAATGGATAATTTGAAACAGCCTGGTGCTGCAGAAATGTGAAGGAAAAATGAATAAAAGGCGAACTGTTGAAACTGTAAGTGCACAAATACATAAACAGAGTGAGCAGCCAACTTATCTACTCACAGCAGGGTGTTAATCTGCAATACGGTGTGCGAGAAAGGTGTCCGCTGCAGTTCCAATTATCCACAAGTTTGTTTCAACAGCAACAACAACACGTTTGGCACGAGCGGAAGTTACATATCCTGTCCGCTTACCATTTTGCACACATTAAACGGATTAAAGGGCGTTGCTGTTACGTTTTATCCACACCTTCCTTTCAGATTCACAGAGAAGAGTGTAGCCCTGCTGGCCATCCTCCTGACCAAGTACATGTATACAGGTGCGCTGGCTGTCAATGAACAATGATTTACACAGGCAGAGTGAATAAGCGGAGACAGATCGCGTCATGCTGACGGCACTTTAAAGCTCCGAATGTAGGGTTAACTGTTCTAAACAATCTTTTCTTTCCATGGGTTTGTTGTTGATGTTTCAGAAAACTAATCCACTGGTGTGAATTTTCTTGGAGAGTTTTCTGTCCACAAGGGGCTATTCTTAATAGTAATTCCCCTCTCTAGGGTAAATTCTCAATTATCCGAAGTTTGACTTCACAGTTATTAGAACATCCCGTGGTGTGGTAAGATATGATGTGCTGTCGTGACAAAAGCCACGCAGCTCTCCAGCATATAAACTCACCAAGACCAGTAAGCTTACACCCATATGGTTTGATTACTCGGGTCAAAGAAGACACCGGGGGATTCAGACAGGTGGCCGGGTGGGGGATGAGGCATCAATGGATGGTAGGCCTACCACAGGCAGAAAATTTGTGATGAAAATATTACACTGTCAATCCATGACGCTTCCTTTTTGGGTTGTCGGATGCAATTGCATGCCTGTGTAAACCCGGCGTGACTGAACTTGTGACAATATTTGAGGGTGTTAAAATTAGTGGAGCCCAGGTATCCATTACAGCCGGGAAGCCCAGGAAATGGTGCCAGCCTGATGGGTGAACAGACAAATGGACCAGTAAATGGTCCAGACTGAAGTAAACATAAATCTGTCATAATTCCTAATTTATACACACCGTCCTATACATCTGAGATTTATAACTTGTCAGAGATTATATCAAATTACTGTTTACATTATTTAACAGTGACAAGAGCACGTATTAAAAGACCTTTTATAGTGTCCTGTTGAGCTTTGTTTTATTTTTTCCAATTGGGAAAAGTAAATCAAAAACAAAGGATACATGGAACTGATCCCTAAATACACCTAGAAAACCAGAAAGAAATGGACAGGGAAAGATACCAGTTTCTCTCACCTTGGTATCTTTATCAGGGGAGACAATCTCGGGTCGGCAGAGTGGTCCGTCACCACAACGGCTGTAACTGGCCAATGAGAGGAGAGCATCAAGGACTGCCACACACTGAACCGCTCTCTCCCATATCGTGTAACTGAACAAAGGCAATTCATAGAAATTCATACATCACTAAGAAAAAACAAATTTTTCTTCTGGCTGATCAAAATGACCAGATATTAAGGTGAGCAACAGTGTGTTAATACACTTACTGCTTGCCTATGTTACCATGGTGATAATTTGCATGCAAAAACATGGCAACCAGTCCTGCTGGCATATACAGCCATTGGCAGTAAAATCATGCCCAACACCATGTAAATATCATAAGACACGCCCTTCGTGTTCTAAGCTGTGCTGAAGAATATTTTACTTTCATGACCATTTTGAAGTCTGTAGGGAGGGAAACCAAACAGAGCTTACACAGAGGAGAGCATGGCACCTCCGTTTGTACATGTACCTCACAAAACTCCGGATTTAAAGGCCTCAGACAAACCAGCAGGGTCTTTCTTCATCATTAACCAGGGGAGTTATTAACCCTTCATGGCACCCAGAGGCTGGTTTTCCAGCAAGTTTCTACAATGTAAGTACCCCAGAATCCACTTTTCCAGCATGCTTCTATAACCTACAAACCAGAGAGGCCACTTTTCTGGCATGCTTCTAAAATGTATATATCTGAGAGGCCACTTTTCTGCCATTTCCTAAAACGTATTTAAACCTGAGAGTCCAGTTTTTTGGCGTTTTTCTATGGCGCACATACCTGAGAGGCCGGTTTTTTGGCGTTTTCCTATGGAGCACATACCTGAGAGGCCAGTTTTTTGGTGTTTTTCTATGGCGCACATACCTGAGAGGCCAGTTTTCTGATGTTTTCCTATCTCACACATACCTGAGAGGCCGTTTTGCTGGCCTGTTTCTAGAACGTATTTCCCCACAAGACCACATTTACGGCTGATGACATGCTAATTCATGTACAAGTATGCCTATTAGTCCAGGTATGGACGAAGAATTTTAGTTACTGGGGAGCCCAGGGTCAGAGGTCAATACCACCATAACATCAAGGGTTGAAAAAGTCTTGACAGGTTCTTTATATTTTTAATGAAACCAGTAAATTCAAATCACCCGCCAGTGTTTCGAACAACTTGCGCAGTTCCGTCGTCTGTGTGCTACAAAATGGTATACAGGAATAATTATTTCCTCCGCAGTATGTCTAGTAAAATACTCGACAAGACAAAATAACACTTCAAAGCTTTCTTCTTACCCTTGATCAAATTTATGAAAAATCCTCCTCATGACATCTTTCAGGGCCGCATCTTTCTTATCTTCAGCATCAGAGAGTTCCGCCAACAGCTCCTCTATCCGCTTTGTGCGATATCTTTTCCAACCTTTCTTGGACGATGTCAGCTCATATTCATTAGGAACTTTCTTGGCCACATTTTCTGGGATTTCCATCTGATATCGATTCTTGGCACTTCCCCAGTAGGTAATTGACTGAAACCAGGGATTATGTGATATATGTACATCTTCCTACACCATAAAAAAATGGGTTATTGCCTTTTCCAAAATTTCTTTGGGTTCATTTTATGACAGTGCTCTCAGATTAGAGTAGTGGCAGGCAAACCCCAACAAAAAACGTTTCCAGACAGGGAAGGATGCCCCTCTATAGCATTTGATGACAGTGCTCTCAGATTAGAGTAGTGGCAGGCAAACCCTAACAAAGAATGTTTCCAGACAGGGAAGGATGCCCCTCTGTAGCATTTGATGACAGTGCTCTCAGATTAGAGTAGTGGCAGGCAAACCCTAACAAAGAATGTTTCCAGACAGGGAAGGATGCCCCTCTATAGCATTTGATGACAGTGCTCTCAGATTAGAGTAGTGGCAGGCAAACCCCAACAAAGAATGTTTCCAGACAAGGAAGGATACCCCTCCCATCCAAATTACAAATGGAATTTCCCTTGCTTGAGTAGGGCAAATAAAAAGACAAATTAATTTCTCCGGGGCACAAAGTTATCGGGAGCGAAGAAGTGTGAGCTTTTGGGGTGAAGAGAGCTTGGGTGAAGGTGTTGGCACGGGCTTTGGGGACTGGAAGCTTGTATAAAGGCAGTGAGCAGTAAAGCCACTTCAATCGTGTCCGTGATCCGAGCCGGGTGAGACGTCTTTTGTCTTCAGTTTTCCATTTGTGTACATTACTTTATGTGTGTGCTTCTAATTGAAAATACATTTTGATAATGAATGTATTGTGGCAAAACTGTAAAGTGTAAATAATCATGTTCAGGAATGGAATATCACTGGTTACAGCCAAGGTGGCGTAGCAATACCAGTCGATAATACACCGTGAGCCATATAATATACGTCATGGGCGGCTGAAGAGCCGATATAATATGTTGTGAGCCATATCAAGGCTGGTAAACTGACGAGCCGATATAATGCATGGATTGATTGATAATGTTGAAAATGTAATGTAAACGGGATACTGAATCCTGGTATAAATGATTCTACATGAGGCATGAAACGCTTGTATGGCGGTAGAGTGTATTGCCACGGGCCAGGCAGCCAGCACGATGCCATAGACCTTGTATACTAAGACGCATGTAGCATTGCTAATATGAGGTTGTCACACATCTTGTCACACATCTTGTCACATATCTTGTCACATATCTTGGCAGATGTGCAGAAATGTACATACATATCATTGTAAAACTTAACATCATGTAATAAAACCGGCCACGTGACTCACAGCGCAAGGAAATGAAGTATTGTCTTGGTCGATGATACGGAGTACGCATGTGAATCCTGGAGAAATGTACAATCATTTTGGTGTGTACAATTACTGAAACAGGTGATTCTATTTAGAGACAAATGCAATGTGATTTGTAAATTTTACAGGAAAATCACTCAAGTGTCACAATTAAACTTAACTTGTAACTAGTAAATCGCCCGAATCTGCTTGACCTACCAACCAACCGGCTCATGCCTCCTGCACAAAAGACCGTGCAGTCAGTTGAAGTTACAGGTTTGGACTCAATCATAGTATAAAAAAGAAACACTGCCCACAATTAATCAGCATGACAATGTCGTTTTTAGAAACAACATCAGCTTTGGCATGATGTTCCCATAGACTGGTCCTCCCACAAGCAGACACAGTATATATACATTCTAACGGCTCCTCATTGTCATACGACTGAAAAATTTTTGAGTATGACGTAAAACTCCAAGTACAGAGATGAACATCCACATCAGGGGTCATGTCGTAAGATGTGACGAAGTAGAAACATGCAATAACAATACCCTCTCACCTTTGTCTCCATTTTATATACTTTTCTTGACATCCAAGAAATGGCAACAAAAAGCTTCCCTGCCTAAAACAAGTTGGCCCAAGTGGTGTGCTCTTCTGTTCTTTTGAATGAATGATTATGGCTTAATGCCACATCGGCAATATCTCAGCCATATCGTGGCGATCTGTTCTTTTGTGTATGGGTGGGTTACTTCATGAGCAAGGGAGTTTAACTACCAAGAATGGTGTGTTTTTACACAGTGTGAAACCAACTTGTTCACACGCGAAATCCTGAGCGACATCTCTCAGTTTCCTTTACCTGGCAGCCTAGGCGTTGTCGTTGTTGTGAGAGGTAGACGTCCAGCTCTTCCTCTGTGGCTTTGATTGTGCTCTTTGCCCTGTCATAATCCTCATCGACACCTGGTGTGAAAATCACACAATTATCAGTCTGACAGGTTTTATAACGCTCAATATTCAAGCACTGCAATTGGTGTGGAAGAAACCCTCAACCTTTGGCCAGTAACTGACAGCCTTTTTCACGTGTCACGCTCAGACTGAGGCATTATTACACCACACACAAGAATTTTCCGCTAATACGATGGCAGTCAGTTTCATTGGTGGGGCAGAAACCACTCAACCTATGGCCAGTAACTGACAGTCTTTTTCAGTGTCATGCACAGATTTGCATGCCACACAGCAGGCAGACAAGTGGTCATCGGATTGTGTGAACAGCAACAAAAGTGTTGTCAACCCCTTGTCACCCAGGCTCCTACACAGACCAGGTGTAGCACAGTATAAAGGATTCCTGTCCAAGACCCCTATACAACTGGTGCTCTATTGTGATAACATATTATACCTGTCTTAATTAGGCTAACCCAGTTTCAGTTTGTGTTTCAGGGATGAAAAACTAAAATACCCAAGTTAAAAAAAAAAAAAAGGAAACACAACTGAAAATCCACCAACGCATTTTGTCAAATTTTGAAGCTTTTAATATTTTCTCATTTAAGGCCTTGTGATCATATGTTTTCAACAGGAAAAATTGCAAGGGGGGTCCACATTCGCCAGAAATTACACGATTATCAAGTTTTGATTTTTTTTCGACACCCTCTCTTGGCATTGAAGAAAAGATTTATTTTGGCCGTAAAAGAAAAATGTGAATTGGTGTTGCGTGATTCCAGTGAATCGGATGTCATATGTTGAATTCAAGTCTTCTTTACAGAAAAAAGTAAATCTTCACCTACATTTACATTCTTGATTTTCCAAGTGCTTAACCCATACATCTGAAAAGTAGCTGTATAATGATATAACCTGTCTTGTACATAGTTCATGTGGATAGCTCAGAAACAATTAAGCTTTAGCCAATCTTACCATATACTCCTTTAAATATTATGATTATCTTTCGTATTTCATTCAGTTTTCGTTTTAATTTCATTTTAATGTATATTATGCAAATGTTGAAAATTTGTGTTTGTGGAAGGCCTTAGCGAAGATCAATACTAAACTGAATGAGTTGTATTACCCTCAGAAAACAGAGACAGTATTATTGTAAAAATAATTATTATTACTATTATTATTGGTGTTTCACTTCCTGCTCAGGAATGTTTTTCTCATATGAAGGTGGTGAAGTCGTTAAGTAGAGCCAACCACTCACCTTTCTCAGATAGATATACCAGATCTCACAAATCCGCAGACATTAGCGTGCAGTCGAGTCGGTAAGAGTCAATCACTAGAACTAAAATGCTCATGGTCGCATATGAAGTGCACTTTATTTTGCCCTTTGGTTTAAAAATATGCAACCTTACAATGTCCTGTACAAAGCATAAATTTATGTTTCATTACAAAACAGAGACTGTAAACAGCTGCATTTTCCTTACCAGGACTTGGAATGATGACACCATCTTTTCTGGCTTTGTTGTGATCAAAAGCCTCCTGTGAGCGTAAAAAAAAATAAATAAATACAAAAACATAAAATAAAATAAAATAAAAACATCAATGAAACAAAGATCACTTATTGGATTTTCTCTACAGATTTGCCAATATATTCAGAGACAAATGAAGGTTTGTAAAATGTTACATTCTACATGAATATACATGCCCTACAACATCTGTATGTGAATTTAGTGTTGAATTATAACAAACAGAAGCTGTCCAGCAGCTAAAAAGGAATGTCAGAATTTGCTTGAAACAAAAAGAAAAAAAAATCATTTAACAATACAAAGGAAAAAAGGTGAAAGAATTACAACTGGCAACTTGTTAATACTTTGGTTCATGATAGGCTGTCCATTTTGTCACGAAACTTACATCAAAGGCAGCTAACTCCTCCTGTATATCTGGGAAACATGCTTCAGAGTTCTCTCCCTTTGCTATTGTGACAGTCTTTCTTAACAGCTTAGACCTGAAATTAAGCAGGAGTTTGTTAAATCAATGCCCGTCTGGTTCAGTCTGTGATACTTCCTGATAAAAGAGCAATGCAGGTGTTACAAGATATGAAACAAACTCCTGTAATCAAACTCGCTTTCAGCCACTTACCTGAACTTGTCTATGTGGGGCCTTAAGAGTTTTATCAGACTCAGGACGGCCTTAAAACCGCTCAGTGTGCACAGGAAATCTTCTATCTTTCTTTTACTGGCAAAAAAGCAAAAGACATGAAATCAATGGGGGAGTTCCAAGTTTGAACTATTTCGTGATTACTGTCCTACTGTAATACGTGACTCCGCAAGAAAGTTAGACAACTTCTGTTGATTAATTTACTGAAACGTAATCTCCTCATGATCAGTGCACAATCTTTCTTCCGGAACTTCGCAAGTTAAAAATCCTTCACTTTCTCTAATTTCTCCGTAGTTTGTCTGCTCGAAGTATGATTTGTGAAATTTTTTTCAGATGCCCATGTCACAGGAATGTAATCCGAAATAGTTGTCGAACATTTTTGACATGTCACATTGGACAGTAAGACTTTTTCTTACCTCTAGTGACAAAAGAGTTTTAATTCTATTTATCTATAATACCTATTGTTTGCCATCGTGAAGTTGCCACTGAAATCTGTTCACATGAAGCTGTTGCCATTATGGCTTGAAGTGGATATGAATTCATGACCTCATTGGTCAGAGTGCAGAAATTGGTACACTGTTTCGCAATTACAGATGAGTGTATATCTTAACAATTACAGCTGCATGCACATCTTCTCATTTACAGGATAGTGCACATTTTCACAATTACAGCTCTGTATGTATCTTTGCAATTACATAACAGTGTATCTTCGTAACTACAGCTGAGTATAAATCTTTACAATTTCAGACTAGTGCAAATCTTCACAATTAAAAACGAATGTACATTTTTACAATTACAGATGAGTGTACCTCTTTACAATTACAGATGGGTGTACCTCTTAACAATTACAGATGAGTGTACCTCTTAACAATTACAACTCTCTGTACATCTCTATAACAACATGACTGTACACATTACAAAATACAGCTGTGTGTACATCTCTACACTTCCTAATAGTGCAGACCTTCACAGTTGCAACTGAGCATATTTCTTAATACATATTTACAACTGCAATACTCTGCAAATCTTAACAATTAAAAATAGCCCTTCCTCCTTTTTTTTTTCACAATGCTCAGGCAAAAACCAGTCCTGATAAACTTGTTTATAGACCAATACGGTAGCACAAAGACCAACATCGCAAAACAATTGGCACTGCGATACACATATGGTAAAATCCTTGGTGTAATACTTAATGATTACCTGCAGTAATATTCATATCGTGGTTTACACTGTATCGAACGTCAGCATTCTAATACTTATGGTTTGCTATTGTAATGTTCCTACACAGTGAAGTGATATATTACACATGCAAAGATCTACAGTGTAATAAAAACAGTTGTCAGTTCTGTTGTTATGTATTCTCATTACTACAGAGTGCAGAACTGACATCAGCTGTCAGGTGTTGACATTTACCTGTAGGTTGTTATGTATTCTCATTACTACAGACTGCAGAACTGACAGGTGTTGACATTTACCTGTATGTTGTTATGTATTCTCATTACTACAGAGTACAGAACTGACATTAGCGGTCAGGTGTTGACATTTACCTGTAGGTTGTTATGTATTCTCATTACTACAGACTGCAGAACTGACAGGTGTTGACATTTACCTGTATGTTGTTATGTATTCTCATTACTACAGAGTACAGAACTGACATTAGCGGTCAGGTGTTGACATTTACCTGTATGTTCTTATGTATTCTCATTACTACAGAGCGCAGAACTGACATCAGCTGTCAGGTGTTGACATTTACCTGTAGGTTGTTATGTATTCTCATTACTTCAGAGTGCCGAACTGACATCAGCTGTCAGGTGTTGACATTTACCTGTAGGTTGTTATGTATTCTCATTACTTCACAGTGCAGAACTGACATCAGCTGTCAGGTGTTGACATTTACCTGTATGTTCTTATGTATTCTCATTACTTCACAGTGCAGAACTGACATCAGCTGTCAGGTGTTGACATTTACCTGTATGTGACTTCCTCGTAGAGAATGGCTCTGCTCTCCGGATGATTCTTCCCCTTCATTGGTAAGCCTAAGCTATGAATTCTGTAAACACACACAACAACAACAAGGGTTTTTATCTTGACACTCAGTTGTTTCAATCTTACGCATGTTGGTAAACATGTCAGCGGTCAGTCCAACCTTAGCATAAGTCACATGATGTATATGTACTCAACTAACCACTCCTAAATGTAGGTCCAGTCGACAAGTTAAACTAGGGGCCTTCGTGGCTCGGTTGGTGGTAGCGCAGCGCAATGACCCAAAAGCCTTGCACCAATGCGGTCGCTGTGAGTTCAAGTCCAGCTCATGCTGGAAAAATTTCAGGTCATTTACAGTACTTATTATCGCCACTCACAACCCGTAAAACAATGAGAGCAAGAGAATTTGCAAACTCACCCTCCAAGGCTGGACATAAACGAGCACAATTTTCCAAAGCCTTATTAAAAGCTACGTGTATCTTCTAAGCTTCCCGTTACAAGACAAACTCGCGATTATCAAAACAATAACCACTCACTTGCTCAAAAGCCTCTCCAAGTCGGGCAATTTTTTAAGTATTTCAGTCACCTCGGCAACCACTTCTTGCTGACCAATAAGATCTTCCACAGCATCCAGTCGATCGTCGATAGATTTGGGGTTACACAGGGGGGCACACAACCAATGACGGAACAGCCTCTTCCCTGGATGATGTTACCGCGAACAGTCATCAATACATTTAAAAGAATATCCTTCAGACACTGAACAAACATTCCACATTTTTTGCCATCGTCCTTAAATATCATCATTCTCAAAGGTTATTTAAAAAGTCGATGACCAGTTGTTCCTATCTCCTCATGCTTAACTCTAAATTGGCAAGTTCTTGTTGTTAATTTTGTTATTTTCACAGTTTTAACGGCAAAACTGTTATGAAATCTGCATTTTCAACAATGGGCTAACTTTTAAATATCAACTTTCAACAGAAGAGCAATTCCTGATATTTCACCTTTATGTATTAAAATAGTAATGAAGTCTTTGTACAGTGGCAATCTACCCTAAATGACCTAGAATATCTCCCATGACTTCTTCCATGAGTTCTATTGATATTAGAAAGATGTTCTGAGGTTTGCTTGAAAACTTAAATGAAACCAAAATGGAAAACTCTGAGTTTCATCGCAAGATGTAATATTTTACGACATTTATTTGCCTCTAAAGATGCACTTTTTTCTGGATGAAATTTTACGTCATTTAAAACCAACTGATTCCAGTCAATCTATTTGGTACAGAGCATCTCTGGAGACACATCTGAACATTTACCAGGGTAAGTTTTGTGTCCACAGAAGTCTTACCAAAAGGAGTGGAGCAGCGATCCAACTGCTGACTCAGCGTGCCCTCTTGACCTTTCTCTGACCCCAGGTCAACAATGTCAAGGTTAGTCAAAGTAATTCCATCTATGACCTGAGGGGCAGAAAGTAAACCTAAGATAATCTTAACGGAGAAGACCGGGGAAGTGTAAAGTAAACTGTAGTGAAAAGAATAAGGTTTGAAGATTAAAAAAATCACCATTTTTAATAATTTTTCAGATGTTCTATAAGAAACATATGCTTCATGGCTGTAAGCTCAAAAAACTGTCAGAAGACATTTGACTGAGCCGACAGTGGCTGTTTGACGTGAATCGGACCCTTCGCTCTCTAGCGACATCCAGTCCGTCTGTATTCGACGTGCTGTTTGTGCAGCCAGAATCTGCACACTCTGGCATCGCGCCAGCTCTCTGTTGTTGTCCGTGCATTGACAAAACAAGGGGCAGCAGCCAACCGTCCGTAATCGAGTTGAATTCTCATCCTTGGGGCCTACATGATTTGTGTCATGTACTTTCAAAAGACAGAATGGCAATAACTTGAGGGCATGATCCATATCACATCTGTACACAATCTCAAGTGGAATTATTTTCGCCGTTTTCCAAGGAGGTATTAATTATTCACGACTGAGTGTGCGTTATGACCTACCTTAAAATTTGTTGCCTCGGAGCTAAAAAAATCTATAACAAATCTGAAGGTCGGCTTTAAATGTTCAATCCATACTCTTTTATCACAAATTATCCAATACTTCCCCGGGCTTCTCCTTTGAGTATCACACAAATACAATAGTAAGAAACAGGAAGATTACAGAATTTTGTCACACAGGCAGAGCAGGAGGGTCACGCACTGACTGACTGATTGACTTCTTCATAGACTGACAGACTTTTAATGCAGTGCTCAAGTATTTGGTCACTTACAAGATGGCCATTAGTGTTATGGCCGGAGGAAAGTAGAGTAAACCACTGGTTCTAGTCGAGAAAAACCCACAGCCAATATCACGGAGAGCCAGATTCCAACAAGCATCCCCAGTGGTCAAGAACCTTGGGGGGCTAAAGGTTAGAGAGTGTGCCTCTGGGTCATGAGATCCAGGATCAATCCTTGGTCATGAGACCAGGGATCAATCCTGGGTGAGGAGATCCGGGATCAATTCTGGGTGAGGAGATCCGGAATCAATTCTCGGTCAGGAGATCTGGGATCGATCCCCAGTTGGGTCATACCAAAAACTTTAAAAAATAGTACCCGTTGCTGCCTTCCTTAGCTCTTAGCACTAAGAGGTTTTGACACAGAGCTTGTCGGCCCTGTGTCAGTATAATGTCCATCATGTCTGGAATTTGGCCTGGCACTTTGGCAGCCTGGACTCACACTGCCACAAGAAGACACAGAAAATACAAGCATTCTTACGACTCGTCGTCATCATATAACTCAAAAACAGTGGAGTGTGCGCCGTAAAACCCAAGCATACACACGCAGATACTAGGACGTTCTGAGCCAGCGAAACCATGTCAGTGGGGCTTCCTCATTGGCCAGAACACTCACCATGTGTTGTCTGCCCTTGGTGAAGTCCGCGACAGAGTCGTGCACCTTTTCCGCAGCATCCACAGGGACGTACTTCTCAAACTTCTTCATGGACAGGACCTCATCATCCATCAAGGAGTACTGAAGATACCTGAAAGTGCACGGACGCCAGAAAACACGTCAACATGGCACCGGAACTGAAGGGGTTTATTGGTGTTTTCATTTCTCATTCAAAATCATGAAGCGGTGGTATGTTGCCAACAAGCTGGTATTTATTTATTTATCTGATTGGTGTTTTACGCCGTAGTTAAGAATATTTCGCTTATATGACAGTGGCCAGTCTTAATGTGGGAGGAAACTGGGCAAACCCCGAAGGAAACACTTAACCATCCAGAGGCTGCTGGCAGACCTTCCCAGCCGGACAGGAAGCGGACAGGAAGCCTACATGACAAGCAAACTTTTACTGCGTTACTGTAATATCATGGATATGAATGACATATCAAGGCCATTCAAAGAAAGGCCTCAAATTAATAAAACGGGAGAAAAAAACGGCAGGGCAGTTGTTTTTCGCAGTCATTTTTAAACGTAACATTCTTATTCCTCTTTGGCTCTTCTAAAACAGCATTTGTTGTAAGTGGTATCATCCATGTGAACTTTGTCTACTGCTAAATAACACGGAAAACATGGTCGCAGCTCTTCCTCCAAAGGGGTATTTTTGAAAAATGTCAGGCACCTGCAGGCTTGTAAAGACAGTATACACACAAAATGTTATCCAGACAAAACAGAGTGTAACTGTTTCAGCACCATCTCCAAACACGAAAACAGAAACTCATTATTTTCCTGATACTGAACACACTCATACCTGGGCATTCTCCAAACCACGAAAAACACACACGTATCATTATGTTTTGAAATTAATGAATCAAAAACTATTTAACATACATACCAAGTAATGGCGCCCAACGCTCTGAGAGCCAGGTCAAACCCCTCAGCAGGAGACAAACCCAGGGAGTCGGCTGCAAAGTAGCCAAATGTTACAATTTTTTTTTCACATAAAACACTCGTAAACTTTTTACTTAAAACATTTAAGGCAGGACTATGAAAGGATTTATTGTTTCCGATGCTCTTCACTTACTGATTTACTTCACTACATTCATGACCGTTTCACTGGAATCCCCTGATTTAGACAAATTTGAAAGGACGGTCTCACTTTCATATTTATTCCTACCTTCCTACACTTTCATATTTATTCCTAAACTTTCAAATTTACTTCTACCTTCCCTAGCTCTCCCATGATAAACATTTTTTGGTCAAAATAGGGTGTCTGCTAGCTAAACTTCTGCTTGATACATGTACCTAGATTTCTTTTAATTCCTGAGTAGTGCTGAAAGTCAAAAAAAAAACAACAAAAAAAACAAAATCTTCAGTAGAAGAGTGAAAGAAATTCTGTATTTCCTGTTACAGTTAAAACTGGCAGACCACGTGTCCCCATGATTAAAGAAGAATTAGGTTAGACTCAGTTAGTACTTATTTATTTGCTTTAGCTTAGTGTTCAATGATCACACTCAAAACATCTGATGATCACGGCAAGCAGGTTTGTGGATGACCCCAGAGGAAACCAGTGTCCTTTTCCAGATATCAACCAAACCTCCTTACCAAGTTGCAGCTGAACTAGCAAGACCCATAATTTGAGTTTGGGGTCTCTTTAGTCGATGGAAGACACCAGAGACAAGGACAATGCTTCAGAAGATTTAAGCTTGTGAGGACCAAAGGTACTGATTACATTGCTCTCGTACACAGGAGAAGTACTCTCTGTGATTCTTTCTGTAAATTCACATTTTGGGTGAAAAAAGTAATTTCTCTCCTCTGATTTTTTTCCCCTTTGACTGTCATGAACAACTCACTTTCCGAGATCATTTCCTGAATGGCATCTGGCCACTTCACGCCTGTGTGTCCTTCCTCCATGAAGTAGTCCGCCTCTGCCAGCTTCTTCAGGGTTTTGCTGCTATCCCAGAATTCCGTGCCCGAGGTCAACCCTTCCTTTACCACTGAGGTTAGGTTGGAGTTTAGCACCTGATGAGTGCGACTGGTCATCTTCCCACGCTCAAACAGAATCTGTGCCAGCAGTATTCAATTCATTCATTAAATACGCAAATTTATGCACTGATCATGCTACTTCTGGCGAAACATAAAAAAACAAAAAAATATACCTTTTCAATAAAGAACTTCTGAAGAATGGCCTTAAGGTCAATCAGGCCATGATTGTTCCATAGGACAAAAACAGGTTTGGTTAACACAGCCAATGGAGGCTGGTTTATTTGAAAGGAAAAGAGGTTTCATGAAAGGTGATCCAGATCTTGAAAACAACTTACCTGGACAGGTGTGTTGTGAGCAATCAGGGTGCGCAGACGAGACGAGTAACGGTCATCTGAGAACTGACCAATCTGTGAACACATCAATCAAGTAGTAAGTACAGGTCGGTAATTAGATCTAAGATCTGTTTCATTCTTCCCATCTTAGCTTCAAAATCTCTAATCTTTATGAACCTGGAATTCAGTATTTTCGAAAGTCCTGTCCACAAAACACTGGAACTGTACACTACAAAAACAGGTTTCCTTTAATCCTACAGTAATTCTGACTTCATACATCTGATTCCTAAATAATAAAGACCGTAATGTATCATCAAAGGTACCTGGAGCATCAACAGCAAGGAGCTATAAGCAACTTTCATGGAAAGGAAGGTATTATTAAAGTTTGCAAAGAGCAGTCAAGTCCTCGGTGGCAATGATGTTATGATGCTGTCTGACCGACTACGTCTGTTGCACCTTCAATAACTGCAACGTTGGAGTCACATGACTTCAGCATTACTTCATCATCAGGGAGAAACCTGTTCAAATCGCATACAGCTTGAACACTTTCAAAACAGCACAGTCGACAGAACCAAGTTTCAGATTTGAGAATGAACATGCCCAGCGGATTTCAAAGCTAATCTGTAATATGCAATAAGCTAAATATCACAGGTCATCATCTGGTCTGTACAATGCGACAAATGATAATTTCTCTAGTCGGAGTTTTCATGAAATAAGTTGAACTTTTGATACATCGGTAACAGAAAATTATTCAGCTTTCTGATTTGTTCAATTTCAGTTTCTAACTAGAGCCTATAGGCACTGAAATGTATTTTATGATGAAAGCTCAGGCTTCTAGCATGTAGATAATTCTGTTGTCTGGCCTTTGTTTCTGATCAAGACACTACTATGAGTAAATCTATCACAATTTCACATTTTCATCCATCAAATGTTTGTTGTGCAAGATAGGAGGTCTGAGAAACGTTTTATGAGAAAACCAAATCCTAATTAGTGATACACATTCCCCTTGTTGTGTGCAGGCTGGGGATTTCACCCGTACTGGCCTAAGCGACAACTTCTGTGTTTCACGGTCATGGGAACCAACATGACAAACAAGAAACACCAAATCGGTTCCATGAAATAGATCCTGTTATAGATTCCTGCTGGATGAGGTCGGACACTGTCAATCCCATTTGAATTGTTAAGAACACCCCGTTTCACCTCAAATGACCCGAATAAGCCTCATAAAACTCATTCAATAAGCTATGCTGAGCTTTACAAATTTCCTCTTGGTATGCCCTACATGATGTTGAAGTAACTTCGCCTTCGAAATGCGACACATTATACAGCGTCCAATTTCCGTTGTTACCGACTTGTGACTTTTGACACGTTTAAAACAAGTTTAAACCTCAACTTACGCTTACATCTGTATTGTTTATGGCAGGTACACATGGGTATCGATCTGTATCATTCTAAAACATGACATTTTCGTTCTAATTCCTTGTAAAATGACTTAAGACATTTGACATAACCACTCGGTAGTGCTGGTCAAGCAAAAGCCCGTCTTAGATCCAGTTTGTTGATCTGATATCGGGTTTGCGTATTCGGCAAAACTGCAATAAGTATGGATCCAAATCCACTACTGTTCAACTACTATTGATCTTCTATATTCAGCGAGTGAAGCAATATTTATTGAGTATGGCATCCATGACACAGATAGACACACGCGGGCTTTTCCAAGATGGCGGCCGAGTATCAAGCAGGCGTGGGGCCCATGAAGATCGAAAGCAACACAAAAAACAAAAGAAAGCGATCACACTTCTAACACTGTGTTATTAGCATGAAAATGACGCTAAGTCACTTAAAAATTGTTTCTTTTTTTTATATATATTGATAAAAATTTGTCCCCTGAATCATTTACCTCTCACAAACTGACAGGCCTGGCACCGTAGCCCGCATGACCCTCACAAAAACAACAACAATATTCCAGCACGTGGAGGCGAAAATAAAGGCATTTTTAAATGTTTTATTTATTAATTTTTATACGTTAAAATCATCTCACTGAATTGTTACTTCACATGTCCTCACTATAATACTTTCTAAAAAGAACATGTAGCAAAACTGGACACCACAAAGGTTAAATCTGTGCATCATCTTTAGAAGTATTTGTTTTTGGTTGCAGTTTGGTCAACAACTTCCTGTCTGAGAGTTAGGAAATTGTCATGACTATATAATGCATTTCCATGTGTTCTCAGAGAATCCTTAAAAAGAAACTGGCTAGAAAAACTCCTGGATATGACAGAGCGTTTGTTTGGTTTTTAATCAAATTAAATGAGGGCTTAGATCACTAGAGAGAGGAATAACTACAGAGGAGAGAACTCACATGTACAGTGCCGATGGACGTGTCAACAAAGCAAACCCCATACGAGCTCAGTCCGTCCTGAGATTCCTCCTGGATAAACAGATATTTACAAGCCTGCAAATAGGTGCCTGGCATTTTTGAAAACACCCCTTTCGACAAAACGGTATGATCATGTTGGCCATGTTATTTATAACTGGTCAAATGTCTCCTGTAACGTACCACTTTCACCGAAGGGATGTTTACAAAAATATTAGATTATCTTTGTTTTGAGGGTACACAGAGTTTCTATACCAGTCCTAGGATCACACAGATGTCTTTGGCTTAAGTCAAACTTAGTCTGAACTTCAAAGCAATTTCAAGCCTTCAAATACTTGCTTGGCAATTTTGTGAACACCCCTTTGGTGAAAGCGGTTAGACCCAAGAGACCTTTGTCCTATTAAATACAACACTGACAAGGTCATACCACTTCCAAGGCGTTTTTTCCAAAATGTCTGGCACATACATGTACTTGCAGGCTAGAGTATTGCATCAAAATTGCACCAAACTTGTGACTCACTGTAAGTGTTTTTATTTCATCACTCTGAGATGTCATAAGACTTTCATGATAAAAAATGAAAATTAACACTTCAATTCAAATTTAAGACCAGGATAAATACCAGAAGTTAACACTAAGTCTGACTTGAGTCTAAAGACAGCTTCGTGACCCTGAGGACAGCTACATGTAAGGAAATTTCATGGGTTTTAAACAACTTGGTGAAATTATTTAAAATTTATTTAAGAGATCCTTTCCTTTAAGCTGACACAAGGACAGTTTCTTATGTTCTATGGCCAAAAAATGGCAGAAATAGCCAATATTAATTTTATTTTTTGTCATTCTAAACAGAACTTTGTATCAAAAGAATGGTTCAGACATCAGTGACATTACACTATGCAGCCTGCGAGATGAGATGTCACAACAACAGAGTGATGTCCCTTTATGCCATGGCATCTCTGCTTTACAGCACAGCAGGGTCAACTTGCATAATTTAACATCATCTGGTAAATACAATATTAGAAATTTATCAAAAATTGTGAAATAAAACCTCTGAAATATGTCTCCAGTGATGCTGGATATCATTTTGGGCAACGGAAAAAAAATTCTGGCTGTGTATTCTTCTGAACACATAAACTTCATGTCAAAGGATAGGCAAGTGACCCTACCGTGCCATCACACTGTTATCATAATGATGTAACTCGAAACCTGCGTTTTGTAGCCTGCATCATATTGTGATGTTAATCATGCCAATGCCATACAAAATCAAACAGCATCATAGGCTTGGGTTTCTCTGTTGAACTCGTCTATTCTGTTTTGTATATCATCAGACACAGTATTCAGTCTCATGGGTGAAGGAAGCCAGAGGGAAAGAAATAAACCACAGGCCTTGTGTAAATAACTGATGAACTTTGCCACATGTGACAAACATTCACTTGCACAGCTGGCTTAACGGCCTAACATGTGACAAACTGGTGAAAAGCGAGTGATCTTAAACCTCAAGTATAAGAAATTAAAGCAGCTCTAAGCCAAGAGTCTGAAACTTTTGTGGTAAATCTATTAAAGGTGAAATGGTTAAAATGTTCAAAGTACTTGCATGGGTTACAAATGCATTTCTAGCCAAGACAATGGTCGGATGGTATCAAATATTCTGCAGTACGGTGCAAAACAATAATAAAATAAATGGTAAATATCATAAATTGTACCTTTTCCGCTATGGCCAGCAGGTAGTTACTCTGAACATCGCTCGTATCTCCCTCAATAAAGCTGAAAGTTTTCGTTCCCTTGGACGTGATCCTACAAATTTCGCGCTTCACAACTTTGTCAAATTTTGTGGTCTTCACACCTGTAATAAGAAACTTACAAGATAAAAAACATCTCCATGGAAGAGTGAAGATGGCACGACTTAATTTATCTATATGATCGGTGTTTCAACCCTGTGCTAAAAACCTTTTCACTTTTAATATCTCATTTGTGGTTTATGGGTGGAGGAAGTCAAGTGGCCAAGAGTAAACCAAACACCTTCTCTAAGTTACCAGAGAAACTTCAACTTAACAACCGCAGATGAAACAGCAATTGGAATTGAACCTGCAACCTCATTCTGTGGCCCTGACCTTGACACCGTGGCCCTGAACTTGACATGAACCTGTCACCTCATTGATGAAGAATCTGATGGAGGCAGTGAGCCAGCACTATAACAAGCTATTCTACCACTCTGGTCCTGAACATGACATGAACCTGTCACCTCATGGATGATGAATCTGATGGAGGCAGTGAGCCAGCACTATAACAAGCTATTCCACCACTCTGGTCCTGAACATGACATGAACCTGTCACCTCATGGATGATGAATCTGATGGAGGCAGTGAGCCAGCACTATAACAAGCTATTCCACCACTCTGGTCCTGAACATGACATGAACCTGTCACCTCATGGCTGATGAATCTGATGGAGGCAGTGAGCCAGCACTATAACAAGCTATTCCACCACTGTGGTCCTGAACATGACATGAACCTGTCACCTCATGGATGATGAATCTGATGGAGGCAGTGAGCCAGCACTATAACAAGCTATTCCACCACTGTGGTCCTGAACACGACATGAACGTCACCTCACTGATGATGGATCTGATGGAGGCAGTGAGCCAGCACTATAACAAGCTATTCCACCACTGTGGTCCTGAACACGACATGAACGTCACCTCACTGATGATGGATCTGATGGAGGCAGTGAGCCAGCGTTTCAACCAGCTATTCCACCCCTGAGGCCCTGAACATTTCATGAGCCTGTCTACACCCCATGATTCTGTCAGAAAGTTTAAAAATATTGGTCGCAGAGGTGATGGAAAAGGTTGAAGAATCAGGGTAAGGACAAAACTGCTTTGTGGAATCAGCCCCAGAAATTAACCACATTAAAAAGGGGCCAGATTCTGATGTCCAACGACAACTTCCAATTGAAGGGAATTCAAATTCCAAGCTTACTGGTTTTACACCTTTCTGCCATCATTTCTGGCGTTTCCGTCTGCTCTATTCTGGCCACCTTGTAGCCTTTCTGTAAGAGCGTATCGGCGTAGCGACTGTAAGCGATCTCGGGGAAGCCGGAGTGAGCGTAATCCCCCTACAACAACCAAGAAGTAAGCACATCACTTTATTATCAAGTATTATTAAAGGATAAATAAGCTTAATAAAATCTCTCAAACCTACCATCTGTACGACAGCCGATACAACGGCATACAGAGTGTGCAACTGAATCCCACTGAAATGTATATGTAATTGCAAACGTCACGAATGAGCTATCAAAATGGTTGATGCGACAATTCACCATGAATGAAATTTTGGAAGCATCAGGTATTACTATTCACAAGACCTGATGACCAGCAGCTGAAAAAATTTATCGGATCAGCGAAAGTTTTACTCAGCTTTGTCTAATGTACCACCAGGAAAATCGAACCCTGGTCACAAATGAAAATAATAGATCACCGGGAACTTCATTAGACATTAGTTCAGAATACACTTTTCTGCTGGTTCACATTCTTTTTGAAAAGATGGAGGCTACATACACACTTCAATTGGCCCATTTCTGATTACCTTCACGCTCCTAATTCAGATCAGTCCTAATTCATTTCCAAACCATTTATTCTCACCTTCACACATATCAATCCTAATTCATTTCCAGCTCATTTATTCTCACCCTTATGTAGATCAGTTCTAATTCATTTCCAAACCATTTATTCTCACCCTTATGTAGATCAGTTCTAATTCATTTCCAAACCATTTATTCTCACCTTCACACATATCAGCTCTAATTCATTTCCAAACCATTTATTCTTACCTTCATGTAGATCAGTCCTAATTCATTTCCAAACCATTTATTCTTACCTTCACGCATATCAATCCTCATTCATTTCCAGCTCATTTATTCTCACCCTTATGTAGATCAGTCCTAATTCATTTCCAAACCATTTATTCTTACCTTCATGCAGATCAGTTCTAATTCATTTCCAAACCATTTATTCTTACCTTCACACATATCAGTCCTAATTCATTTCCAGCTCATTTATTCTCACCCTTATGTAGATCAGTTCTAATTCATTTCCAAACCATTTATTCTCACCCTCATGTAGATCAGTCCTAATTCATTTCCAAACCATTTATTCTTACCTTCACGCATATCAATCCTAATTCATTTCCAGCTCATTTATTCTCACCCTTATGTAGATCAGTCCTAATTCATTTCCAAACCATTTATTCTTACCTTCATGTAGATCAGTCCTAATTCATTTCCAAACCATTTATTCTTACCTTCACGCATATCAATCCTAATTCATTTCCAGCTCATTTATTCTCACCCTTATGTAGATCAGTCCTAATTCATTTCCAAACCATTTATTCTTACCTTCACACATATCAGTCCTAATTCATTTCCAAACCATTTATTCTCACCTTCATGTAGATCAGTTCTAATTCATTTCCAAACCATTTATTCTCACCTTCACACATATCAGCTCTAATTCATTTCCAAACCATTTATTCTTACCTTCATGTAGATCAGTCCTAATTCATTTCCAGCTCATTTATTCTCACCTTCATGTAGATCAGTCCTAATTCATTTCCAAACCAGTTATTCTTACCTTCACGTCGATCAGTCCTAATTCATTTCCAAACCAGTTATTCTTACCTTCACGCATATCAGTCCTAATTCATTTCCAAATCATTCATTCTTACCTTCATGTAGATCAGTCCCAATTCATTGACTGCAATAGCTGCATCCATATGGAACAATTCGTAAAACTTTCCCATCTGAAGCAAATAAAAACAACATCAGCACGTCCCGTTGTCACCAACACTAAAGCCAAAGAAGGCACAAAAGTTGAATCTGTACTTCATATTTTGCTCTTCAATTTCACTTAAATACTCTGAGCACCACATAAATGTAAAACATGTGAACTGTTCAAATAAGTGTTACATTTGTGCATGACTGGACTAAAAAATAATAACTATCTTATTCTTTGAGGTAGTTACTCACCTTAAAAAATAAAACTGTGTCAAAATGATTCCGCTTGATTTCCCACCACTGGCGCATGGCCTGTAAAAACAAAGACGCACAGAATGAGATACATACACACATAAGATAACATAATCTGTGCCTTGGAGAGCTGCTACACCGAAGACAGGCTGTTGGGCTATACTTAAAACTTTGTCGGGGTAACTTGACCGCCCCTTCAAGAAAGGGCCTACTCAAGACATTTTATTGGTATTTTGATACAAGTTTTTAGTTTTCATTTTTCCCCTGCATGTATTTTTTCATAATCCGCATTTTTCTCAACAGCCAGAATAAAAGAAAACGAATTCCCTCTTAACCGGCCCTACATTTTCTCAGAGGGTCGAGTTTCACTGAAACAGTTTTTACAGGATGGCTTTGTTCCTTTCCCTAAAGCAGGGCTCTTTGTCACAGCCAATCAGAATCTCACCAGTGAGCCCCTTTTCTTGAACTAAGCTGCTGAAGGCTTGTTTCAGCCTCGCAAAGTTATCAGAAGGGTTTTTAGGTGAATGATGAAGAGCAGTGTTCAATCCCAGACACTCAAGCTTCCTCTCGCCACGAAGATAACCACCATCGTGTGACTGATAGCTTCCTCAGCATAAATTACAACAATGAATCTTAATCCTAACATAAAGTAATGTTTGTAAGAGTAAGAACTGAACTGACATTCAATCAAGTCTTACAAATTACAAATCTCAAAAATACAGTAACCCCAGAGGATATTTTTGCATCCCTGTTGGGTTATTCTTCCGACCAAGCAACATTTCTGGCGTCATCCTTAAAAACTTCCTTGCCGGAATAATCACAACTCTATGAGAAAAATAGGCTAGGTTATGTAGGGAATGGGAGACCCTGACCAGGCTACACAAAAGGGTCCAAATAGCAGTAAAAACACACCGTTCACTGTTGTGACGGGCTACACTAAAGGGTCCAAATCACAGTAAAAGCACACCGTTCACTGTTGTGACGGGCTACGCAAAGGGCACAAATCCCAGTAAATGCACACCGTTCACTGTTGTGACGGGCTACGCAAAGGGTCCAAATCCCAGTAAGAGCACACAGTTCACTGTTGTGACGGGCTACGCAGAGGGTCCAAATCCCAGTAAATGCACACCGTTCACTGTTGTGATGGGCTACGCAAAGGGTCCAAATCCCCGTAAGAACACACCGTTCACTGTTGTGATGGGCTACGCAAAGGGTCCAAATCCCCGTAAGAACACACCTTTCACTGTTGTGGCGGGCTACGCAAAGGGTCCAAATCCCCGTAAGAACACACCGTTCACTGTTGTGATGGGCTACGCAAAGGGTCCAAATCCCAGTAAAAGCACACCGTTCACTGTTGTGACGGGCTACGCAAAGGGTCCAAATCCCCGTAAGAGCACACCGTTCACTGTTGTGACGGGCTACCCAAAGTGTCCAAATCCCAGTAAAAGCACACCATTCACTGTTATGACGGGCTACCCAAAGGGTCCAAATCCCAGTAAAAGCACACCGTTCACTGTTGTGACGGGCTACGCAAAGGGTCCAAATCCCCGTAAGAGCACACCGTTCACTGTTGTGACGGGCTACCCAAAGGGTCCAAATCCCAGTAAATGCACACCATTCACTGTTATGACGGGCTACCCAAAGGGTCCAAATCCCAGTAAAAGCACACCGTTCACTGTTGTGCCGGGCTACACAAAGGGTCCTAATCGCAGTAAATGCACACCGTTCACTGTTGTGACTCTACAGTGTTTGTGTACTACCTAAGTGTTTTATGCGCACACATACACCTAAAGGCATGACATACTACCAGCAAAGAACCAAGGAGCGGGCAGCTCGGGACCCTTTTCGAGCTCCAAATTCTCTTTTCTATTCAGGCTAATGAAACAGACAGGAATTTCAAAGGAATGAACATTGAAAGAAAAAATGTTAAAGGATATACATCCATCAAATATTCCAATAAACAACTTCAGGGAAGGGTCCATTTCCAGACATACTGTTGGTCAGGTTAAGCCTACCTTACACACTTTAAATGATGGCTTTGTGTTTAAGCTTCACACTTCATAAAGGTGTTTGTGTACACTTCGTACAAATGTTTGCATACACACCATACACGTGTCTGCATAATTTCATACAGGTGCTTGCACACACTTCATACAAGTGTCTGCATACACTCCATACACGTGTCTGCATAATTTCATACAGGTGCTTGCACACACTGCATGCAGGTGTTTCTGTACACTTACAGGTGTGGTATCTTTGAGGAAGGTGTCTGGAATGTAGAGTGTCCTGGGGTCATACTCGAGATCTGTTGGCTGTCGTCTCTCCTTGTCCCTGAAGCAATAACCGTCATAATTGACAAAACACACACTTATTACTTGTTAAACCCTTACCGCCATCATTAACACACATGAAGACAGTAGAACAGAACAATAGTCTCGGAAAGATAACCATTGTTGTATTTAGCTTTGACATATTTTTTATTAAACTTCAACTTCAGAAAAACTCTGTAAATGACTTCAAACTCGTCCAAACGAAGTGCATTTTTCCGGTAAAACAGATGTCACAAAATATTACACTCGGTGCTGAAACTTACATCTTGCCTTTAAAAAAAACCTTCCTATGATCAACAAACTCCTAGAATCAGGAAAGCTGAGCAACTTTGTTATGGACGAAACTTTAAGTCATTTAGGGTATTTCTGTCATCTTCCTGTATGGCTGAGGCACACAATTAACAAACATAACAAGGGGAATTACAATGACATCATTTCTGCATAGCGCTTTCAAACTGAAAGACAAAGGTGTTTTTCCAACAATTTTATGTAGGAAGCAAAACAGTTGCTTTGATTATTTCTGTTTTTCACTGGGCTCTGGCTACTAAAGTTTTTTGCGTTTTTTGTTTTAATATCACTATACACTGCATGTGACGCAATAATGCGGTTGTTCAGTCTGGCCTTCCCCAACCCCCACCCCACCCCACCCCCTCCCCCAATAACATGGAAATGCATAACCCAAATCCATAACCTTGATTCATGTTTCCTTTACACCACTGCTTTTGAAACAGAAGGTAATATTGGTGACGGTAATATCATACTTCATCTGTCCACAAGTTGTACTTCCCCCTAAGATCTCACCTTATCTTATCTGGCTTCAGAAAATCCAACTGCAGGTGTTTGAAAACAGTGGTTGTCTCCCCTTCAGGAGTTGAACCCTTCACAGACAAAACAACAAAAATGAACAAGTTCAACATCAAACTCTACATAAATATAGGATTAAAAGTCCTGGAAAAAACTTTTCGTGTTATGCAGGATTAATGAAGAAGCAATAATCCACCCCTGGCCATATTAAATATTCAATAACTATGTCAAAATGTTAATTTTCGTGCACACAAATACACATTTTGATGTTCACACAGAAGGAAATTCATGACATTTTCAGGACTGCTAAAAAAATTTGTTTGAAACTCAATGAAAATGTCGATTCATGACTGGAGTATATACTCATGACCATTCAGGTTTTGCATGATAATAGCTACAGTGAGTCAAAGCAGAAATGAAGACAATTTTAATAGGTTGACATGTTTGCTTTCAGTTTATAACCAACAAAATCTACATCAGGCCATCCTTAAATAACTGTTTGTTGGGCATAATCAACCAGATGAAAAATAACAGGGTCAGTCAATAGGGAATTCAATTTTTCTAATTCTGGCTCTTGAAGATGATAGGGATTTTAAAAAAATTAACATGAGAGAAAAATCAAATTTTTTTCATAAACAAAACTTTTGAGTAGGGCCCTTTTTTGAAGGATCAGTCGGTTGGGTTACGCCCAGCGAACATATTTTAAAGGACGGACTCAGAAACAAAGACATTGTCCTGAGAAAGCCTCACCAGTTCTGGTGCCAAGAAAGAAGCCAGTTTAGACTTTGTTTTGGCGCCAACCGTGGGAGTGAACGGGGAAGAGCTGTTGTTTCTACGAGGAGTTGACGAGGCTGAAAACGACGCAAGGCTTTCCTGGGAGGATTTCTTCTCAGATTTTGTGGACAGTGGACGTTTCCTCTTCCGTGAATTCTGCAAAAAAAGAAAACAAATGGTTTAAATCACGTGTTGGTTCATACATATATATATATAAAAGTTTATTTATTTCATTTGTTTTGTGCAGTACTAGGGATTATGTCATGTATGTGAGAGCAGCCTTTCTTTCTCTAAAATGTAACTCCTGTGATATCAGAATGGCATCTCAATGTTAAAGGCTGTCTTCAGCGCTGACATACTTTAATATTATTCCGAACAGATGCATCCCCAGATTTGTTTGGGGAGAATAGCAATGAACGGCCTTCGTTTTTGTTTTTGAACATGAACATTATTATCACACCACCTGCAGGAATGAATGAATGATTATGGCTTAACGCCACTTCGGCAATATCTCAGCCATATCGTGGCGAACCACCTGCAGGAGACCAGGTGTGTGAATTGCACATGTAGATTCTTCATTACTTCAGACATGAGCTACTAGTACACCTAGATTTTGTTTCAGGAATGTGCTACGTGGTGGGAGTGCAATAAGCACGCCTAGAGTACGAAGGCCTGCCATGAAGTTTATTCAGACACATACACATATTGACAGGCGTTTTTGTGTAGCTCTAAGAAATGCGAGTAATCGCTAGCGTGTGCCGAAGGCTGAGTAATTTGCAGGCAAGCTTTGGAACGTCTTTAACTGGTAATTGTTTATTTATTTATTAATTTGATTGGTGTCTTACACCGTACTCAAGAATATTTCACTTATACGATGGCGGCCAGCAATAAGGTGGGATGAAACCAGGCAGAGCCCGAGGAAAACCCACGACCATCCGCAGGTTGTTGCCAGACTGCAACTGGTAATGCAAAATTATAATAGTTAGCATGGTTAGGCCAGCAAGGATGAAACCTTGTTAAATAATACAATTATAAGCATAGAGCTCAGCCACCACCCATACATACAGTTAACTGACGTCTGACATCAGTTAGAAATACAGAGCTTATCACACAGTGATGGTTGTTCGAGTGACAGGTGGAAACGATAACCCACAGGATGCAAACCTTCAGTTCAATGTGAAATATTCTAGTCCCATGTATTATTCATACTTTAACAATATTATGAGATTGTGTATTTAAAGTTATAAGCAATGTTTCAGCTGCAGGCCCTCAGAGAGCCTGTCACTAGCGAGACATCGTATGCATGACATTTAGCATAACAAGGTGTTTCCTTGGGTGACGTAGGAATACAAATGTAGCAATTGACCTTGTATTTCGACATCAACCCAGTGCAAATACTTCACCTGTATGAAGTATTTGCATGATAAGAATGAAACGCCATAAAATGAAAGTGAGTCATTTTCTACATCATGGTGTCTGGGTGTGTAATATCAAAATCTACTAACAACAGTGATGTTCAAGTAATGAGATATCAGTGAAAGCATGCGAATGCATGCCTGACATTTTTGAAAAGACCCCTCTGGACAAAGTGGTATGACCATGGTTTCGGCGTTATAAAGTACAGGACAAAGTTCACTCAGGTCATACCACTTCCAACACAGGGGTACGTGTTTTCAAAAATGTCTGGCACCTGTTTGCAGGCTTGCGGTGATGGAAATACTATGACTTTACTTATGTAGATGTAATAAAGTGACTTCACATCATCACACGTGGCTGTCTTAGCTCCCTGTAAAGATTTAAGTGAATCATTTAATACCTTGACTGGGGAGTCCACTTCCGATTCTGATTCAGGTTCCGAAACATCATCTTCATCTATCCCGCTACTGCCGCTATCGCTATCACTACTGTCGTCAGAGGGGGGTTTGAATTCGTCGCCTGTAAATCAAAATACAAGGGCATGCCATCTACAAAAGTGACAGTGCTATAAACTGACCGGCCAATCAAAATACAAGGACATCCCATCTGCAAAAGTCACAGTGCTATAACTGGACTGTCAATCTGGTTAATTAAGCTGAGTCAGCATTCTGAGGAAAAAGAGAAAGCGGGGTACTCTCGCAAAACAAGACGGGATTTTACAGCAGCTGCATTGTGAGCAGTAATAAATTGAGCATTTTAATACAATGGTGATGAAAAAAAAGATTTCTGATTTGTTCACACTGAATTTCTAAACGCAAATTGGCTAGAAAAAACCCTTATGTATATGGATGCAACACAGAATTTTTCTTTTCTTATTTTTACCGCTGAAGAAAATTCTTCAGACCTATTACATTCCTGAAAAATGAAGAGAATAAGAAGAGCTATTCCATCAACAAACATTGGGTCTGCGAGGGTGGGGGGATGGGAAGGGGGTCAAGCTGATAGTATTCTCAGCCCTATAGGGTTTCACACAAGTCCTGACTACAGAAAGACACAAATACAACAGCATACACATGACGGCAGTTCTCGCTTTACCCAGATGTATAGTAAAATGAATCCATGCAAGTCAAGCGGCAGAAAGGCCAAGTAAGCTTGAGCCCTGACATGACGGATTCACACATGGCGTATTTATGAACAAACATTTGGTTCATAAAATTGAGTTTTAAACTGAATACTTTCAGTCAAAAAAAAAAAAAGTAATTTCAACAACTAAAAAAGAGGGTGGCACACAATTTTCTCTCTTTTCAGAAAAAGTCATGACAGTCGAAACTGGATATTTGTTGCAAAATGCTGCCTGTAAATCTCTGTGACGTTGGGCAAAAATGCCCATTCCTAGGGTAAAGTATACACTGAAGTAAATTAACTATTCGCAGCTGAACAACTCAGTAGGAAATAGGGATAACATAAAGTTAATGTTCAATAAGTGGGTCATCCTCTTTTCGCTCGGAGGGGGGGACAGGGTGCGGAAATATGTCTAAGGGAGGTATCTAACTTTAAGTTTTCCTCAAAATTGATACACAGCACATTTAAATAACTAGAAAAATATCTACAGAGAGGTTTTTCAATTAATTCTTTCCGCGAAAACCACAAGCCAACATAATACATATATTTATATGACACTGTTACCATTTTCTGGTTTCAAGATCTACGTTTAGCTTTCTATTTTGGCCTAACTTGTAAATATAATTTGTATGCGATCAGTTTTTATCATAAAAAGTCATGTTTTTGTTCTTCTCAAGCAGAACTGTACCCGATTCATCACTATCCGCCGCGACTACTATTCGTCTTCGTTTCGGCGCCTTGCCGTTCCTCTGTCTTGTTCGTCTTTTGTTTTTCTCAGCCTTAAAGGAAAAAAAAAGTTCAAACGTAATATCACATGAGTGTGTCGGTAATAATTTTGATGTTGTGCATCCAAAAAATCATCAGGTTTATTGGTAAAGGAAAGCCAATGCACTCTGACTAGTTTGACCAGGTCTACGTCTATGTTTGGACTTAATACACTGACAGGTATTACATTTATTACATTCTCAGCGTCCACTTGGTCGCCGGGGTGATCACCTAGATCTCCAAAGAAACATATCCTTTTCACAAAACAATGACATGGCTGTGTTCGTTGACAACTTGCCAACACACTGGTGTATAATACACACACAGATGGTCAAGCGTTGGTACCCTAAAACAGCCACAAATCTCTTTACAGTTTCTCGCAGATGTCAGCAGAGACAGCCAGGGCATGACCTGCTTCCCAGGTCTCGTTTTTATCAAGGAACACGGCTATGTTAATGTTTTGTGTCATGGATTTGTGGTCTAGGCAACACAGACAAGGGAGTATCCCGGCACCCAAACGGTTGCCAGACATCTTCCACAAGGAATGTAATTTTCGGTCCGACGTCTGTCTGCAAACTTGTCAGCACATTAAATATACATACAGATGCAGATCACGTCTGACTAACCTCTGACAACTAACTTTTGGAGTTAAAGCAGCAGAATGAACCAGCAAGGGAGCACAAAGTAACGCTCACTTTCTATTCACTCAGATTAGCGTCTGATCATCTTCACCATGAGCCAATGATTGTCACTGGTCATACTGACATTTACGTCTTCAACAAGCAAACAACCAACTGTTATTTTTGAACTGTGATTAGACCATCCTTAAAAAACTGTCACTTGGGCATAACCCAACCCCATAGGAAAAAATAGGTTCAGTCGTAAGCAAATTTTTTTTTAAAATTATGGTTCTTGAAAAAGATAGCAATTTTAAAGAAATTAACAAGGTGAGGAAAGAAATAATTTTATTAAAATACCAATAAAAATTTTTCAGTGGGGCCCTTTTTTGAAGGGTGGTTTGGGTTACACTCAACAAACATATTTTTAAGGGTAGCCTTGTGCCTTCAGCTTGTGAAAGTATAAATCTATTTCTGACCCAAATCGCAGTTCAAAGTACAATTTTAGAGCTTATTTCTCAGCCTTACAAACTGAAAATTTTGACCACCTTTTACATGACATTTTGAGATAAATCTATCAAAATTTCCACTCCCAATCCTAGAAACTAAGATTCTACATTTTGATAAAAAAATATCAGATTTATGTTTTTTTTCATGCAATTACCCCCATGTGAATTACGTCCACTGTACATACACTTACAGATTTTGGCTCATTTGCTGAGATGACAGAAGAGTTCATGCTGTTCTCTTTACTGTTGTCTGATGCTGCCAACAGCTCCTCTGAAAAATACATCAACAACACAAATGTCTACACCATGGGCACCTATAATAAAGGACTCAATTATTCGTTATTTATCTGACCGCCTTGGTGACCTGGTTGTTAGAGCGTCCGCCTCCAGGTCGAGAGATCTGTGATCAATCCCAGGTCGAGCCATACAGAAGGCTTTAATAATGGTACTTGTTGCTGCCTCGCCTAGCGCTCAGCAATCAGAGGTCGGAGTAAGGAACAGGATAATACAAGTATGACTGGGTGGAGTGTCATGTCTGATGTCTTCGGCATGATGTTCCAGTTCCAACTGTTTTATCTTTATGTCACCCACAATATAACCTGCTCACAGGAAAACACCTGTTTGCTCTAAACGTCACCTACTGCGAACCTTGAAAAAATTAATAATGCTACATGTGGTTGGCCCCATTAAGCTTAGGTAACACAACAAACCTATCTCAACAACTTTTGTTTTGTATTATTTACATATGCATTCCCTTTTGTTTTTTGGTTTTCTTACCTCTTTGTTTTCTTTACCACCCATGTTAATTATTAAACAGTCTCCATGGATGTGAGGTGGAAGAGTTCAGCTTCATTTGGTGGAGTTTACAAAACCAAGACCCCAAAGCTACATGGTGCAATTAAATTTTATTACATGCCATTAATTTTAGGAGCCTTGGATTTTTTGACAGCAAAACAACCATCGCTGGGTACTTAGAAATACTCCTGACTCAACCACAAACCAAACAGCAGACAAGCAACTTGATCATCAAGGGATTGACTACTGCAATGTGCCAGTACTTAACTGCGTAACCACAGAGGCACCCTCAAGAGGTTAAAAGACCAAGAAGGGAAGCACTGACCATCAGAGAGGGTCATCTCCATCCCTTCTTCCTCCTCCTCCTCCTCCTCGTCATCAGACGGCTGCAGAACGACCACCAAGCTCTCCCGGTCCGCCGCCGAAACAGAACGCGCCTTGTCTGCCTCCCCAGCAGCCTTCCGGCATTTCTTATCCCACGTGAAAAACTGACCACCCTGCTTGAACTGTTTGTCGTCACTGCCAGCGAAGGGTTTTACAAATCTGCGAGTGGAAAGGGTATTGTGAGGCAGACACACGCTTAATTGCTGCTTTTGACGACATGCATTTGCCTTCTTACAATCTTGTTTCACAATTCCATGGGGGGCCTTCATGGTCGTGGGGGTTAGCGCGCCAGCACAGTTATGACCCTCACCAATGCAGTCGTTGTGAGTTCAAGTGTAGCTCATGCTGGCTTCCTAACCGGCCATACGTGAGAATGTCCGACAGCAACCTATGGATGGTTCCTCTGGGCTCTGCTTAGTTTTTTCCCACCATAATGATGGCCACTGTCATAAAAGTGAAATATTCTTGAGTACGGCACAAAACACCAATCAAATATATAAACAAATGAAATAATTCCATATTATTCATACTTGCTTCGGATGTGACAATATGTCAGATGTTTATAAAGGGATACAGAACTGATGACTGATGCTAATTGGCAGAAAATGGATATAGGGATTCCTAGGTTAAACCCCGAAGCCTTGAGCACCATTTAAATTATCAGTCATACCTAAAATTTAGCTTATGCTAGGCACAGTCTGGATTTGTCTCTCCCACCAGCCAGCCAATCAGATTATGCGTCCCTTGAAGACACCTGATATGAATTGATTTAACTGATTGGTGTCTTCCATTGAACTCAAGAATATGGTGCAAGTATTATGATAGAAGGTAACCCAGCAGAGTTTGCGGGAAGCCCATGACGGTCCGCAGGTTTCTTGCAGGCTTTCAAAGCATGGCTGGAGATAAAGCCAGCAACAACCGGGTTTGACCTCACAGTGACAACGTCAGTGAGAGGCTAAGGGGTGATTACTCTGCAGTAGCGCGTTAACCCCCTTGGCCACGGCGGCCTCATGACATACAATAAGGTGTACACGTAGTGGTTTCCTTGACTGCCTCATTTCCCAAGAAGAAGCCCATAAACCTATCATCCATGGGTTCTCTCCGTGAAAAATAGAAGGGAATGTCAGTTTTTCAAAATATTTAAAAATAATCTGTCCAAATATGGCTATTTATGACTATTTGTAGACAACTTCAAGATCCCAATCTTAGCCCTCATAAAAATGATATTACTTTTTCTCTGTGTGTGTGTGTGTGGCAGGGGAAGGGGGGGGGGTAACATGGCTCAGTGGGAACATTTTTGCATCCACACGGCAGAGAAAAAGTCTTCTTTTTATCAGCCTAAGCAGCATAACTGAGAGACCCCTACCACAACAATCGCTTACTGGTCGGCAAATAAACAAATCAACAGGAACTAGTTTCAGTTGATGCCAGTGAACTTACTTGCGCTTAACCCAAGCACGGGAAGGCGGGTCATCAAAGAACTGGACATGGATTTGCGGAGTTTTACCCCCTTTGCTGTAGGTCCCCTGGGTGGGGTGCTTACATACCAATGCTGGCCACCAGGGGTAACCCTCGAGTTTAGCCCATACCACATCAAACAGACAAACACCTGCAACAAATGAAGTCAGTGAATACAGGTGTAAAATACAAGGTCTTGTGGCCTCTGTATCCGAGTGGTTAGCCTACTAGATTCTTTTCCTTTCTTGTAATTTCAGCAACATTTTAACTCAGAAATGGATTTATGCTTACAGGAGTGGTAAAAATGGCCCCATTCTTTTCAATCCAATTGAGACATTAACATATGCTGCTGTTATAGGGCGGATTTCAAGGCTCATTTCGCTCGGCTAAGTGGTCAGTGGAATGCACCGCCTGGGTTCCTGAACTCAGTGATTAAAACGTTGAGATAGGTAAATGTTGAAATTGTTGAAAATAGACCTCAACGTTTAATTTAGCAGAACTTAATTTGTACGAAAATTCGAGAGTAGGGTGTAAAACTCCAATTAAATAAATTCATAAATTGATGTACATGTGTTTTATTTTGTGTGAATCGTTTGTTGTAAAGGGAGATAATTTCGAGGGATTGAGGGAACCATATATCCAAACCTTACCCAAAGTACTTAAAGTTTCAGCCTAAAATGAAATCAGCTAAAGAGTTTGGGCTAACTGAAATCACGGCCTGGTTTCCAACGGAAATTCAAAAATTCTGACATCCGGTGAGACCATCACGGACTTACCATCACCGTCTTCCTTCACATTCTCGATTTTGGAGACTTTCTTCGGCGGATCTTCCTTCCCATTTTTTGCAGAATTTGGCGATCGCTTCGGTGTCAACACATCAGGCTTTGAGGTTGCATCTTTCTTCTTCTGTGCAACAGGGCTTTTGTTAAAGTACGAGAATAAAGTGTTGACTTTTGACATTTTCTTGAGCAGTCTTCGCAAAAATTCTACGCTCTGCTTCCACTGCCATACATCTCCCGCGCTAACCTCGTTGTCACACCGGATGTTTACACGGTTCGTTCACTCTTCCTATTAGGGGCGTTAGGCTATTCCATTTTCTGGGGCCAAACATATACCAAGCATCCGCTTTTTATTTGTGTACTCGTGCAGCGCCCACACGTATCTTATCAAATTATCTCATGGCTATGGAAATTCGTTTTGGTAGTCGTTATCTTACAAAACATACGTGGACAAAAAGTTTACATTTTCAATTATTTCTTCCGGGTGTAAAATAAAATAAATTCTTTTATAGACCTTGACTCACAGTGTTTATGTTAGGAAATCTGTTGTGGCCTTCATACCGGTACATGTATGTACAAAAAAGTAAAACACCCGAAAAATTTACATATGTATAAAATAATTACACCTATGTGTACAAATAAGCCGAAATCTACATTAAGCCATGTAGGCCTACATATTATGATGCACTCGCCATTCGCGATTTGCCTGAAATGATACCGATTTGAGCTAAGCCGTGATGATTCATTTTGTCATTCTAGACACATGACCGTAAACATTTGTACACACATGAAGGTTCAGACGACTTAGACACGTAGGCCGATAAATATTTTGCACAGTGTATATGTAAACTCAGAAAACAGGTGTGTCATTGACCTGCCCCCTTGCATGTTAGCCGGTCTTGCATCTGAAACATCAAGTGAAATTGTTATTTTTTTGTTTTTGTTTTGTTTTTTGGGTTTGTTTTTTTTGTTTTTGTTTTTGTTTTTCCGGCTTACCGTGCAACCGGGCGATTAGATGGTGAAAAATTGCTTATCCCACCCTATGCATGACCATGCGCTGTACAGAGCATGTGTAGGGTGGGGTAAAATTTTCGCGCGGGAGAAGCTCGAATTCGAGACATGGCGGACGTTGGCTCGAAAAGTCCGGTTCAAAAGTTTAACCCGCTGGATTACTGTTGAAAGATGGTTTGCCGGTGCCGGCTTCGCTATTTTCACAAACCAATTGACTCCAGGAATCCACTCATACCAAATGGAAGGTAGGATTCTAGCTGTTATTTGTGGTGAAATTTTCACAGTGCACTTCTATTGGACCTGCCCTGGGCGCCACGTACTGTTTGTAGGCGACCAGCCAGCTGTGCAACCCCCTCTCGGACATCATGCCGAAGACACCAGACATGATACCCCATATACTGACACTGGGCCGACCAGTCGAGTTTCCTTGCTCTAAGCTCTGTGCCTAGCGAGGAAGCAACAAGTACAATTTTGGGGGTCTGGAAGCGAAGCGGACAGAGCCCTATGAGGACGTTTCAGAGGTGGTCAAAATTGTCACCGATTTACCGCAGTAGTTCCAGTTTGAGTGTGTACTGCCGCGGTCTGCTTCAGCATCCCATAAAAGGCTTTCTGTTTGGACAAGTAAGCCGAATTGCGGCATTGTCATTGTATAATACAACGTAAGTAAGTCACGAAAGACGGCTCAAATCATTTTAACAATAATTAACATTGGCCTTCTGTTTTCAGGCACTCTTTTGCTCCATGATAAAATATGACGGCCATTCCAATGATTCATACAATACACTAAAGCACCCTAATCCAAGATATTACCACATGAAAGAGAGTTTTAAACAAAACTCCCGTTTTAAGACCATTGTTTACTTTATAATTCTGCAATTGCATTACGCAATAACCAGACCCCTTTTAAATTGATCAGGTTCTAGTTAAAGTCTTTGGTATGACCCAACCCGGGCTTGAACCTGGATTTCCCAACCCATGTATGGAGTGAGAAAATTGTATATAGGCTTGGATCCAGTGAGGGGAAGTTGCTCACATCTTTGGAGTAGGCCTGGAGGACGACTTCTGCTCTCATTTGTTGGTATGTGATCATGATTTTCTGTAACTTTGTTATTTGACGAGTGCTTGAAGGAAAAAATTCGATTACATCTTTATACAAGTAATTGTGTCCTCTCCGGCCTTACGTGGGAGGGTCCGCCTGCAACCTACGGATGGCTGTGGGTTTCACCCGGGCTCTGCCCGGTTTTCTCTCACCATAATGCTGGCCGCCGTCGTGTAAATGAAATATTCTTGAGTACGCCGTAAAACACCAATCAAATAAATAAATATTATAATTGTGTATCATTATGTATGGTTACAAGTCGGTTTTGATTGAGTGTCTACTTGGGTCATGCCTCAGATAGGCCTACTGTACTTGTATATAAAAGACAAATCCTAAAACAAAGAAGCAGAGTTGAAAGCAGGTAAAAGTGAATTTTGTGCGCAAGTCCACTATATCCTCAGTCAGCTCCTGCTTATTCTCCCTAAGATTTGCTAATTGATATGACTGGTGTTTTACGCCGTACCTAAGAATATTTCACTTACACGACAGCGGCCAGCAGTACGGTGGGAGGAAACCGGGCAGGTTCCTGACAGACTTTCTTAAGTACGACCAGACCGGAAGCCAGTATGACCTGGACTTGAAATCACAACGAAAGATTTATTTATATATTGATTTATTTATTTATTTATTTATTTGATTGGCGTTTTACGTCGTACTCAAGAATATTGCATTTACATGGCGGGATGCTCGGGAGGAAACTGGACAGAGCCCGGGGGAAAGCCACGACCATCCGCACGTTATTGGCAGACCTTTCCAAGTACTGCCGGTGGGGAAGCCTGTATTGGAAAGAGGCGCCCGGATCATTACGCTACACTAGCGCGAACCCCTCGTCTTCTCCCCTCTTTCCTCCCAGACACAGGGCATCTCGGTCGTCACGACGAATGAAGTGAGTGAGCCACCGTTTAGGGTTTAACGTCGTACTCAACAATGTTTCAGTCATATGGCGACGAGTAGTCCTTCTGGTGTGTACGTATAGTGTGTCTTCTTGTGGCGAGTCCATGCTGCCAAAGTGCTGCTGCTACTGGAACATCATACCGAAGACACCAGACATGATACCCAACCCGGTCACATATTACTGACACCAGTCATATTTCCTTGCTCTAACCTCGCAATACTAATCACCATCCAAGGCAGCAACAAGTGCCATTTAAAAAGTCTGCTAATGTATGACCCGACCCGGGCTTGAACCTGGATCCCCGACATCGACGCTCTAAGCACTGGTCCACCGGGGCGGTCAAGAGGCTCAACCGTCCCTAACCGCGCACCATCCTTTTGTAAACGAATCCGACATGCTGATTACAGAAGCATTAATAATGTGACCAGCTCTCTACAGTGTCGTGATTTATAAATTTGATGGAATTCTTCTCAAATAAAAATATGGAGGTCATTCTGTTTTGAAGCTCATGTGAACGAATCAAACGAATACAGCTATAAAATATAAAAGATTATACAAAATGGAACCATTCAAGTTAAACACATGTTTTTTCTTTATATGTGCTCTCCTTTCGGAACAATCAAAGGTGAGTTTCCACTACGACGTCAAAAGTGAAAATGGGGTTTCCCCTGTCAGTTATTTGTTCTCAGTATAATGATATAATTGTATTATGCATGTCATCCCTTGCAGTTGTTTTTTTTTTATATGTGTTTATTTATTTGTTTGGTGCTTTAACTTAAAAGAAAAGACAAGAAGAAGTATAACCAAAGTTATTTCAGAAGAGGCGTTCAAACAGACCTAAACGGGCGGAGACCTATCTTCATGACCTGCTTCTATAAATCACCTTTTAATCTGGAATTCTTGCGATAAGCCATTTTAGAGAAACCACAAACACGATGGCCCTCTTTATTATTACAATCTAAGGCTACGCATTGTGGCCTTCTGGTCGAGACCTTGGAGAATTAACCCCAGGCATATTCCACTACCATTTTCGCGTTGAAAATGGCTTTCAAGTGTGTCAGAATTGTCCTTTCATCCGAAGAAAAACAGCTGATTTATCACCATTCCTATAAGGCAAAATGATAAACTAGGTACGGGGGACGTCACAGCAGAAACAGATGCCTTCTCGGGTGGTCGAAATATCTCGCCCTTGATTGGTTAAATTTGAGAGAATGGCGGCCGGTTCGATTTCCCATCGTAGGCGCTTTTGCTCACTTTGAACTGCGATATTTCGTTTATCCTACATGACAAAAATGAAAAATGGCGTTTTTTGAATTATGAAGAGGATTCTTCATCGATGTACACCTATACATTTAGTGTAGTGTTGTCTTTTCTTTTAACTCCATATACAGGAATATCACTTTCACTTGTAAAAGTTCAGTTTGCGCATGTGCAGGAAACAAGCGCCCTTCATCTTCAGGGCCCACTTGTACGAAACGCTCTGAGCGTTACTCTGACGTAACTGCCATGGTGACGTAATGCTACAGTGATGGTTTCCATGGTATTTACGTGCTCGTAACGTTAAGAGGGCCCAAGTACAGGGCAATCCTATCCTGTCATAAAGCCACACCCGGCTCTGTAAGAGCTCAAAAATCGTGGAGTTTATGGACTAAAACAACAATTAAATAAATAAATAAGTGAAATTAATGCTGTATTGTATTTGTAAACAACACACACAATGACCGTGTGTCATATATATTCGAGAGCATCCGAATAATTAGAGTGTCGGAAAAATGAGAATTAGGGTAATATGTCTTAGCTGGCTTAGACATATATTAATGCCTCAGACACACATTCAAGTAAGCTGTATTTCACCCGATGTATTTCACCCATTTTTTTTCACGTGACACATTTACTTGATTCTGACGGACTCACCTTATGTGGCCACTTCAGAGACTTTTGTGAAGTTTGATTAATGTCTTATCAGAAAAAGTTAAGTGTTGGTATCAAAGTAATACTTTAAATCCTTAATTCATGTGCTTCTGAGAGTGTATTTTTTTGTCAAATTTAGGTAAAATACTGTTGTTTTTATTTGTAGCAACGGTATAAATTACACATAAATTATATTGAAATTGTTGCGCTTTTTGATAGGTGTCATAGGGCATTTGGTGAGAATGAAAAGCTTTGATACACAAAGCCGTACGTAGGAAGGTCTGCCAGCAGCCTTCGGATGGTTGTCGGCTTTCCCCGGGCTCTGTCCAGTTTTTTTTCAGCCATAATGCTGGCCACCGTTAAATATAAACGAAATGTTTTTGCCTACGTCGTAAAACACCAGTCGTATAAATAAATAAATTGATACACATGCATTGATTTTCTTTTTAAAAAAAAAAAAAAGATAAATGAATGAATAAATTGTCGCACAGATGCATATAGCGGACAGACAAGAACAAAATGCGTTTATTTAGAATACAACAGTTTTTACATAGTAAAACAGATATTTATATAAAAATTATACATAACTTCCTGATCAACTTAACTAAATATTTTTAACAATATGAAGCATTGCTGTGTAAGAATAATTATATATTGGCATTGTATAGTTTAATCATGTGACCTATATAATCCTATAAAATTCCCACTCAGTCATTCATAGATTTCCATTTTTGTGTCATATATTAAGCTGTTCTTGTGAATGAAGAAATCAAATCAAATCAAAAGTAGACAATTTCAATCGGCATCCTTTTCAAGATCCAGTAACCGGACTTTCATTGAGGAAGATATAAAATGGATGTGAGCTGGATTCGAACCCACACTTTCATACCATAACGTTCGTTGTTAAAGCGAATATTTTTGTTGCATGGTGGAAATATTAAATTTAAATTTACACACTCAATTCAACAGGAAAACGCGAAAAGCCAAGAACAGCAGATATATATTAAAGTCCACATTTAAATATATATGTCACAAAGTGACGTCAACCCAGTGTCAAACGACTTACATAAAAAGTATAATTAAATTGGTTTCAATCCAGAATGTCATGTAAGCTTTCACAAAGCTCTACAAGTTCATATCGACGTCTATAGTGACTCTCTCGGAATAAACAATGAACTCACTTGTGCCGAAAACAACTGAGATGCTCGGAAATACCGGAGCAGTATACGGAAATGTACAACGTGCACGAAGTGTTCCGATGTAGTGGTTATGTTATAAAACCACGCAATACTCTATTTGCTACAAAAACTCACGTGCAAATTCCATGAAATATTGTATAACGCAAAAACACACTTAAAGCATTAACTAGGTAAATGGATAATCGATTCCAGACAGGCTCTGGCATATTTTAAACAAGTTTCTTTTCTTAATACAAGTATTCAGGGAATTTCTTTTGTTTGCTTTTTTTCATTTTGTTTATTACGTTTGAGGAGCTCATTTCACTAATAAGTCTTAAGTCGTAAATCTTAATCTTAAGTCTTGGGTCCTAAGTTTTACCGCTCGGTAGACAGTAAAGTCTATGTAGTTTGTGAAATGGTCGTATTTCGTAAGTTTTAAATTAGGTCCAGAGTACGCACGGCTTACACATTTATTTAAACCCATATACTTACTAACCACGCGTTTTTATGATAACATCTTCGGAATTCACATGCGCGGACTGTGGGTCATGGAAGATTGTTTCTACGCACTAACAAAATAAAGGTGTGAAAAATCTCCGTTTGTTTCGGGTTTTTTTTTTTGGACTGCAGGCAGGGGAGGGATTATTATTCATAACCATCTTTCCTTCCTCGGCACAAACAACAGGCCAAAGCGATTCCTAGGAACTGAAATAAAATAGGAAAAAAAACAAATTACAAGATAATCCTAAAAAATTATATCTGGGCTGATCATCATTTTTGGCCCAAAATCTCTGGTCAAAACTATAAAGTCGGATCATCCATATTTCGTTCTTTTTTGGGAAGATAATTTAACTTCCAAGTCCAGCTCATGCTGGCTTCCTCTCTGGACATACGTAAGAAGGTCTGCCAGCAACCTGTGGATGGTCGTGGATTTCCCCGAGGTTGGCCACCGACGTACAAGTGAAATATTCTTGACTAGGGCGTAAAACACCAATGAAATAAATAAATCCAAAATGAGTTGGTGAAATTCAATGTCTTCAAATTTTCCACTATTCTTCATCTGTACATACACGTATGTTATTTTATTTGACCGCTGTTTACTGTCACACTTAAGAATTTGAGTCACATTTATGCTTTCTAATGTACCTTTCTTCGCATCAAAATCCCGACTCGAATAAGCAAGGAAACGAAAAGTAACTTATTTCTAACAGTACGTGAATAAAATTCCTTTAGTTGTGTCTTTGCTTTAGCCAAAGATCTCCTCTCCATGTATTCCGGTCTATTCAACCAATCAACGTCCGTTTTGGATCGAAGAATCAACGTATGCGCATTAGTAAAAGGCCTTACCTGTAAGAAGGCGATGCCTATCCCTACCCCAATCATGACACCTATGTGTGACGTCAGCATGTCCTCGACACCTGAAAAGCAATTCTGAAACACACAAGTAGAGATGGGAGAGACACCTGCTTGATTTATTTATTTATTTGCTTGTTTTTTTTTTATGCCGCACTAAAGAATATTTCACTCATACGACGACGGCCAGCATTATGGTGTTAGGAAACCCGGCAGAGCCGGGGGAACCCCACGGCCCTCCACAGGTTGCTGGCAGACCTTCCCACGTAGGGCCGAAGAGGAAGCCAGCGTGAGCTCGGGGAAACCCCAAGACCATGCGCAGGTTGCTGGCAGATCTTCCAACGTAGGGCCGAAGAGGAATACAGCATGAACTGACCTCTGAACTCACACCGGCCGCACTTGCTTTAAATTCAATTCGCTGGAAATTATAGAGTACTGCTTTATGCCTCTAAAAGCGGAATGGATTATTTTTCCCTAATTTTCACAACCTTAGAAAACGATAGTTGCACCTTATATACGCCTATAAAAACTTCGAGGCCGCCCCTAGGATCAATTTTGGCATTTTGTACACCTTGGTACATAAATAAATATAGATTTGGAATAAGTAAATTTAAACAGTATATAAATGTACTTTTATAATAAATTTCTGTTAACCTGTCGCCTACGTTGAGTTGCATGTAAAATTACAAATGATCACTAACTTTTTACAAAAACAGGTATCAACACCACGAGTTCTGCACATTGTTTAATGTGCAGATTGAATTTATTTTGATCAAGCGGATTAATCCCTTCCTAATTACTGTTTAATTCGTTATCAGGAATGAAATTATACATTACGGGGAACGGAATAATCCGTTAAATTCACCGTCGTTAAAATTCACGTTAAATTTCCGTCGTCCGTCAAATAAAGGAATTTAAGGGCAGATTTTTTCTGACAGTTGCACTGGAGACAAAGGACAAGTTTAGTAACATTATGAATTGGAAAACAACGTGTTTTAGACAACCCTGGTAGAGGGTATACCAGCGATATTACACATAGGTGAATACCGGCCACAATTAAATTAAAAGGCATGAACTGTAATTTCAATTAAGGCTGTGGAAACAATACGACTGGGAGAAAGAAACTTACAACCTCGTATAGCAGCCTCGACAGGAGAAATTAAGACGATGTCCGATTTTCCATCACTGCATGAAATTCGGTCATTCTCGTGAAAACTGACTTTTTTGTGTGCACGTGCAGTGTGTGTGTTTGGGTTAATGTGTTTTCACAATGTCCCAACTTGTAGTAGCGCCTTTGAATCCGACAAAAGTTTTCAAGTGATAATTTTTTCTTTGCGCGGTAGTATGCATCCACTTATATGTCAGTGCCAATAAAATGTATCATTTTACATTTTGACCTTGACTTTCTCTATAGTTACATATTGCAAAAAATATCGAGAAGAGGGTGGCACATGGGTGCATCTATATAACACTTTGATACATACAACGAAATAAAGCTGAGTGTGTAATTTCTATGGCAACGGATGACTTTCCAGCTTGGACATGAATGTATGTACGTATGTATGCTTGGAGTTTTACGTCGTAATCAACACTTTTTAGTCATATGACGACGGGGAATCCTAAGAACGTATATATCCTGTGTCGTCTTGTGGCACGGAGAGTTCATGCCACCAAAGTCATGCCGAAGACAGCAGACATATCACCCTAATAAGCCCTGTTTCCTTGTTCTAGTCTTTCAGTGCTGCGCGCCAAGAGATGTCACAAGTAGCATTTATGAAGTGTTTGGCATGACCCAACCCGGGTTTGATTCCGGATCTCTCGACCCCGAGGCAGACGCTCTAACCATCAAGTCACCGAGGCGATTGACATGAATATAAGTAGGTCTTACCTTTTCGTTTAGGAAATCCCATGGATTCGTCTCATTGTCAGGGTTTAATGCCGCATTTTGGCACCGGTCACTATTCTTTGGTTTTGGGTTTTTGGGATCATTGTTTGTCAATACACAGCAAGTATCGGGGACATGTTGCTGTGGACGGAATAGCAGAAAACTCATTAATAATAATAATAATGCTTTATTTCAGGCACACGAGGTCGATATGAAAAGCAGCTTTTACAAAAGAAGTATTTATTTATTTATTTGATTACGTGATTTGTGTTTTACACCATACTCCAGAATATTTCACAGATGCGACGGCGGCCAGCATTATGGTGCGAGGAAACCAGGCATAGCCCGGGGAAAAACCCACGACCATCCGCAGGTTGCTGGCAGACCCTCTCACGTATGGCCGGAGAGATAGACAGGATGAACTTTACTTGAACTCACAGCGACCGCATTGGTGGCTCATTAGGCTGCGCTAGCGCGATAACCAACACAAGAAGTAAGAGAAAGGCATGAATGACACGAGCACAGGAGCTCTGAACTACAGCCATGTAGAACGGGCACTGCTGAATCAACATTCAAGTATAGTGCAATTTGGTCATAAGCACTGAGGTGTACGTGGTGTCATTGACAGTTACACATATTATTAATGCTTTACTTGCCTATCTGTAATGTTTAGCATCACAATTATATATGTTGTGACTTATCTCAAGGGTTGTGTAATAAGTTGATTATGCTTTTTTTTGCTTTTTTTTTTTTTAAGACACGAAAATACTTTATATACTCGTTGTTAGCGCAAGTACGATGAGCTTTTGCGGGGCCTCCATGGCCGAGGGGATAAGCGTGTAACAAACACTGCCGCGTCACAGCAGAAAACGATGCGTTTCCCTGCGACTTGGGCCAGAGTCTCTTATTGTAATTAGTCTCTATGGACGGCGACAGCGCGTGGGGTACTCCACAAATTCGCTGACGAACAGTATTCTTAAGGACTTCGTAAATCTTCATAAAAATCTTCATACACAATATAAACATAAATAAATATAATTATGAGATAAAAAAAAATAATGGGATTATGAGAATACTTACGTTAGGGTCAGTAAAATTCACAACTGCGTAGTCCGTGTAGTTGTAAGCCCCACAGCATTTAAACTGCAATGCATAAATTGATAGCGACATTAATTAATAGAGGAATCAATGAATAGAAAAATGCTTAACAGATAAATCAGTGTTAGATTAACTGACGAGAAATCAGTTAATAGTGAAATTAATTTCAAGGACATGTCGGCCTTTCTTATTTTTGTTATTTGGATCAAACCTATTCAGTTTTAAAAGAATATTAAAAAACTAGAAAGATTCGAAATCCCAAGGACAAAACGAATTATCCACGACAATCTGACGGTATCAGCTTGCTTTATAGGGTTGTAACTATTTTCTCCTTATTTCATGCTCACTTTCTATTTGATACAGCCTTAGTTGAAATTGTCGTTGTCTTTTCAACATTTACTAAATAAAATAAATAAATTAATTATGTGTTTGGATCAATATTTGGTAATGTGAAGTTTTTCATGTCTGGTTGATTTCAGCTTGTAACTGTCAATCCAACATAGCATAACACATAACACATTTTAAAGTGTAAGTGAACACTGTTGTCTTAAATTATCATCATAATATTTTTTGTTAGCTCAAATTACTCGAGTTATGTACGTCAAAACGACATGTCCCAACCCTACCCGCTAAACATGTCGGCCTTGAAAAAATCATGATATTGTAATTTCCTTGTCCGAAAAGATGTTATTTATTGTAAAACCTGGTAAATACTTCTTAAAAGAGAAGAAAGAACATCCAAATAAGTAATACGTTTTTGTAAACTGGTTTAATTTCTTGAAATTTGATGTCTCTACCATCGATGTCATCTAGATCACGGCGATCAGGTTCAGGTTGTCAGACTTTAGCCAAAGGGACATTACTCACCATATGGTCGTACACCGTTTAAGCATACGATCTTATTGAAACTACGAAATAAGTCGGTTGATAATTAGAGACATTGTTTTAAAAATTAGGAATTTTCTGTGAAGAGGCATGATTTTTCACATTAATGTGTCACCAATGACCTCTTAAAACAGCTACATAGGAATCATTTTCTATTGCATTTTTTCCTTTGACATGGCTAAGTGTGGAGCCCTCTGTATACTAGAGAGCGAAACTCAACCCATCAAAACCAAGTCCGCCTTACCCAAACCCGTCACCTAATTATGTGTCATCGACGTCACGGTCACATGCCCAACTTTTTGGCGAGACGTCACGTAGGTGACACCAGTGTGACGTGTGTGGCATTTTACATACCCACACAAGGATGCGCTTTATATGCAGAGGCGTATTTGATTTATTTATTTATTTGATTGGTGTTTTACGCGGTACTCAAGAACATTTCACCTATATACGACGGCGGCCAGCATTGTGGTGAGAGGAAACCGGACAGAGCCCGGGGGAAACTCACGACCATCCGCACGTTGCTGGCAGACCTTTTCACATATACGGGGGAGGCATATTTAAGACTGATAAAATATGTGTGGGTTCGTTAGCCACTTAATTACCACTGGTCATATAATCTACTCCAGGTTTTCCAGTCTGTTCTTCAATCAGTGGACCAGCCACCATGATGATGGTAATGCTAAGGCGTGCTGATTCACAGCGAGTTTACACATCTCCACACTGTATTACATACTGCAGATAGGTTTCACTGCATTTTTTGCGCAAAAATTTGAAATAACACAATTATACAAAAAAAAATAAAATAATACCACGATGAATGTTGGAAACTGAAATATATATACCGTATACGGAGGTAATAAGTACAATGAGGGACAGTTTTCTGGGATTTGTTTTCCAACATGTTTTCCTCTCTTGTTTTGGAGAGAACATCCGTGCTGAGTTGTTTTCATGAAAGGTATGTCTGTTGTGAACAAACTCCAATTAAGCTGATCTTTCTTGATTCGCTTTTAGCACCTATATATCTGTTAAAATATGATGTTGCTGTCGTTGTGAGAAATCAAATTCAACCAAAACGTCACGTATACTGGCCAAACCAGGATAACAAAAGGTTAAACGAGTATTTCGTGAAGCACGGAAAGATGTTAGGGAAGTATTCGGCTGGTCGCTTAACAATATCTATGTTCATTATGCTGATTTATATGAACTTTCTGACTGAAGGGGAAATCGTACAGAAATATGGGGTGATAAGAAACGCCAAGACAACTTTGATTTGTCCCAGTTAAACAACAGACAACTGATCAAAATATAGAAGAAATTTATTTATTTATTTATTTATTTGATTGGTATTTTACGTCGCACTCAAGAATATTTCACTTATACCACGGCGGCCAGCATTATAGTGGGAGGCAACCGGGCTGAGCCTGGGGGAGAATGACGACCATCCACAGGTTGCTGGCAGACCTTCCCATGTACTGCGGGAGAGGAAGTCAGCATGAGCTGGACTTGAACTGACCGCGACCGCATTGGTGGGAGGCTTTTGGGCCACTGCGCTGCGCCAGCGCATTAACCGAGTAAGCCACAGAGGCTAAAGAAGAAGTTGAGCCCAAATGTCCAAGCTGGTGAATTCGACGATGACATAGAGACCTAGCCAGGCTAAAGAATGGAGCAAATGCAGATGAGATGATAAAACAGTGGAGTGAATTCGAATAAGCTTTAAGCAGATGATATGGCAGTCTCCATTAATGCAATCAGATGGTAACTCCCTCATGGCCAAACTACTAAACTGATAAAATTGTATTCGTATTTCACTTTAACACAATTTTATGCAAAGGAAAGTTTTAGTTTGTTTTGGCTGATAGGTCTAATATCTCAGACTCATTTCCCCAGGTTTCATTGAACCCGAGAGGTATGTGAATTATACCAGGCGAATCTGCTCCAAATGGCAATCTCTTTAACAAGTTGTGTATCGTCTGTTACGACCATCAACCTCACCCAGGGACCGTCACCAGTGTCACGGGTTGGAACAAACAGACTTGTTTGGCAAACCAGACAGATCGCATTTGGTCCGATTACGACAACGTTCTGACCATCATCACAGAGCTCAGCAGAGTCGGTACCCGACATGTACAGATCGACTAATCGCATTGGCAGGAATTGTGCAAACTGGACGTCTGAACTGACACTTTTTGAGAATAATAATGCCCGACAAAGGCATTATCCATCATTATCTATCTTGATTTAGAACGTGAATTTTACTCCTAAAGGTCAATGATCATTTGAATCTGTTGTAACCTACGTCATGGGCTGTCATCGACGTCACTGTCTGTCACCCACGTCATGTGACACATTTTCCTCTCTATGACACCTATACTCCTTAAAAGTGGTAATATTTTTTAACTTCGTATTAGAACAATTTGAAGGGTTTACACGATTAAAGATTGGACCCATATCTGCTCTTTTATGGCGCTCGAATCGTAAATGGTGATGATTTTCTTCCACTTTGTTTTCAATTTTCAGCAATGAGAATTATTATTTTTCTACTTTTCAGTACACATCCAATCGTGTTGGAGACAACTATGTCACTAATTTATTTTAAAGTCACGAACGTTTAAACAAAAAGCAAAAAATGACATATCCAAGGTTTATTTGAATTCAACGCTACTGCAAAACTTGGATACCACACCGTGAGGTAGGTGACATTAATTAGCCCAAATAAATAAATAAGGATAATTAATAGTGTACATGACAAAAACATAAAGCGGAATGTGCTGTGTCAATAGTAGCGCCAAACACAACCGTCCAGGAAATGTTTCAAACAATAAAATTACAGTCGTAGAAACTTCACATTACCAAATATTGACTCATATTGTTAGCTGACAGATTGGCAAAATGAAATGATATGTTGCTTTCAGCCAACCACAGGCTGCAAATTGCAAAGCTCATATTCCATGTTGGGCGGAGCCAATGAATTAAACCACGAGCCATGTTTCACATGAACTGATTGAAAGATATGTTGACTGCCAGATTCACTGATCAACCAGGAGCCAGGAATTTGGCATACCTTTCGTCTAAAAGAGCCAATCATTCCTCTTGCATTCTACAGAATTCTTTTTGGAAAGTCTTCACGGTTATAACGGGGTTTTAGAACAGTGATATTAATGAAATTGTAATTAACACCACTGCATTTATTGCATCTAATTCTGCTATAATAAGCCGTGGTGTGTATTTTTAAGAATGTGCATGCTTCACTGGGTACTTGTTACCATCTGCCAACTATCACTATGTCGGCGCTACTCTGGTTATACTGTGTATACTGTCGACTTTTGTATTCCTAGGATTGTATATACATATTAAGTCAGGACACACATAACATACCCAGACTTGTACATAATCCCAGGCAACGGCGACAGTGTTTCCATCCGTTTTATTCGTCTTTGGTTCGTATGAGGAGAAGGTGCTATTCAGATTCCGTTGAAGCCCGTCGACAGCCTAGAATCAAAAGCCCATCCGCGCAATCAAAAATCCATAACTTAGGTAAGATATGCATAAGATAAGAATTTGAAACCATCGCCTTTCAGAAACATTACTCTGTAGTTCGAAAATTTGAAACGTGAAACCAGCAAGGTTAATGCTGACTATACTTTTTTTTTATGAACGCCAATGTTTAAGATCAACAGTCAACGGTATTTTGTCGATTTGAGAGCGTTTTTCTATATTGTTGTGAATCAGTCGTTCACTGACTCTTTTTGTGTTAAACAGGCTATACCAGAGATTTCAGGCAAAACAAGCCATATTTGCTAATCAAATAATAAATTTTTCTTCGTTTAGTAGGAAATGCCTTTCCGGAAATATCTGACTCGTGATTCTAAATTTTTCACTCTATTAGAGATTTTGAACAGTAAAACGTGCACAGGCGAGACTGATTTTTGTGAGAGCTATTGCTGTATGGGCTATTCTAAAATAATAACAAACATTCGATAGGATTTGCGCTGATCAATTTTCCCCCAAATCTCCGGAATGGCATAATGGCACTTTTATTATCAATCAAGAATATGCCGACCTCATTTTTGTACACAGCAGCGAGGATTCCACCAGCCAGCTCTCCTGCAAATATCAGAACCAGGAAGAAGGTGTACTGAAAAAAGAGACATCAAAATCTCAATGAAACACAGGTTGAGATAGTGAAAAAAAAAACATTATACATACGTTTTTTTTTCTGAAATGAAGAAAATGAAGCCGTAAGCTTCCTAGCCCATGTCGTACCGACATGCCTTACAACGCATGTGTCGGTCTTTAAGCTGGCTCTATATCGACGTCACAGATCGCCTCATTGGCCTAGTGGCTAGAGCGTCCCCCTCGGGATCGGGAGGTCTAGGATCAATCTCAGGTCGGATCATACCAAATGCTTTAAAAAATGGTACTTGTTGGTGTATCCCTTGACATCAGCACTGGGATGTTAGAACAAGGAAACAGGACTGGTGAGCCCATTGTCAGTATAATGTGACTGGGTGGTTTCTTTTCCTTTGTAGTGCGTGTATAAGGATGACCTTTGGTGAAGAAGAGCCGCGCATGTGCCTATGTTCGACTCGTTCTGGTGTGAAGATGACAGTGATGATGTTTAGAAAACTGGTGTTTGCCATTTGTTTAAGGGAATGATTTACACCTGACTGCACCAAAGAGATACATGTAGTCAAACTGAACTTATTAGCGAAGAGAAAAAAAAATCTTTTAGTGCCCGCCAAATTTGTTTGGTAGCTCTTTCCTCAGTCTCCTTAACTTACCGATCTCAGCATGCACTTGTTTCCGAAGCCTTTCATCGGTCTCTGTAAATTACCGATCCCAGCATACACTTGTTACTTACCGATCCCAATATGCACTTGTTTTCGAACTCTCTCCTCAGTCTCAGTAACTTACCAATCCCAGCATGAACTTGGTTGCGAACTCTTTCCTCAGTCTCAGTAACTTACCGATCCCAGCATGCACTTGTTCTCGAACTCTTTCCTCAGTCTCTTTAACTTACCGATCCCAACATGCACTTGTTCTCCATGAGCGCCCCACAACATCCGAAGAATCCCACGAGGAAGACAAAACTGCCGATTCCTATGAGAACGTAGGCAGCCGTGTACAGTGTTCCGTCAACAGTGATGTCCAAGAGTGCGGACAGTTGCTGGGTGTTCTCGCTCACACGTATCCATATCCCTATTCCCAAGACACCTGCGCCAGAGATCTTTAAAAAAAACAAAACAAAAAAAAACCCACAATGCGTATTTCCAGGGCGTTAAGCCAAATCCTCGAAGGACCTTAACACCTGAAGCCTGCTTTACAAAGAAGGCGTAGTTACGTTTGTTGAAACGTTACACTTTTATACGATAAAAGGCGGTAACCACTTGGGTTAATAGAATTGCGTGAACAAATCATTGAACACTACCTAAAGCCACCTCAGCAGTATTACAGATATACTGTGCTGAATATAAAATGCGCCAGTGAGTGAATTTAAATATTTGGCGTTTTCCAAGCCCGAATACGGATGATGCGCGCAACAATATAAATTGCTGAGAGGGTCATGTCAATTTAAGCAGAATGAACATACAGATATTTTGTTTTTGAATTACATATATAGGATGGGAAAAGTGTTTTTATGTCCATTTTGTTAAACACAATTTCGCCTGGAATGGTTTAAAAGGTTAAAACATAGGAGAATAAACTTGAAGTCTTTGGGTCGTGTCTGTTTTTGCGCTTTACCATTTTTTTTAAAATTTGATATTTTTAGAGCATTTCTGGTAATAATATCTGTAAACCGGTCAGAATCCAGTGACGTCACTGTCTTGATGACGTGACGCATAAATTAACATACAATGATTAGGATTAGTTTAATATTTTGATCTATCCATTTCGAGATTCTAGCATTATTAGGATTGTACATTAACCTATATTAGGACGTGTAAAATTGTTACGTTACCAGGATTTTAGCAATGCCGGAATTGTAGCATCATTAGAATTGTGCCTTTTATTTAATGTAGGATTATTCAGTTCATCGCATTGTTAAGGTTACACGAGCGCATTGATTTTCCTGATTATTTATGTAGTAATTTTGTCACCTTCAATCCCCAGATATATATATTCAAACTTTCGCCTGGTCGTGTCACCAAAACACCAAACACAGCCTGGACTTTTCTCTACATCATATCTAAAAATGAACACCAATATTACTGTGAGCTTTTGTTGCTGAAAGTGACGTAATAGCATTTTGTTACCTTGGTAACCTCCGGGTGGAGATGCGGTGTCATCAGTTGTGTTCGATGCAGGTAAAATTCAGATATATCTTAATTCGGTGTAAAATGATACAATAGAAATTTATAGTGTATCAACAACCTAAGCTCTCTGTGTGGTGGAATTATCCAATCAGTGCTCCAGCACTCTTCAATTTGGAGTTAAATCTTGGACCCAACTTGTGGAATTGCGCATGTGTAACCTATAGATTGCTCACATGCTTTAACTGTAGCGACTGGGGGTCGTTACCTCTGAGGAATCGTGGCATATTTAGCATTGAAGTAATAATGACAATTGCAATAGGAAAAGCAATGTTATAGGATGGCAATAATATTAGGGTTGTAGCAACTTTATGACGGTAATATTAGCATGGTTTCAAGATTGGAACATCAGAACATCAGAAGCAACATCAGAATGGTAGCATATATTAATATCTTAGCATTTTAAGAATCGTTTCATATATTGTACTGTAAATAGGGTTTTAGCAAGATTAGGAAAAATAGCAGGATTAGAACTGTAGCCGTACCACGATTATATAAATCATATGATTGTAAAACTGAACAATAAAATTGTGGCCATATTTGCGTTATGGCAATATTAGGAGCATAGCAATAACACGGTTGTTGCAATATTAACGCAGTAGCAATGTCAGCAAACGGGCAATATTAGGATAATAGCAATATCAGCATTGTAGCAGCTGCAGCAATGTTAACATTGTAACAATGATAGCATTGTAGCAATATTAATAGTGTAGCCATATTAGCAATAGTGGTATAATTAGAATAATTAGGATGGCAACAATATTTTAATTATTGAATTAGTGGCATTGAAGCAATATTTGTAGTGGAGCAACAGCCGCGGTATACATACCACAAAAATAATATTGAACAAAAACAGAAGATATTTGGCGCAATTTCCACCACAAGTTTCCATTGTGTAATCACGTGGTTCCGAGATCTGAAAAGGAAAGATTTTCATGATTATTTCCAAACTTAGTCATTTATGGATTTCACTCTGATTCATTCGGCGAGAACGTTAGTGTTGGATCCAGGAAGTATTCCAGGGTACTTACTTGATTTTTGGAAAAAAAATTCTCGTCAAGCGCACCGAGGCAAAATGGACAAAATAGCTACACGTCAGATCTGCTCGCGTATTCTCGATGCAAACACGTTAGCCTCACGCTAACGAAACCACCAGTAGTCCGCCTTTTAATCTGTAATTCGCGACAATATTGTTAAGCGTCTTTGGTAGATTACTGGGACGCCTTTTGAGGTACCAATTTAAAAATAAAAACATTTGATTTTTTATGACAAAATCATTTGATTTTTTTTTCAAATTTTTGCCCATTTGGTGTTGTTGAAGTATCCTTTAAACGCAAAAAACAAGACCCTATATCCATCCGTATAACTTGCGCCATTTTGTTACCACTGATAGCCTAACTGTCGACTGCTTCTATTTACATTTATTTATATTTGTTGATGTTTTAGATCATACTCAATAAAAATCTTTCTTTACAGGAATGCGTCCTGATTTCGTACTTTATACGGTAAGTTTGGTGGTTTGCGTGGAATCAGGTCTTTTACTGGCGATCATTGCCCCGAAACGTGTATGATTGTTGAAGAGGTGGAAAACTGTCTACAAGTCAAACTCAATACAACTACAATTGTGTGCCGCAATGCATCACAAAACTCTATGTCAGCCATAGCAACAGTCTCGTTCTTCGCGGATCCCGAATTGTTATACGTACCAGCCTACAACCTAAAGTGTGTGACATTTCTCATCAAGGAAATCACGGTATCCTGAAAACAAATAAACGCTTAGGACAAAAAGTTTGGTTTCCTCGAATTGATACCCTTCTGTTGTTTGTAATCAACAACTATCTTCCTTGCCAAGCGGCAACCCCAGAAACGCTAGCCGTCGAGAACCTCTAAATATGATCAGTCCACCACCTTCACCACGGGACGAAGTTTGCGCTGATTTTGCCTGAGGGGTGGGGTGGGAAGTCTCCGTAGCTGACTCGGTTAGCCTGTTAGCGCAGTGCAATGATGAAGTAGCCTCCCACCAGTGCGGTCCTTGTGAGTTCACGTCCAGCTCATGCTGCCTTCCTCTCCGTGGGAAGGCCTGCCAGCAACCTGCGGATGGTCGTGGGTTTTCTCCCACCATAATGCAGACCGCCTTCGTATACGTGATTATAATATATTCTTGAGTACGGCGTAAAACACCAATCAAATAAGTAAATAAATAAACAAATAAATAAATAAATGAATAAATAAATAAATACCACCTTCATTTGTAATTTATATATACACGAAGAACTTAAGTACCCTCCTGGTTGTAACTGTAGCGATTTTGTACACCTGCGAGTAATGTTCTTCTGTACCAGAAGAGTATAAACCTGATTGGTTATGAACCGTCTGACCCCTTGGCTAATGAAAAACGACAAAATGATTGGAATCTGTTTGTTTTAATGACAGTACACATGCATTTCTGCTATCACTGATGTGAAACATGGGCTTTACAAGTGTGGTTCTGGAGTGATCATGAAGCGGTGGTTGGAATTACTCAATAAAAAAAACGTCATTTGGTGTAGCGTAAAGCGTTTCACGTTAGTATTGCGTGTATCCACCGTGTGCCTGGATAGCCTGAAGCCTTCTCCTCATACCACCTATCAGCCTCCTAGTTCCTTGGCTTGCAATCGGCCCCGATCTCAACCCTTGTCTGGGACGTGATTGGTCGTCGTGCGCAAGCTAGAAAGCCACCTGAACTGATTTGGTCCAACTGGAAGCTGCCGTGCACGAGGAATGGCAGCGATTTCGCCATCAGGATATCAGAAGGCTGACAGGTGGTATGAGGAGAAGGGTTCAGGCTGTCATCTAGGCACACGACGGATTAGTTCGAGGTTGCTCAGACGTGGAAATTTGCGTTAGAAATGACGCGGTCGCCAGCGACGCTCAAATTTCCACGTCTGAGACCTGCCGTATACTCTACCGTGCGGCAGTGTAGTCTGATTTTTAAACAGGCCTTCCACGTCCAAGAAAGGTGCCTAACATGGGCCTAAAACTACTCTCTCGAAACCTTGGTTACTACAAACCATTCTACTTAGCCGATATAAATTATTTCTGTCTCCATTGCGCACCTAAAGCAAATTCAAAACGGCTCTCTCTCGGGGTTAACATCTTGCGTAACGACAATGGACAGTTTTCCGGCAGGTAACACTCGGGCATACCAGTTTCAAACTACAGATCTACCTTAGAAGGGCTAAATACATGTTATGTAATTATATATGTTTCCAGGGAACAGTTTAGGCAAATGTTAGGCTTGTTTCACGGGAGTAGGAGGTCGGTCTGAAAGATCACATTGCCGCATGGTTGAGTATAGTGCAGGTCTCAGACGTGAAATTTGAGCGTCCGCGTCATTTCTAATGCAAATTTCAACACCTGAGCAACCTCGGACTAACGGCGGATACACTCAGTTTTGAGATAAAACGTTTTACGAAATACAAAATGACGTTTGCTCATTGAGTAATTTGAACAACGGCTTCAACACGGCTCACTCCAGAACCATACTTGTTCAACCATTGTTTCACATCAAAACTAGTGATGATAGAAATGCATGTGTGTTGTCATGAAAACACACGGATTCCAATCATTTTGTCGTTTTTCATTAACCAAAGGGTGATACGGTTCACAATTAATCACACTTTACGCTATTTTGATACAGAAAAGCATTAATCTCATGTGTATAAAATCGCCACAGTGATCGCCACTTAATTAAGCTTTCTGTGTATATGTCGTATTTCTTACATATTTCTTTAGAAAGCTTAGGTTCACGTTGTGTAGCAAAGACATGCTATACCCACACACTCCACACTGGAGGTCAAGCATGCGTATAGTTGGGTTATGCTTTTCGACACAAAAGCGATGAAACGGTAAAGACAGAACATAGACAAAAAGTACTTAAATATACTAATACAGCCAAATGAGGGTAAGGACCGCTCTTCACGAACAAGTGATCAGTTATCAAGTCTTTTTTTAAACTGGTGTATCACATATATTTATATATGTATATACCGTACCAACATATAATGAAACACACACAGTATCGGTACTGGGTTGGTTGACTAACTTTCCTAAAATGTGCAGGACTATTGTCACACGAATGCCACCGTTAGTGTAAATAGCATAACTGCTCTGGCAACCAGGAAGTATGGAAGCCAATTATGACCATCACCCGGCTGTCATACTGATGGCCGTGGGCTTCCTCCCGGCTCTGTCCGGTTTTCTCCCAGCATAATGCTGGCCACCGCCGTATGAGTGAAATATTGTTGAGTACGGCGTAAAACACTAACCAAATCAATAAATAAGTAAAGGTGAGACAGTTATGAACGTAACTGGCTTTCATACTGAGCCCGGCTAAATATAGCGGTCTAACGCACTGGCCACCTGTCGTATTGCGAAATAGGGGACACATGATAGTCATTGTGTGTACATTTGAGCAGTCAGTATCACCTGACCAAAAGTGAGGGTCACTACAGAGGGTTGAGGGCTGCATACAAAATAAACATACGGTAGTTGCTTTTTATTATGAATGAAAATGCACTGTTTTAGAGCTGTACCTTTGCTGACCGAGAACGAAAGCATAGTTTGGATTACGGCAAATTTAATACTATCAAGTCTTATTTTACAGTATGGTTTTGGAGTTCATGTTGTTTAACAATAACATCGCTTTCTGCTTGCGGAAGTAGCCTATATACGCATATACAAGTCTGACAGAAGAACACGGAAACTATTCACTTTCCTGGTCATAAACTCTATGTAAAAAAGGAATCTTAATTTCCTGGTAACAACTAAATTATTCCTTAAAACGGACATTTATGAGCTTATCACGTATTGCGATCTTGTTTTATTGTGAAGCTGCCTCACAATGGGACCAGGTGTTTCCGGCCTAAACAAATCATATTAAACTGGGTCAGAAAACAACACCATCGTCCATTGTTACGATGTAGTACGTGTTAACTACTTTATTTTTGCCTCATTTATTTATTTATTGATTTATTTTATTTATTTGGTTGGTGTTTCACGTCGTACTCAAGAATATTTCATTTTAATTATATGACGCCGACCAGCATTCTAGTGGGATGAAACCGGGCAGAGCCTGGGGAACATTTTTGCTTTTAAAGTGAAACTATTCATGTACATATACACAGAAACAGCGACGTATTACCGAAAAGAACAAAGCGGAGTAGGCCTACACCGCTTTCACAAGACTGTTTTGGGGTGTTAAGTTCCAAGAACGTGCAATTACTTTTCCACAAACCGTAACGAACTCTCACAAACCGTGCAGGAACTGTGTCACAAACCGTGCAGGAACTGTGTCACAAACCGTGCAGGAACTCCGCCACAAACAGTACAGGAGCTGTGCCGCAAGCCGTGCAGGAAATCTACTACAAACCGTTTATTAACTGTGCCACTAACCGTACAGGAACTGTGCCACAAACCGTGCAGGAACGGTGTCATAAACCGTACAGGAATTATGCCACAAACCGTACAGAAACTGTGCCACCAGCTGTGTAGGAACTGTGCCACAAACCGTGCAGGAACTGCACGGTTTTGCGATCGGCAGCTATATTAGTCTCTCTAATGTACAAGCACGGCTTGTTTGAACACGTGTAGCCCGGGCACATGCCTATTTCATAACACGATATGGCAGTTTTTGTTATGTACTAATAAAACTTTTTCGGACATGTAATCGGGGTGTATGACTTAAGTACATACTGCTCGTAAGTCGCGCCACATAATTAGCTGTCTTAGAGTTTACACGAACAGTTAGAATATGAGCCTTACAGACGTAACGTGTGGCCATTTGCCAACTATCACACTGTCGTCGCTACACCGTTGTAACTCTTCATGCCGTAATCTTTTATATTTCCCCGTACGGCTAGCCCTGTGACCATAGCTTCGGGCCAGGTGGAACGATTAATCGCAATAGGCTTGTGGTTGTTGGGGTTTTGGTGGTAGGAACTTCCAACCCCTTAAACAGGTAGATTTCTGTTGACTTGTAGAATGCAGTTTGCAGGGAACAAATTTCCAGTACGTTATTATGGGGTATGGGTTATTAAGTACTAAGCGCTCGAGAGCCACTCCATATAGCTTATTTTTCTTAAATAGGCTTTAGCCATTTTTGACCTAGCACGGTGACTATAGCTCGGGGTCAGATTATTTTTTTGTTTTGTCATATTGTCATATGACATATTTGTCATATTTCTTTTTTATTCTTTATTTTTAAGAGGATTCCATAGGTTTCTGCTCGATGAGATTTTTTAAACCTTTACAGATCTATTTCTGTGACCTGTATGCCACACATTGATATAAACATTGCTGAATCGTGCAGCAGAGCGAGCAAAATCTATGATGAAACAAAAATAAGGTCTTTAGTTCCATTGGATAAGCCCATTTTGGTGGACGGCTGGTATTTGTAGATCTGATTGGGCGCCTAGATTTATGTCAGTTTTGTCCTTTCAAGGAGACCCCCAAATGGCTAATCAACGGGCTGTGGGGAATTCTCGTTAAACAATCTCTTAATTACCGTCACGATTTAAACGAAGATCAGAAAAAATAAGCAAGTGATAAAATATCATGAGCAGAATACCTCGACAAAAAGCACAGTTTTTTCTTTAAAATTTTTATTTTTTATATATTTGCGGCTGGCTTCCGCCTGCCATGTTCTTACAATGGGAACTTTCCGCCTATTAAACAGCCGCTGCCAAGCTGAGTAAGACCAACCATTCACTCCTGTTATGTCAGTTTTGTTCTATCCAGGAGATTTCCAAATGGCTAACGGACTATGAGGAATTCTTGTTACATACATAAAGCATCACACTGCATTTATATGAAATGCCCAAATCCCCAAACTACGCTTGAGTCATGCATTGATGAGCCCCGTGCGTAGAACTTAAAATATTAACGTAACAAAGCGTAAATGAACGAACAATCATAGCTTAACACTATTTCAGTCATATCGAGACGAGAACCAGGAGACAATTACAGCTTTCGACCTGGGAAAACTTGCACCTAAAGTCAGAGCAAATAGAAAATAGAAGCTTTTAAAACTACGTGAAAAAAAGGAAAAAAAAAAAAAAAAAAAAGAAAAACGCCGAAAAATGTTAAAATTGGCACAGGGCATTTCATATAGTGTTGTAAATCTACAAGGTCCTAATATGTTTAAAAATATAGTTTTAAATATGTAATTACAGTATTGTGATGAAGCTTTTCAAACTATTGAAGCACAATCAGAGCTGCAGAGTGTCGGCAAAGTTCCGCCAAACAGACCAGGATTGACTAACTAGGAGCGGCCATTGTTCGACCACAGATTGGGTATGTATCACATGTATCAAGAGTGGGGGCCATGTATCTATCGAGGGTACAAGATGTTACCACAACATGGTATTTCACACCCTACTCAAAAATATTGCACTTACACGATGGCGTCCAGCATTATGTTGAAAGGAAAGTGGGAAGACACGATGCAATAAGATGGGTCTCATGTAACGAACAATACTGACATGTCCCGATGAAATAATTTACTTTGTCTTTTTTAATTGATTGGTGTTTAAAGAAAATCATACTGATATGTTGTAACTTAGATGGTCTAACTATGTGAGGAAAGAAAGACGATGTTTTCTTGTTATAATCGCAGGTATATTGGCTAAACGGGAGCAGATCAGATGTCCCAAAAAGATGGGACAGGTGTATTTTCAAATTTTCTACACACGGAGCTAAGGAAGTATTTTTTAAATACATGTATAGGATCACATTTTTGACTAACACAAAAGAGAATTGCCTGGATGATTTCTTAATACAGTCAAATATTAAAAATACAAGCATTTATGAACAGTTGTTTCTTCTGGAAACACTCCAGTTGTACGAGTCCTACTTGTAGTTAAGATCATGTCGCGTACTTGGTCATTTTTTGGCCGAAAATACTGACAGCTTTTTCTGTGAGAGGTTTTGATTTACATCCATTCTTTTGCTTTGATAAATACTGACCCTTAGAATGTCAGTAATATCCTCAGTCGGAAGTCGTATGTGTCTGAGGGGTGGGTGAGAGTATTACTGAAGGCCTGATCTAGCAATGCCTCGGGGTTAGGTAGATATTAATCAAGAGATCTAACTTTTTTTATTTATTTATTCATTTGATTAGTGTTTTACGCCGTACTCAGGAATATTTCACTTATATGAAGATGGCTGGAATTATGGTGGGAGGAAATCGGGCAGAGCCCGAAGGAAACCCACCACCATCCAGAGGTTGTTGGCAAACCTTACCACGTAGGGCCGAAGAGGAATCCAACGTGAGCTGGGTGTGAACTCACAGCGATCGCATTGGTGAGAGGCATCTTAATCATTGCCCTGTGCTAGCGCGCTAAGCTCCTCGGCCTCCCAGAAGAATAAATCCCAAGCTGATTTGACCAGCGGAGTCAGTTACTTCTTACTTGATACACGCGACAAGCTGAAAGAAGCGGTCTGCTGTTTATTTGTGCCAAAGTTTGGTTTGCACAAGGCCTTTTGCCTTGACAAAGTATTCCTCTGTATGGTAGAATGCAATATTTCCATTGTGCGTGTCCAGTAACGTGCCTGCTGAGGGTAGGTGGTGGAAGCGTTACTGATGACCTCAGACATGGAGCGAAGTCTGCAGATTAAGTGGATTCTGATCAACAGGTGTAAGTTTATACCTGTCACTACATTACCTGCAGCGAGCACCACCTACATAGCAACTGTTTGCAATGGTTGTATACCCTACTTCTTTTTATTTTTTGGCCGTACGTGGGAAGGTCCTCCAGCAACCTGTGTATGTTCGGGTGTTTCCCCCGCGCTCTGCAGAGTTTCCTCCCACTACAGCGCCGTCGTATAAGTGAAATATTCTTGAGTGCGGAGTAAAACACCAATGAAATAAATAAACAAACAAATTTTAATTTTTGTGGACATTTGGTTCACAAAGCGCGGAATTCACTAGTATAGCAATGGCGTGGAGTGGCAGTGATCTCATCTACCTTGCAACGAAATATGTCCAGTAAAGACATTAGAAATCCCTACAGGGAATGGCACCAAAAGAGTGAATAAAGTATGTACTAAAAATGTTTCACGTTTATCTGGCTCATAATCGTGTGGTATTGGCCTGCCGCCAACTTCATTAGTTCTTCTTATGCTTGCTTCCATGGCGTTAATGGATAGCGCGAAATATCAGAATCGTGGACGCTCGGTCCATATAGCCCCATACCAGGGCTAGGTGGTGGTCAGATGAAGCGGGCGTGCCCACGTTAGGCAGGGATACACACTTCCACTCATCGTTAGGTAGGCATACACACTTCCACGACACGTCAGGCAGGGATACACACTTCCACGCCACGTTTGGCAGATATACACACTCCCATGCTTCTTTATTTAGATCACGTTCTCGAGTGTTTTCCGGGAAAGTTCGAGATGCGCTTATAAACACGGGTTTGGTGACCGGAAATTCCCATGTATAGTATTCCTGGTTGGACGTAGGCTTATTGTCGTGGCTGGGTGTGTTTGGGTGAGTCAATGAGTGGATGGGTGAATGGCTCAGTGGGTAGGTGATGCTGGCTCAGTAATAGACTAGTGAGTGTTCCGGGGCGAATTCGGACAGGTCTCGCCGTTAATCGTGCAGCTTGAAGCCAGACAGTTCGTCAGGTATGAACAGGTGTTTGGATGGCGTCGTTTTGCAAATGCAATATTCTTGAGTGGGGCGTAAAGACACAACCAAGTTGAAGTACGTATAGAGATATGTACATTTATGATATAATTATATCTATCATTATAGTAATATATAATAATTATGGCCAAACAACACTACAGCTGATTTTTGGAGTTCTAGATAACTCCATCGCCGTTTAACCTATATGTAGGTAGCTCTACAGGTACCTACCAAATTCCTGCGGACAAAAAATCAAGACGCTAGATGCCAAGATATAACAAAATGCCCATCAGTATCAGACGTGTGTTCAAAAAATAGCATAATTGGACTTTTCAAAAAAGAAAACTGTGTCATAGTTTCTAGTTCGAACCAAGGGATGGTAACTTAGAGATAGTGTGTGTGAAGTCCTGTAAATTATATGTGTGTCGGTGGAGACATATGAATTTTTTTTATTTCTAATGCGCTCGATCTATCTCAGTATTACAAGATGTATGATAAGTTTTAATGGCAGACATTTATATGACCTCTATAATACGTACCTGCATACACGCTCCGCACACAATCTAGCTTTCACACACTTCAAACAGAATTAGGCTGACCTACCTTCACAAGAGGGCGTTTACCTTTGCAGTCCCAGTGGTTTAAGCTTCGGAATTATTGCAATGATATAACCCGTGTCGGCTTGTTTAGGCCAGCCGATGTGGCACACAAGCTTACCCGCTTTAAAAGCCTTTTTTGGTCTGGAACGTAATTTCTGCTCTTTCCTTGCGGAATATCACTCCTGTGAAATAAAGAATTCACTAAACAAGAGATTGTCGTATCTTATCACCAAAGCCTGACTGTGCTGTGATGTTGACTAAATACTGACGTCACGAGGCCGAGACGAGAACCCGACAGCGTTCGAAATTCTTCGGCAATGTCAGGATAGAAAAAAAGTGATTTCTCCACCGTCGGCTCAACACAGGTGCTCTAAGCCACGATAAGGAGCTTAACATTGCTAAATGTATCCAGGAATATATTAACACAAAAGTGTGTCAAAAGCTTAATCGTTGATTATTACCAGTTCACAAATATCACACAACAATTTGTGATGACGGGTACTAATGTAGCCTAACTAGGTTATCTCGAGGTCACGAAGACTGCAGTTTCTCTGGCTTATGTATCCATGGGCCAAGAGCCCGAGATCGCAGTCCGCGCTTTCTCCTGACTGTCGAACGAGTTCAAAGTACAACAAGGGGGCGTATTCACGGTGATGTCTGTGCACGGTGTACGTATACAAATCGTTACTTTAGGTAAATACAGACACAGACACAGACACACAGACACAGACACAGACACACAGACACAGACACAGACACACAGACACAGACACACACACACGCACATATATATATATATATATGGAGAGAAAAGCATCACCGTTCCGTATTTGACCGATAACAGCGTAACGCCAATAACACACAAATAGCGCACCAATAACACACAAATAGCGTACCATACCATAATAAGGCTAAACACTTTACTTCTTGACATGCAATTGAGGGAGCGGTTCATGTCCAAGTGGTAAAAGGCGCATGTCTTTAAGTTGCAAGGACACACAATGTGTGGGTTCAGCCCCGATGGACAGAGAATTTGTTGATGACAGTAACCGGTCGATAGCATTGGTTTGGCCGCTTGCGCACGTCACACGGGGGGCGATAGCGTCAGTAGCATGCCACAGGGCGGTGGTTTTCGCCTGGAATACCCGTTTCCCCCAACCGTAAAACTGGCCGCCATAATGATATTAATATGTAATTTATATCGGGTTTGAGCGACTAATTATAATGTAATGCTAAAAGAGTTGGTAGTATTCCAACCATATTGTGACGAGAACATGTGTAATCTAGATGGACAGGAAGCTGAATTACTGTTCTATAATATCCAAGCCTGATGACATAGTGTGCCCGCATTGCTTTTTGATTTATTTATTTGCTTGTTTATTTGATTTGTGGTTTACGCTGTACTCAAGACTCGTTCACCTCAAGACTCGGCATTATGGTGGGAGGAAACCGGGAAGAGCCCAGGGGAAACTCACAACCATCCATAGATTGCCAACAGATTTTCTCATGTGCGGCCAGACAGGAAGCTGGCATAAGCTGAGCTTGAACCCACAGCGACCGCATAGGTAATTACGCTAGCCCAATCAACCACGGACCCCTCCCCCCAATTGCTTTTTGTTTCTGGGACGTGGCACTACGCTGTTTGCGATTCAACCACCCGAGAGCAGTGAATTGCCAAAGACATTAAATATAGCACTGTGATTTTATTTCATGGCTTCCCCACACTTAGTACACGAATAAGGAATAAGGCGGATTTTCCTCGCTGAACTGAATTAGGACTTAGTACGTCATAAGTCCTTTGTTACGCAACATTAAACATGTTACGTGGATAGAGGATATTGCACAGCATCCTGGTTTCCGGGCCTCACGACATACGGAACGCCGCGTTTTTTCTAGCCAGGCCCGGGAAACAGGATGATTGCAGAGAGAAGTGATAACCCAAAAGACGCGAAGCAAGATGACGTCACAGCTTTTTTTTGTGCTTCCAAACATGCTATAAGTATTATATTTCCACATTAAGTACTGGTACAGGTGTTGCACTAGATATATATCCACATAAAAGGTAGACATGTAGCAATCAGGGGATGTTTAGCAGCTGAAAAGAATCTGTGACGTCACTGTGTCTACCTCGCGTGGTTCCAAAAGTCTATTTTAGCTCCTCAGTCTTTATTAGCGTGTTAAAGACTGGGAAAAAATGTCAAAAATTAATGAAGTCCATATTTGGAATCAGCGCAAAACGGCCTCTCAGATGATGCATACCTAGCTTGAATGTGATTTGTTCTTTTAAGCTCAAATATCTGAAACACGATGAGACGCTACCATATTAATAAACGACCTAAGTGGCGCCATGATGATTCATAGGTTATTAAGCTCTCCCCGTCTTCCCTCAAAAAAAAAAAAAGAAAAAAAGAAATCCGTTAAATCTGTTATCTGAAGGATGACGGATTACCTTTTCGTCGATGTAACGGAATAGTAGGTTTCTGCTAACGAATTAACCCGTTCCTAACAGGGCGAACGAATTAATTCGTGATCAGGGACGTATTAAACACTTAGATCGAGGTAAATGGAATCTGTGGTCCCTCACACAGCAAATTCAATGGGATATTTTTTCAGGGAATAAAATTTATACATGCCCAGCTGATCGAAACAAATTTGAAAATTGTTTTATCTTGAGAAGGATGAAAGAAACATGTAAAGAAAAAGACAAGCGCATTAAGGTCTAGTTGTGGACTACATTTACGCTGTTACTTGAGGATGAAGAAACTCCATTCTGAACACAGATTTATTCATTTATTTATTTGATTAGTGTTTTAAGGCGAACTCCAGATTATTTCATTTATACGACGGCGGCCAGTATTATAGAGGCAGAGACGGGGGAAAACCATGACCACCCGCAGGCAGCTATTGGACCCTCTCACGAGCGACTGGAGAGGAAGCCAGAATGAGCTGTGTTTGAACTCACAACGACCGCACGAACACGCTACACTATCCCGCTAACCACCTTGGTCAAGGAAGCCCCCTAAACACAAAGATAATTTCTTTCACAAACACTAGTATATACAGGCATACGGAGCCTCGCAAACTGACCGATCACTGATCTATATGTTATCCGATAAAGAAAATCATACCTCACCGAGCAGGCTATTGTCAGGTGAAAACTGGGTCTGGCAGCTAGAGTCCTTCTGTTGTCACCATGATAAAGTGTGCAGAGAGTAGCCAGATAAACTTAATCTTAAATAGCGACTTACCTTGGCGAAGTTGAACGTTGTGTATGCTTTGTTTGAGGACAGCACGTGTTACCCCCAAAGGAATCTTAACAACGTAAGTGTGCATGCCTTGTAAATGAAGTGTCCGTATTACGTGATGCTTTACAAAGTCTTACGTTACTACTTACCAATCGCCACTGTAAACTAGTTATTGTAAACCTGTACGATAAGTCTAAACGTCCGAATATTCCGTTTATATCACGCGGAATAATCCATTACAAGTAACTATTCCGTTTACACCACACAGGATAGTCCATTACAAGTAACTATTCTGTTTATACCACGCGGAATAGTCCATTACAAGTAACAGAACAATATGTTTGCTTGATAAAATGATACTTGTCAATGTTTCCAGGGATGGATGAATAGAGCCATTTTTTCACGATTGTTTCATCAAGGTTTTCTAACTGTGTTGATATTGCTTGATTAAGACAGTATAGCTATAACTATGAATGCTGAATAATTTTTCCTTCGGGGGAACTGTCCTAAAACACAGAAAACTTTATTTGTGTTTATGAAAACCAATGATTTTTTTACCACATACCCCTGAAAGCGAGAGCTGGATTCGAACACGCGATTTCATGATTCAGCGCCCTGTTCGCTACGGTACGAGCAAGGTTCAAGCTGTATTAGTCACGTGGAGGAAATCACGTGATTTACACTTCTTTCATTTTCATTTCCCCACATATCTGTGGGACTCTTGCATACGACTTTCGACAGGAAGGTTCGTCTTTCACCGATCAGTTACGCCTTTCGGCAATACGGTGATTCCAAAACATCCCATTACTCTTTATTTTATTATCTTTACCATATTTCATGTTCATAGACATTACTTTCCAGTGCCCTTGAAAAAGTATGACGGATTCCATTTTCATCGATCTAATTAACGGATTAATCTATTCCTCTCAACAAATTACGATGTGGCATAAGGACATAACCATTCATTCTTAGCAAATGAATCCCTTCCTGTTAACGAATTAATTCGGTTCCTGAAAACCAATTAATCTGTAGTGAGGAAATGATTCATCCATTATCAGATCAACAGAAATCCAATTCATCTTTCCTCACATAACGGATTAAACGGAAGAATTTTTAACGGTAATTACTGATCCGGTTTGTTTACAAGTGTTCTTCTCTACGTTAAAACATACTACTTTTTTGGTTTCTGAGGTCGCGATTTTCTAATCGAAGGTCGAGTCCAAAAAAGCTAGTGAACAAAGTTAAACACTGATAGGTGAATTTAACGCATATTCGTACGGCATTCAGGTTGAATCTGGAAATGGTTAACAAATGTGATATTGGTTAACAAATGTGATATTGGGACAAATATCTCAAAACCTGAACCATTGAGATCATAAACTAAAACCTTGGACTTAAAAGAAAAGACCACATTTAAACAAAAGTATATAGCCTTTTCGAGCTGATTCCAAAATATGGTCTTTTTTACGGTGATTAAAATAGAAATAAAGACTGAATATCTACGGTGGACGTTTTGGATCAGGCTGAAAAGGCTGCCGTGCAGTGACGTCAGAGATTCCTTTTTTACTGTTAATCGTGCTGTAACTGCTATATTTCCACACCAAATACACATACAAGTGTTTTACTACATATATATTCACGAACACATTGGGCACATTGCAATCAGAGGATGTTTAAGCAGCTAAAAAGAATCTGTGACGTCACAGTACTTATATTATATACTTATATATGCTTATATTCAGTATAAACCAAACAGTCCACCATAGCACCTCAATGTTTATTTCCATTTACATCACTGTAAAAAAAAATGCCAAAATAATGAAGACAATATATCAAAAACTTAACTTCTGGTCAAAGCAAGAGCGACTAAATGACCAGTTTTCATCACAGTCATAACCGAGTTTCAGGGGGAACATTTCTTTTATTTTACCAATCAGCATTTCCTTCGTCTAAAGCCTATTGGAATCCAACAAGATGACAGGTCAAAAAATTGTTCCCCTTAATCGACTCATGACAATCCCCGTCATCCTGATATTGCTTACAACGATTCACACGTACGAATATCCGCTGCCAGACGCTGACCTTACTTTCGTTGAGGTCAACGTTACACAAGGAACGCTGATAGGCTGGTCAGTAGATCCGGGCAGTTCCTACACCGCTGATAGGCTGGAGATCTTCTTGGGGATACCGTACGCTGAGCCGCCTTTGGGAGATCTGAGGTTCTCACCACCGATTCCCAAGAAGCCTTGGGCGCCATCGACGTTAAACGCGACGGCTTTCAGTCCCATTTGTCCACAGATTTTGACGTTTGTTCACAAGTAAGTCACGAAAGCATGTTAGTTCATTACCGCAGGCGGACATTAGGATGCTATGTTGCTGACCTGAGGGTTTCATACAATCCTTGTGCACGGAGCACATATTATACAGTGTTCAAACGTTCGAAGTAAAACTTAAGACGTGATTTATCCGTTTTCCAAACCCATAGAAAGAAAACAACTCTTAGACTTTTTAATCAGTGGGTACTAGCCTTTGAACATGAAGGTACCGCCTTACGCCATCTTTTTGTAAAATTGTGCCCCACAAGCTTGAGTGAGATTAGACTCGCTGTTTTCAGCATTGTGTTCTGAGCATAACCAGTGGTTCTATGTGCAATGTTATGTTCTCGAAGGAATTATTTTTGGAGTATCTTTTTGCTGGTGAATTGCTGGTGAATTCTTCTCTGGAGGTCTCCTTTAACCAGCAAGGTTCGCACCGGTCCTTAAATGCAACAATACCAAGATAACAACTAGAGTGAATATGTTTACTTATTTATTTGTTTGATTTGTGTTTTACGCCGTACTCAAGAATATTTCACTGAAACAAAGGCGGTCAGCGTTATAGTGGGAGGAAACTGGGCAGAGTCCGGGGGGAAAACCAACGACCACCCTCAGGTTGCTGGCAGACTTTCCCACGTACGGCCGGAGAGGAAGTCAGCATGAGCTTGACTTGAACTCACAGTGACCGCATTGGTGGGAGGCTTCTGGGTCATTGCGCTGCGGTAGCGCGCTAACCAACTGAGCCACGGAGGCCTCTTGAGTGAATATGTGTTGCCCTAACAATGTAGCATCCTTTGCTTCCAGATTCTCGTTTCCTTCGAGTTTCAACAATACCGATGAGGACTGTCTCTATATGAACATATATACCCCCCAGGTAAGATTACACTGTTGCCCGCTGATTTTTCTCTCCCAACAGCTGTTGCTACAGTGTATTAGGGTTATACGTCATAAGCCTTTTGTTATTTTGCGTAAACAGTTTTATTTATGACGTATACGGCTTACTCACTGTCACGTGGCGCTGCTAACGCTGCAGTAGAATCTTCATCCCTTTACTGCTAATTCTGACACATCCGTGACATCTGTACTGCATAAAGAATAGAGACATCAACTGCATGTACCACAGCGTATACGTAGTGAATTTTTTCACGTGACAGAACCCTGTTGTCAACGAATAACGTCATGGCGTTCACCAGGACTCTTCCAACCGCACACATTGAAAAGGGAGGATACCCTAGAGCAGCACATCCTGTCTGCCCGTGTAAAAACAATTGTTCAACAATGTTGCCATGCCAACTGTTCATTCTCCTTTATGTTTGTCAGTGTTTATACATGTACCATGCATTACATATGCATGTATAAACATATATGATTCATTTTCCAAAATCAGTATACTTTATATACTATATAGTATACAAAAATTTCCCTTGATGTTATTAAAGTCGTGAATAATTTAAAATAAGTGAGAAGCAAGTCATTTAATTAGTTAGAGCCAATTTGACCCAGGGTTAATCCAGGGTTAGCGGATATAACCCATGGTTACTCGCAAACACCCTATTAAACACCCGGACCACGTATGCACATCAAGATGTTAAATTTGAGGGTACGAAGCGGGAGTGTGGCACTCGGTAGGAAACAGGGCCAAAGAATCAATGGCCGGGTTACGAATTTATTTCTACGAGCAGCCTTAAAGTTGAAGAAATGCAGACAATTCTATCCCATGGATAATTGCGACCTGTGTGCAAATATACATAGTATTAAAATAGTGATGACCTTTCAAACAACATCGAGTGCATGTGTACCACAACTTACCGGCTTATACGTTTACCTCCCGGAATAATATCCTGTCGTGCTCTTTACTTCTGCAAATGAAGGGATTTGAACTTGTTCACTTGGTGGATTACTTTTATCATTCCTGTGCTTTATATAACCGCGAAATATCAGGATTGCTTTCTGTGATGAAAGTGCTACCTGGTATAGTTTATAGATATCACTTTTGTAGATTCATTTTTAGCACTTTACACCCAGGCGTAATGACGTCGAAAAAGTTTTGTTTCATGACGTTCCATTCTGAGATTAGCGGGATGACGTCACAAGGTATCAATTTGAAAAAGGGTGAAGTTGAAATTACAAGCTGAAAATAATGTAAAATGTATATGATCGAGTGATGTGTTGGAATATAAATAATAGCTTCATTCACTGTGTATACGCTGTGATAACGGCAGTCCAAAAAAGGAAAGAATCTATTGTTTTTCAAAAGAACGGACAAATGGACAGACAACAAGCTGCCAGTTATTTTCACTGTAAAATAACGGTCTTAATGGCCGGTATATCATCGGGTGAAATAATATGTGAACACCACGCTGATGACGTATTTCTCCTTTTACGTGTGTTTTAGCACTAGAGCAACTGTAATGGTAAAACCCTGGTAGAAATACTGGACAGAGGAAGACAGCGTGAGAGAGTGAGAGATTAATTAAAGGGAGGTAATCTCACATTACTATAAAAAGCATGAATTGATGACGACTGTTTAACGTCACATCGACAGTATTTCGGCATGCTTTGAAACAGAACACAGTTGTGTTTGTCAAAGGTGAACAATAACAACACGACTCTCTCTTATTCTGACTACATTACTTACCCATCTGCTGAGTGAGGTACCGACCTGATCCTCCTATTGTGTACAGTATGTTTCTGACTGTCCCGCTTTCACCTCTCCAAGAAGGCACATGGTCTTGACAATCGCTAAACTATTGTGTCCAGGTGTACATTTCCCTGTTGTAATAGCTGATAAAGCTACCGTGCGATACTTGTGGAAAATTCTCCTTTTGGGGTCTAACTACGTAGAAATCGCTGAAAATCGGCTTCTGTTTACTTTTGTTCATAATTACATGCTGTACACACAGAGACTTAGTCAGTAAGCTCCTGGAAATGCTCCTGTTATGATGTTCTGCGAAGAACTATATATATGTGAGACAAGGTAGCCTTCTATAACCCATTGTCCTATGTCTTTCTTATGTAACTCTTGTCTGTAAATACTTGTGTCTGTTATCCTCTTTGTTGAGCAGAAAATAGTGGTCAATGGCCGTGGCCAATCCTGTTTAAAAAAAATAAAGTATCAAATTAAATATAGAATCTGTTTCTTTGAACTGCGTGGTGAATTAGAAAAACTATTTTAACCGCATTTTGTCTGCAATGATACCGGCGTCCAACATATCAGTTAGCAGAACTTGTGGCGCTACATATCACTGACTAAAGGCAATTTTGGTAGCGAGTAAGGCTGATTTAACTCATAGCTGAATATAGGCCACAAGCTGAAACGCGTTTAATTTAATTCTTTATTTCCTTAAAGAAGATTTCCCACAGCCACTGACTATTTGGGGGGTCTCCTCGAAAATGTATAAAGATATTAAAACATAAACATATTTTAAAATCTTTATACAGGTCATTTAACAGCCCAAAAATATGTACAATGTTAAGAGTTCTGTATCAGAAAGTAAACAGTGGGCGCAATAATAGCGCGATACAACAGATCCTTCTGAATGCAATATACTTCTACAGGAGGTTCAGCCGGTTCCTCACTAAGTAGATGGATAGGTATTGCAGTGAGATTAAGATAGGTCTGTCTTATGGTTTAAATCTCTGAGTAGTTGTTATGGAATGGTACATACTTTAAAATATTTTAATATCATCTTCTAAAGTCAGATCATTTGAACCATTATTAAAGTAAGAAACAGGATTATAGCATGGAGTCCATTATATTTTGGTTATTCCAACTGCAAGCAATGCTGAACATCAACAACGTCTAAAGTGCTATCAGATGAAACTTCTTGTTCAATTAATCAGTCTGATCGGCTTTTTTTTAATCGAACCGTACTACACTGCAACTTGCAGTTTGAGCACGTGACTGACTCACTGCCGGTGATGGTGTGGATTCACGGGGGGTCTTACAGGTACGGCGCCGGTCAGGAGTATGACGGACGACCCCTGGCACTAGAGGGCGTGGTGGTCGTCACGTTTAACTTTCGGTTAGGAGTCCTAGGTAAGACGTATGTTATAGAACCCTGCCACTCAAATGTGATACACAATGACTATATTGAATAGAGCAGACAAAACAACAAGTCCCTTAATTTCGTAGTTTTTGAAAAATACTTCTAACACAAAACACACCATTTAATGAATATTATACATATTTCATGACAATTGTGACAGGTAAAACAGCATCAGCAATAATGTAATATTGCACAATGTACAATGTCATACATCCATCCATCCATGATTCCGTCCATCCATCCATCCATGATTTTATTTATCCATCCACCCATGATTCCATCTATCCATCCATCCATGATTCTATCCATCCACCCATGATTCCAGCCATAATTCAATTCATCCCTTCGTCCATGATTCCATTCATCTATCCATCCATAATTCCATCCATCCAGCCATGATTCCACCCGCCCATCCGTGGAATACAACGTAAATCACCAGACTACATCTGAACAAAAGACCACAAAGCTAACTGTAACTATTTTTGAATGATAAAGGATGAATCGATCAATCAATCAGCACTCCACCAATCAATGGTATAATGAATCAGACAATCAATTAATCAATCATCAGTCTAACAAGTAACCAGTCCGTCAAATACTCCCAGGTTATCTGTCTACTGACGATGAGGTAGCTCAAGGCAATTACGGTCTCTTGGACCAGGTGTTAGCCCTTGAATGGATTCATGAGAACATTGGCAATTTCCGAGGAGACCCGAACAAAGTGACGATCTTTGGCGAAAGCTCCGGAGGCGGAAGCGTGTCGCTACATAGTTTCTCCAAGATGAGTCAAGGTAATGGTATTAGTAAAAACGACTACTTGGGAACGTTTTATGTATGTAGAAGTTCAAGGTAAAGGTATGTATGAAACACCAGATGCAAACCTTACCAATGACGCCTGAGAGAATCGAAATGAATAAACGTAGGTGTGTTGTTGTGGGTGGAGAACTTATATGGAAGTTTGCACACGATGAGCTTCAAAGGAAGATTACTTGTAGGGCATGAGAATAGCCCAAAAGGAGCTTCGGTTGCATCACGCCCAAAAGTAAGATTATTGCACCATGCACGTGCGTGGTTTTGCAGCTATATAAAAAATAAGACCGCATAGGAACGGAATGCCATATGTCTTCATTACATTGGTTTAGCTGTATTTTATTTTCATTTTGTACCCTGACATTGATTGGCTTCTATTGTGTAAAGTTCACCAAATATACTTTTAGTTCGATTTGTTAATTATGAAGAATGAAAAATTGTACGGTCAATCCCACATTAATTTATTAAAAAAAAACTTGAAATAAATACACTGTACATGAAATTAACCAAGGATATGTGCACACAGAATGTCAGGCAACTAAGATTGACTGAAATAGTTTCATCTCTACAATAACCTGTACTCTGCCTAGCCTGTATGGTAGTGACCGTCCTCTCGGCTGTTTTGCAGATCTTCTATATTTGTAATATTTTTGGTCTTTCCAGACTTTCCAAGGCGGGAAAGTCAGTCAGTATCTTGCCAAATATCCTTGGTCCTATAGTTTGCTTCACGCCATCGTGTTCATGTATGTGAAAAATTCTTGAGTATGGTTTCATAAAATACACCAGTCAACCAAAGAACTAATCAATCAATCAATCAATGCAGGTTTATTTCAAGCCGTCATCCCGCAGAGTGGCTGTGCCCTGAGTCCTTGGGCTATATACCGACCTCCACATAACGTCAGTGACGTCACCAGACAGCTTGCCGCCCAGCAGAACTGTTCCCTGACCTCCTCCCAGTCCATCGTCGAGTGTTTGAGAAACGTCTCCGCTAAAGAACTTGTCCGTGCGAAAGTTTCGGTGAGGATTTTAACTGTATTAATCATACTGACATGCGCTCTCGTCCTCTCGAAATAGATTGAGAGCGCGTTTTATTTAACCGGTCAGTCCACTTTGGTTTTCTCATTCTCGCGTAGAAACTTTTCTTACTTTATAGTCGAGATTTTTCTTATCTTTGCGACGAGGTTTTCCTTGCTAGGGCGCTGAGGTTTCATGTGATTCCTTACTCTTTCTTATATTTTGCTTTTTTTTGAAGTCATAAATATCACTCTCCACCCTTATTTTCTTATGTTGGCGACGTTTTCGCGGGAAGAAACCAAGGTACGGCAAAAATCTGCCACCATGGGAAGCGTTTTTATCCTTACCATGCAGCGACAAGAAATTTTTGCAGAAATCTTCCCATAGTTGTTGCGGAATAGAAAATCAGCACTGAATTAAGGAGCCATACAGGCAATTCAAGCTACCTGGATTCGATTTACTTTGTTTACTGGATTGTTACTTCACCTGATACACAAGCACGTTTCACTGTCATGATGGGAGATCAGAGCACGACCCACTGGTTAATTATTTTGTCCTTCAGGTCACAAAACTTGTTGGAGTTGTAAATGGAGGGAAGCAATGGGCCGTCTCTATTGCTAAGTAGTTCATGGCTACTCCTTCAGTGGGATTAGCATGGTTCAAAAACTCCATGGTAGAACCAGAACGCTTTTCTCATTTTACTCAGTGTAAAAGCAATGTGAAGGAATGACGAAAAACCATCTTTGGAATCTGCATAAAATAGCATTTCGGATGATGTGTACTTCGTTTCAAGGTGGTGTTTTACTGTAATAATATAATCATGCATTGTTTTCAATCCGAGGGTCCACCAATGATAGCGGCCTGGGCACCTCGTGTGGACGGCCATTTCATTGACAAGTTACCGGAAGTACTTCTTCTGGACGGGGACTTCCGAAGAGTCCCGATGTTTACCGGAACAGTTAAGGACGAATCGGCGGATGAAGCTGGTAAATAAGTGTTACTTTCAGTTTATTTTTTATATCGTTGGGTGACAAACAAACCAAGTAACCAATAAACCAACCTTAGGCCGGGCACCGATGTCACAAAGCAACTTGCCACTGAAGTAAAACTTTTAATGCTTTACAAAACATTAAACATTATTGAACATTGAAAACAAAGGCATGGATTGTCTTCCTATATCATACCAAAGCACAAATGACACAAATTTCAAAATCATTAAGTTTCAAATAAGCTGTAAAACTGAGCTTAAAAACTACTTTGTGGAATCGGTCCATGGTCCCTTTGCGTTGTTTGCATACGAATCTTTACTAAATATGACGTCAACTCAGCAAATGGAGTCATTCTACGTCAGTGACCTCTGATTAATTGTAAATGACATCACTGCACTTTTTTTAGTACCTAATTCTGCTTTATTTTTTTTCATTCACATGAATCCGTCCTGATATTTCGTTAGTTCTTTAGCGGTCTGTGTTATTTGTCGTTTTGGGGAACTGGTCTGGCGATTGCTGTCCCGGAAGTCCTGTTTTGGTTGACGGCTGATATACGAATGACGGTTTCGATGTCTAGCTTCAAATTGTATCCAGTTTTAGTACATATGATGTCATTAATTAAATATGTTTCTCAGTCTGTCGTTTTTCTTTCAGAATACATTCCTAACGTGGCACAGGGTTTCAGCCGAGCTTTTCTAGAACACCTGTTTTATTCCTGGAGCACTCGGTTTGGAAACAAAACTGATCTAGCATATCGGGCAGTGAAGTGTGAATATTTTGATGCCAACACAAGTTTTGGTCATAATCGAGACATATTTATTCAGGTGCGTGTATATCTGGATACGAAACATTGGTATCTGTAGATATGCCTACATGAAAACATGTTATCTATGAGTAAAACACGATTATTTCAAATTCTAACACAAGTGTGTCAGATCTGAACACGGGTGCTTAAAACCTTAACATGAGTGTTTCAAAAACACTTTTTGCCAGCTCTAGAAGCATGATATATTTCAGATTTTGTAAAATATGCCAACTAGACTACATAACATTGCTTTCGGCTCAGCCTTCTGACCTGTGAGGTCGTGAGCTCGAATCCAGCTCTGGTTGGCTCAGTCGCGGCCATAAATCATCAGGAGGATTGTCAGGTAGATGCCTGACACCGGGACCACAAAGCTGTCTTAGACTTAAGTCAGACTTATTCTTAAATTATGGTATTATTTCTGAACTTAAATTTGAACTTAAATGCTAAGTTATATTTTTGTCATGAATCGTTATAATAAAGTAGAAATTCTTCATCAGAGTCATAATTTTAGCGCTGTAAACGGGTTTGAAGTTAAGGCTAAGTGCGACTTAAGTCTAAAACAACTTTGTGATCCGGAGGCCTGGGATTACTGAGATAGGGGTGACTAATGGAGAAACTCCTCAAAACGACTTTAAACGCAAATAAGTCAGTAAATAAATATTACTGGCCACCGTTGTTTAAGTGAAATATTCTTGAGTACTGCGTAAACACCAATTAAATAGATAAAGAAATAAATATATAAATAAATAATACGTTTCAAAACCTGTTTACAAAACATCCTGCTGTTAGTATTGTTCTAGATTTTGTGAAGAACAACAAATCTATGTGTTTCCCGAAATTGTTTTTTTCTAGGACTGTTACTTAAATGTGTGGTAGATTTTGCCATTAAGTAACAAAAGTGAGATTTTAACTTCGCGTATTTTAAATCTCGAAAAACACCCAAGGATATCGTACATCCATATTCTGTGAACTGAAGCAATGTTTTTGCATTTCGGTTGCAATCAGCGGATGTTTCATTTTCTGTTTTCTTACCTAGAGAGGAGGCCTTCATATTTTTTTTTATTGAAGTCAATCGGTGTTCTTTCTGTTTTTGAGATGAATAAAGTTAACAGGTGTTTTATATTTGCTTTCAGATGAAGTCTGATTACGGATACGTGGCACCTCATCAGTTACTGGCCGAAAAGTACTCAGCGCAGGGGCCCTCGGTTTGGATGTATTCCTTCCAGTACCGGTCAAGGAATGACCGCTCGCCCAAGTGGCTTGGTACGATGAACAGTGTCTTCTATGTTTTTGTAATACCGTGCACGAAATTTCGCCAGGGGCCAGGAATGTATAAAGAATTAAACAATGGACGCCTAAAGCACATGACAACTAACTTTTACATATTTATTTATTTATGTCATTGGTGTTTTACACGGTACTCAAGAATATTTGACTTATACGACGACGGCCAGCATTGTTGGGAGGAAATGGGACAGACCAAGAAGGAAACCAACGACTATCCGCAGTTTGCTGACAGAATTTCGCACGTGCGACAGGAGAGAAGGTCCCCACGAGCTGGGCTTCAACACACCTTGGCCTCATAAGAGGCTTCTGGGTGATTGTGCTGTGCCACTACGCTAAGAATTTCGACCAGGTTGTCTTTATTTATTTCTTTGTTTCTTTGTTTATTTATTTATTTATTAATTTATTTTGCTTGGTGTTTTACGCAGTACTCAAGAATATTTAACTTTCAGGACGGCGGCAATCAATATGGAGAGAGGAAATCGGGCAAAGCCCGGGAAACTCACAACCATCCACAGGTTGCTGTCGGACCTTCCCATGTACGACCGGAGAGGAAGCTAGCATGAACTGGGCTGCCTAGCACAGTACATATATATTACAAATGTTTCGCTGGACTTTACCTCTGTTTCCTCAGCTCTGCGTTTTTATTTCTTTACTTACTTTTAGGTGCCTCTGCAGTTACCATTAGCCGTTAACCAAAAAAAAAGTGAAAAAAAAGGCACAAAACACCAAATAAATAAACAAACAAATAAATAAATAAATAAATAAATAAAAACATATTAAAAACACAAATTAATAAGTTAATTAATTAATGAATATTCGGTTTTCTCTCTTGGGTATCCACTAAAAAATTCTGTTTTCCATTATTTTGGTTTCTTGAAGGCGTGTATCACGGGACAGAGCTGTATTACACGTTCGGAGCTGCGTTCGCCAAGGAGATCCCCTGTCCCTGGGGTTGTATCAACATTAGTCCTGATTACGCTGACTGGACGAACGAGGACAGGAATGTCAGTGAGACACTGATGAAAATCTGGACAAACTTTGCTAAAACTAGGTGAGTATAATAACCCTGATAAAAGTTTCGAGTGCACATGACTTTAAGGGGTGTATGGTTAGTGGAAAAAATAAGGGCACGTGTACAGTGTTGAACCCTGAATCTTTACGTGGAATGGGGCATATAATGTCAAGTTAAATGCTTAGAAAAAATATACATAAAACCTAGAACAGAGTGAAATCGTAGGCTGTCAGAATGGTTAGGTTATCGAAAATCTGGACAAACTTTGCTACAACTATAGGTGAGAGTAATAACCCTGGTAAAAGTTTCGAGTGTGCATGATATCTGTCAGAGGTTTAGGGGATGGCTGGTGGAATAAATAAAGTTACTTATTTATTTGATCGGTGTTTTACGCCATACTCAAGAATATTTCACTAATACGACGGTGGCCAGCTTTATGGTGGGAGGAAACCAGACAGAGCCTGGGGGAAACCCACGACCAACCGCCGGTTGCTTGCTGACCGAAGTAAAGACATGTGTAACTATGCTGATGTATTGTAACAATCGGCAGGCAAATTTCGTACCTATTAGATAAACAATTTGAACTATGAAATTTTACATGGAATCGAGCACGTATATTTTCAAGTTAATAAAAAAATTAGAAAAATACATATAAAACCTAGAACAGAGCGATCGAAATCAGGGGCAGTCGCCAAAGTTTGGAATATTGTAGCATAAACGTAACGCCCATGGTTCAGAATTGTTTCTGGACTAAACTGGCTGAGTGTTAAAAAAAATGCTTTCAATCGTTGAATTTCAGTCTGAAACGTCGTTAGGATCACTTTAGCAAATCTTTGAAAATCCATTTTTCCTCCACGTTACTGCATTTTTACGAAGCTTTGCCCAGGGGTTCTGGAGGACGATTTTTTAAAGGTCAGATATTTCTGTCTGCGTTACTAGTTTTGCAACTAGTATAAATTTTCTCCTTTTGTTCTCTCAGAAATCCTAACCCTATCCCAGGATTCCGTGGAAACCTGTCACCTTTCGACAAGAAGAAGAAAACATATCTGCTCATAAACAATGTCCTTAGCAACAGGACGAACCTGAAATCTAGCCGAATGAAATTTTGGAATTACAAGTTGCCAAGAATTCTGTCGGGCCAAATTCCCATAGATTCAGTGTGTTTTTCTTCAGCATTTACACATATGTCGTGTGACAGTTTCGTTACGACCCTATTTTTTTGTCTTCTGCTACATGTAGCATTCTTTCGGTAAATATAAAATATGTGCGAGACTCTTTTATATTTCCGAGGAGGGATAAATGAATATGCCGTATACCAAGACGTAAATCTGTCCACGCGTGTCTCATGTAGGTCGGGTTTTGTTTCAGGATTCGAGGACAGGACAATCTTGTTGTTGTTTCATAAGAATTTATCCTGACTAGAGTAAACCGACAAGATGCCGGATTTCACCGCTTACTTGTGACCATTTACCAACTATCATACTGATGTTGCCGCTCTGGTTTACTTTCACTCTCCTGTTCTACAGTATTTTTCATTGCTCTTGTCATTTTGAAGGATTGTGTTCCTCTTGTTCTTTATCGCGGAGGTGCAGTTTTGAAAAACTCATGCGTGTCCTCACCCACAGCCAATTGATGCACCTATATTGTGTGTTGAAAAGGGCATATTGTGTGTTAAAACAGCACTGTTGTGTGTTGAAACAGTCATATTTTGTGTGGCGGTACTCATCGGATGTGTGTAAGCACTCATGTTCTGTTTTGAAGTACCCATGTTCAGTGTTAAAAACACAAATTAGACTTGTGTCTTTCTACACCAGGCTCAAAATTTTGTCAGATTATAACTTATGTGTTATAAATCATATTTATTTATTTATTTAATTGTGTTTTACGCCCTACTCAAGAGTATTTCATTTCAACTCAAGAATTTTTCAAAAGTCAGCATTATGGTGGGAGGAAACTGGGCAGAGCCAGGTTGCTGGCAGACCTTTACACCTATGACCAGAGAGGGAGATTACATGAGCTGGACTTGAACTCACGGCGACCACATTGGTGGGAGGCTACTGGGTCATTAGGCTACGGTAGCGCGCTAACCAACTGAGCCACGGAGAGGCTTATAAATCATACAGATTAACACATAGAGATGACGACACTCGATCATAACATTATTATCTGTGAATCTTAGTGGTGACTTGCCTTATATTTCGCCCAAACATTTATAGAAACGCTTGTATATTGGTGTTCAGTTGCAGTGATGGAACAACCATCATTGTCATACCTCATTTACGTTTCATTTCTCCTGATTGGATAAAGCGACGTCACGGAGGGTGGGAGTGGGGGTGGGGTTAGCACCAAAAAATGTTGTCGGCGCGGCAATATACAGATATTGCATGCCGTGAGATTGTTGAAGAGATATTGTGAGTTCGAAAGGGTTCAACGAGTGCGGAATGCACAATATGTTTTGTTATGCCGATAGAAAGCTGAAGAAAAACGAAAAGAAATGACCGGCTCGGCTGAAGCCCTAAGTTGCTGGACTTCTACGTCGTTGCTAGGTGAGAAAGCGATTGTCCGACTGTTAACTTTATCATCAAGTGGACGTTAGAGAGCGGACAAAGGGAGATAAACTTTTAGAAAAGGCGCAGATCGCTGGCTATTGGCTCGTGATCATAATACATTGCCTCATAACAGTTGTACATCATGTTTTGCGGATCATCATGTGACCGAGCATTGACCAATGGAAACGAAGTATTACCCTGTGATGAATGATAAAACGCAATGTACCATGCTAGATCGTGCTATATCACATCGTGTCGCGAGTCGTGTACCCTTATTATTAATACAATCATACATGCACATTCTGTCTTGTGCATTAAACGGAGGAGAAATCAACACGCTGTCACATCCAAGTTCATCACGTCATTCGGTTGATAAACTATCTACTGAATGTTGGAAAGTGGAACGTCGTGAAGTACAAACTGTCTCGAGCCAAAAAATCCCAATGTTCCATTCTGTAACATGCAATAAATGTATATTGCACTATTAGCCTTTAATCAGGTGGACAGAAAACAATGCCAATGTGCACATTTGTAAGACGCATGTTAAACAGCGAAAGCTGTAGGTGGATTAAAGTGTTGGGATGAGACAAACTGACTGATAGCATAGTTAAATATCCGGGCTTCTCCGAAGAATCTTGAAAATTTACTGGCTCTGGCATCCCCGAGACCCCGTCCTTTTGCACCGTTTTCATGTAATTGCGTATCCATGTGTTAAATGTGATGACACACCACTTTGGGTGATGCTAAACCAGTGACGTCTCACAAATTGCATTTAACATCACCGTAATTTAGTTTCTTAGTTTAGTTCAAGCCATGGTGGTAGGTGTTAGCCATTGTTACTTCTTAAGCACTTACATGAACAGTTAGAATATAACCCTAAGTGAGGTAAACTGACAAGAGGCCGGATTTCAAAGGTAAGGTGTGACCATTTGCCAACCATCACACTGTCGTCGCTGCTCTGGTTTTACTCTCTGTGCTGTGACGTTTTATACTGTTGCTGCTTTGGCGATCTTTGTCCTGAAGGCTTACAGAGGCTAGACGGAAGGGTTTGACCCGCGGAATGTTGCATACTGAGATGCAGCACAAAACGATAAAATAAACTACAGCACAGAGAGTAAAACCAGAGCAGCTACGACAGTGTGATTTTTGGCAACCGTTCACACATTAAAGGGGAAATTCGGCCTCTTGTCAGTTTACCACAATTAGGGTTTTATCAGGGCCTATCAAGTAACGAGTGTCGTCACTTTACTTGCTGTAACAGGACAATCTACAAATCCTCCATGGCAGGGTTTGAACATGCAGCTCGTGTATCTCAGTGGTTGAGAGGCAATTGCCTCTAACCTCTAAACAAGACGTATCCTCAAAACAACACCGGTTTGCGTCAGCCTCGATCTTTTTCCTCATGTAGGCGTTGAGAGAATCTGCGAAGTAGCTGCCAGAGCTTTTCGCTTAGACTTCATGGCTTCTATGCTTTTCTTGAACTGCGGCGATTTCGTTATGGATGCCCCGTAACCTTTGTTCCTAAGATGCCTTTGTAAACTCGCCTGGATCATCCGCAGCGACTCAGATTCGTATTCTCTGCCGTCCTTCCTGCGAACTGTTTGATAAAAATCTGCAAGAATATCGTCGAGTTCTTCTGCACTGATCTTTTCTATGTCTCTAACGTCTCGTCTATTGACCAATAGCCATCGCTGAAAAGCGTCCACGTCACTCGCCGTCTTTTTGACGGTTGCTAGCGCTTTCCCCTCTCTGTAATGAACACCTGAGAAGCATGCGGGTGGAACATCACCAAATCTGCTCAGTCCGTGGGGCTGATCATCTGTAACATAGAAACATAGAGATGGTCTTACAGTGTGAAACAGGCGTGCTTCGCTTTGCACGATCGGCCATCCATTTCGAGTCTCTAGGACACGTGCATCCGTGCAATTTTAAAGAGACTCTACCGGAGAATATTCGCAAATTTTCGGTTTAATCAGTTTAAAGTGGACCTTTTGCATTTTCCCTGGATTAGCCGATTTAGGCGCTTTCAGAACATGTATCCCTCAGTATCATGTGAGTTTTTGTTTCATTTCGACCCGAACTGAGAAAGTTAATGCATTTAACATATATGGAGGTAGAAAGCCGCTCGGTAAACTTCGTGCAAAATAAACGCTTGCATTCAGTCCATTCTCGACGGAAGCAATTGAAACGTTACTACGTCACAGAAGCGTTGAGCACATGTAACCAATGTTTGCGTCATCCGGTTGACGTTCTTGAGTTCTTCAGTGACCTTTCGGAAAACAGACCCCCCTACAGTTGAATATTCATGAGTTTATGCATATCACAGAAAGTTCAGAAAAACGCGATTTTCCGATCCAATTTGTCTTCAGACACTTATATTTGAGCTTACAGCATGCAAGGCTGCTTTCTCAGTTCAAGGTATGTACAAATCACGGTATAGAATTTGTCCGGTATAGTCTCTGTAATGAAGAACCCGAAGACAGCAAATATTCCGGAGTATCCATTTGTGTGACACTATGTTCGTCATTGCTGTCATTATTTGACTGTTCATCATTACTGTCATTATTTGACTGTTCATCATTACTGTCATTATTTGACATGAGGCGAGTTCATTTGCATGTACAAGTACATACGCCCAAGAAACCGAGATTCTGGGTCAATCCTGGGCAGGGGGCATAAAATGGTTGCTGTTTCGCTTGGCACTCTGCACTGACAGGTTAGATCAACAAAACAGGATTAGCTGGTTTGTGTCAGTACAATTTGGCTGAGTGAGGTGAAATGTCTGGAGTCTTTGGCAGCATTTTGACGGCATGGACTTTTTCTGTGATATGACGACAGGGAGTATTTAGTATGTATACAGACTTTGTCTCCTTGTGCATACTAAATTCTCCCTTTCGTCATATAACTGAAAACTTGTGAAAACAATGTAAAATCCCCCCCCCCCCCGAAAAAAAGCATACATACTTTAGCGTACATAGATTAGAAAACAATGCAATGAAATCTGGGATATGCAACAGAAGAAAGGACTAGATTCTGGTCATGAATGGGAAGTGGTTTGTGCAGCCTACAGCTGACGCTTTGCCTTAAAACCACTGAATAACAACATGAACTTTCCGTCGTTTTCCATGTCCTATCACGTCAGCCTTTTTGAGTTCATGATACACCCTAGGACTCACAACCACACACATAGCTTCGCGTTCTCAGAACTGCCGTGTCAACTATCCCAGTAGCCGAAGGGGTTCGCGCGCTAGTACGGCGCAGTAACCCAGGTGCCTCTCACCAATGCGGTCGCTGTGAGTTCAAGTCCAGTTCATGCTGCCTTCCTCTCCGACCGTACATGGAAAGGTCTGCCAGCAACCTGCGGGTGGCTGTGGGTTTCCCCCGGGCTCTGCCCGACTTCCTCTCACCATAATAAGAAGAATATTATTGAGTATGGCGTAAACTCATATGAATTAAATAAATACGACAGGAGCAAGGTACGGCTTCTTCGAAAAATGAACATTAGGGGCCTGAGCCCACTTGCACGAAGCCCTCTTAACGTCACGAGCACGAAGCTACCTAACCTACAGCGCTCGTTGCCATGGTACTTAGGTGTTCTTAAGAGTGCTCCGTGCAAGTGGGCCCAGTTTCCCAAAGCGATCGCTGGCTGGCATAAAGTTACGCCATGAAATAATTGATGTTATACCTGGACGAACTGAAGGTATATATGGACTAACTAAAGGTATACGTGTATAAGCTAAAGGTACACATGGGCTAATTGCAGGTATACATGCATTAACTGAAGGTACACATGAGCTAACTGGAAGTATACTGGGTACATACATAGTGAAGACATACGTGGTCGTTACGACCATTTTGAGAAACAGCTGATGCACAGTGGGCGTCTAATGCCGCTCAGCAAGCATTTATTTACATATTTATTCCATTCCGGTTACACGACGGCGGCCAGCGTTATGGTGGGATCAATTCGGAGGGAAACCCACGAACGTCCGCATGTTGTTGTCAGACTTTCCCACGTACGGCCAGAGTGGAATTAAGCTAGCATGAGTTGGACTTGAACTCACAGCGACTGCATTAGTAAAAGACTCTGAAGTTATCACACTGCGCTAGAGCGCTAGTACGGCGAGAGTAAACCCACAGCGGCGACGACAGTGTGATTGTTGGCAAATGGTTACACGTTAGCAATTGAAATCAGGCCACTTGCCATTTTACCTCAAAGTTTTATTCCATTTCATCATGTCACAAAAAATGCAGCGATCGTACTAGGAAAAGTTATTAGACATCACTGGTCAAATGTTAGTAAACAATCACATCGAAACTATGCTACGGAAAACACACTAAGGGCCAATTATATGTAAATATCTACAAAGAAGAAATTCTGTCTATTTCACAACTATCGGTTTTGTTCATATTTTTGTTGTTATTAGGGGAAAATCTATTGCCATTTTGACAAGGAGTTTCCAACTTTACCTTCGTTCGGGATTAGAATGTGGCACTCAAATTCCGCTGTTTGGAGAATAGAAGAAAGTGTTCAATGCTTCTAAAGTTATCATATATATATATTTATTAATATTTTGATATTTATATACGTCTATAGGCTTCCCTTTTCAGTAATACTACACTTAGCTTCCAAGGATTGGGTACTGTTTTACGTTGCCTTCTAACATATTCAACTTCCACTCCGGCCGTTCGTGAGAAGGTTTGCCAGCAACCTGCGGATGGTCGTTGGTTTCGCCCGGGATCTGTCCGGTTTCATTCCGCCATAATGCTGTATGGCCGAAGTGGTATAAGTGAAATAATCTTGACTACGGCGTAAAACACCAATCAAATAAATAAACAAATATACACAGGACAAGATGAGAGCCAACAAAACGAAAACAGCAGCAAATAACTCGCAGGAGTGACACATACCAGCAACATTTCAGCCGTAACGTGAAGAGTTACTACGCTGTAGATGACACAAATCAAAACGCCATCAGCACTGCTGACACAGAGGCAATACTAGTCAAAAGAATACTTATTCCTTTATTATACTGGTGTTTCACTCCGCGCTCTAGAATATTTCACTTACACGACGGCGACCAGCATTATGGTGGGAGGAACCCACGACCATGCTCATGTTGCTGGCAAACCTTCCACAAGGGTAGAACGTAAGATGAAAGTAATAATAAGTCAACTCGCTTTTTAATAGCCACATGTAGCATACCGAATGTAACAGGATGGAAATGGCCATTATAGGGTCAGAAATGCAGGATCCGTAAAGATATACGCTCAGTTATCATATCGTACAAATGACAGAAACACAGCCTTGGTGGAATACATACATGGGTGCTTAACATTTATACAGTGTTATCTGAAAAGAGCGCATAATTGCCTCTCTCATTTGTCGTGTGAATCTTATACCATGCTTTACTGAACAGTTCAGTTTTTGTCACTGAAACTTTTATTTGTTTGTCCCTCTCACTCTAATTAACCGATCGCATACGCTGAATGAATGCATAATGCAAAGGGCCTCTGGATGTTATGGTTGACACTGCATGGGGCTGCGCATCCTTGGACACAGAACGTGCCATGCCTCAACGCCCACAAGTTCCTCTACCCAGTGATATTACACGCAACTGTGCACAAACGAACACTTCCATATTTGGAGGAGAGTTTCCTTTCAGGCAAACAACCAACACCGGTGTGACGGAGACAATCACACGGCTTCATATTATACACAACCCTCAACAAAAAATCCACCCCTTCCCGCCCATCAAGTTACACAAAATGCTCAACCCTCCTGTCCATCAACCGCACAGAAATCCCACTCCCTGCCCATCAATCACACAAAAACCCGAAACCCCTGTACATCAATCATACAAAACCCAAAACCCACCTACCCATCAATCACACAAAACCCAAAACCCTCCTGCTCATCAATCACACAAAACCCCAAACCCTCCTGCCCATTAATCACACGTAAACCCAAACTCTGTGCCCATCAATCATACACATCCCCAAACTCTGTGCCCCTCCATCGCACAAGCCCCCAACCCATCTGCTCATTAATCACACGCAAACCCCAACCTCTCTGCCCATCAATCGCACAAATCCCCAAACTCTGTGTGCCCACTCCAAGCACAAAACCCCAACCCCTCTGCCCATTAATCTCACAAAACCCTAACTCCCTGCCCATCAATAATACAATAAACCCAACCCCTCTGCCCATCAATCTGTTCTAGCTCTCTCTGATTCTCTTCCTCAGTAAATAATTCGGTGAATCTCTCCTCGTTCCTGCCCGAGTGCCTCGCTGAATGTTATGTGTTGGCCTGATGTCTCTAGTAATTATCAGTCATGTTGGAGAAATTGTAAGTAGACTAAGTGTTACTCTTCCATTGTACACGCTATGTTCTGAGGTTTAGAGAGAAATAAAATCGCATCAGAGACTTTTTTTCACAGAAAAAGTCGACCACAACGGAGAGGAATGTCTGCTCTCTCCATATATCAAGTCATGGCAGCGGGTTACCAGATGTTTCTGGAGATGTCTGTACTATGAGAGTGGATTTTGATTAACTGACCCTATTTGTTGAAGACTTTTTCTCCGCTTGTCCAAGACTTGTTGGCTTTTTCTGAACAGTGGGGACGTGGTGATATTCTCAGGGTAGGAATTTTCCTTCAGGTACCGCGCCAAGTTGGCCTGGACGTATCGCAGACTGCTAGCGTTGTATGGTGACCCGTCGCGCTTGGTGACGGTGCCGAAGAAGTCCTGCAGATAGGCGTCCAGTTCTGTCGGTGGGATGTCCTCCAGGCGTCGTGATTCTCCTAACGGTCGAAGCCAGCCAACGAATCTCCTGGCCTCTGCAATCGTCTTTCTCATTGTTCCGTAATTTACTGGCCTGTCCGTTAGCAGAACGCAAGTAAAGTCCCCGTCGTCCGTCATCGCGCCTCGACCTGTAACACGCAAAACAGGAATCCGTGGGTAAATCCTCAATGGGGAAACAACACTGTGTTGGCATCAACAAAGCTACCCCTTCCAGGTTGTATTAGGCCATCGTTTTACTAGCAATCTGTTAATATATCTATTTCTTTTTATTTCATTGGTCTTTTACGCCACGGTCAAGATTTCTGAAAGGGTTCTGGATCAATTTTTCTGCGCTGGCATTCTAACCGCTCGGTCACAGAATCCACCTGTTGATATAACACAGCCAATGGGAGACTCTGAGGGGCTACATAAAAGGGTCCAAACTGCAGTAAAACAAATCGTTTCCTGCTGTGAGGCTGCAGTGCAAGTGCATTACGCAGATGTTTTACGATCAACCATGCATCGAGAAGTGTGACGTAATACAGGATAGAACAAAGGTCCACATTGCTGTGGAAATCTTGTTAAAGACGAGAAAGAGTTTGACGAGTTCCCCATAAAGTGACGGGTGATAAAGGCGCTATAGGTAACATTGTCGATTTATTCCGGGTACTCAGGACGGTCGTGGCTTTCCACGGGCTCTGTACACCATGTATGCTGGCCATATAAGTGAAATACTCTTGTTTACGGCGTAAAACACCAATCAAACAAATAAATAAAACAAACTCCGGGAAAATAGGAGATGCTATCTACAACCGCGTTCACACCATGTGACTTGTCATAGCGACTCGTCGAATTCGAATTGTTGAAGCAAATTAAAATGTACAACCCCCCAAAAAAAATAAAAAAAAAATAAAAAAAAACCCAAAAAAAAAAAAAAAACAAAACAAAACGAAAAAACAATATAAGTGCCTGACTGAACAATTCACTTTATTTGGTCAAACATGGTTGGGAGCAAAATTTTCTCAAATGTTTTGGTATATACATGTACGTGAACTGGTAACCAATAAAGGAAGGCATCATATACACACTGAACATCAGAATCCGGACGACTTAAAACTTGGAAGAAACGCAAGACGAGGCGTTGACCTAATAATTTAAAATGACCCAGTTTCCTTCACTTAGTTTACAGGAGGAAAATCCAAGGACTTCTCAGATGAAAATGCCTGAAGTGTACATTTAACAATCTGCCATGATGAGGCTTCGGATTTTTCGAACCATCTTTTTTAATCTTCCTTATAATGTGTGGATATCTTCCTTATAATGTATGGATATCTTCCTTATAATGTATGGACATCTTCCACATAATGTGTGGATTGCTCCAAACAATGCTGAGTTAACCGCATGTTCTAAATTGTCTCCAGAACGAATGAAATATGCCATTTTAAATGACAGCCTCAAGCCGGAATTATCTAAGGAGTTTATTGCCATAAGAAATCCTGTGCAACTGAGCTGGTGGATTTCACGAAGATGCTTTGAGCTGAGGATAAGCGCGACATTTTGAATCACGATGAGCCATGAGTAAGGAACTATCTTTCTCCATGACGTTGGTAAAGATTCCATAGAAGCCTGTATAGTTCTAATATCACAGAACATGCTTAAAAAGTTGACCTTGTTCAGTACGAGGAACTGCATCTGCGCTCTGAGTTAAACTGTAGACTTTTTTAAGTCTCAGTTTTACTAAATAATATGTCTGATGCATGTTCTGGTCAGGAGAAGGGGCAATATGGCGGCTATGTTGGGATGCTCTTGTTCAAATGACGCTTACTCGACTCCATCAAAGCCTTTTGGTAAAACACAATCGACACTGCGAAAGCAATGGGGTCATTTAAAATGTACATTTAAAAGATAAAAATATCATATATATATATATATATATATATATATATATGTCGTAACGTGTATAGCATGTAGGTCTTATACTCTGGGTTGGCTTGAAAGTCAGACGTTGCCAAATGTATAAGCATTTGTAACGTAAGTCAAATCCGATTCCTGGGCTTGGGGTGGGCCACTATTTTGGCGCTGTTTGAACCAATTCAGGCCTTGGTAGGTTCACTGCCAGTTCTTTAAGTTCTTTCTTTCTCCTGTCCAAGGCTTGTTGGCTCTTCCGGAACAGTGGGGAGGTTGTGATGTTCTCCGGGTAGAACCTTTCCTTGAGGTATCGGCCTATGCTCGCCTGAACATATCGCAGACTGTTGGCGTTGTACTGTGAACCATCGGGTTTGGTGACGCTTCCAAAGAAGTCTCGGAGATAGGCGTCCAGTTCCGTCGGAGGGATCTCCTCCAGGCGGCGAGATTCTCCCAACGGCTGAAGCCAGCGAAAGAATTTTCTCACATCAGCTACCGTCTTTCTCATAGTTCCGTAATTCATCGTGGATTCCGGTGGAACCACGGAATGAAATTCTCCATCATGGAACAAGAGACCTGAACCTGCAAAGATTAAGATGGGTCCTTTTGATCACCTCTGGGGTAGAGTCAAGTTCATATAAATACATTGACTGAACAATAAGTGTCCTTGAGTCACGCAGCAATCTGATAAAATGTAACAAGTAAATGGGTGGTTTAATCATGTCATTCAGTAGAAAACAAAACAAAAGAAAACAAAAACAACACATCCATACTATATCAGCTTATACGGATCTTGCACCATAGCTCGATTGGTCCTTGAATCTAGGCGTCAAAACCGACATTTGTATACCAGCCGTCTGATAAAATGTAACTGGTAAATGGACCAAAATTGGGTCCTTTGAGCATCTTATTCAGAAGGAAAAAAGAACAAAACACAAGCGCTGTATCAGCTTAAACGGAGCTTGCACCATAGCTCGAATGGTCCTTGAGTCACACAGCAGTCTGACAAAATGTAACCAGTAAATGGACCAAACATGAATGCTTTAATCATCTCATTCAGCAGACAGAAACCCCTCCCCCCCCCAAAAAAAAACAAAAAAAAAAAAAAAAAGAAACAAACAAACAAAAAAAAATGAACACAACTTTATCAGCTAAAACGGAGCTTGTACCATAGCTTGAATAAAATGTAAACGCTATATGCATTCTTGTAAAGAATGAAATGTGGTCTAAGATTACCTCAGAGGGGTGAGGTAAATGTATGAAAGTTCAGTGAAAGAACAGACAGGCCTCTTTGGAACATGGGTTAGATGTAAACAATAACAAAAATGCCCACTGAAGGGTCGAAAAACACCACAAGATCCTGGACAGAGCAACAGGCGTGTTAAGAACATTGTCTGGTACAACTAAAAAAAAAAACAACAACAAAAAACAAATACAACCCCGTCGAGAGGAAAACTTGTAAACTTTGTAAATCCAGTGACAGAGCAACAGGTGTCTTTCGAACATTATCTGGTACAACTTAGAAAAACCCAATACAATTCCCCTGGGAGGAATAATAAGAACTCTAACTGTATATGGCGTATATATATCTCGCCTTGTAGCATTTGTTAGATCCTGCGTGCGGTGTGATGCTTTCAATCATTTCTGCAAAAACTAGTGTGTCAAGGATATTCCATCAAACGCCTTCACTCTAAGTTTCTTAAATTTTACAATGAGTACGCCTCTCTTATTGGTGAATAAGAGTGTTCAGAATCGCTGGGACCTGGGGCTAGAGGGCATATGGTCATCGTCTTGGGTGTGATCGTCACGTTGGATATACCAACAGTTGTAACCAACGCACAACGGAGATACAAAGTTGATTGTCGACACCATATATACTAAAATGGTACACGATTTGGATATTCATCTTATTCATCCGCCTAGAGGATTTACATCTTTTGGTCATCATTGAAAACTGTTCACTGCTTCTCTTTGCATGAATCCGTCCTAACTTTATGTATTTTCTTAGTCCTTAAGGGGTTTGTTTTATTTGTCGTTTTATAAACTGGTCTTGCCACTATTGACCCAGAACGCCCATTTCGATTGACGGCTGGCATACGAATGTCGGTTTGGACGGCAAGATTAAGAATATTTCACTCATACGACGGCGGCCAGCATTATGGTGAGAAAAAACCGGACACAGCAAGGGGGAAATCCAGACCATCCGCAGGTGGCTGACGAACTTTCTTAAGTACAGTCGGAAAGGAACCCAACCCTCAGCTTTCAAGTTGTAAACCGGTAAAGAATTCCTTCCAGAAAAGATATTACATTAAATCACGTTATAAATGAGAACAACGTACCTATGGATAGAATGGCAATTATTGTACGATATGCGCTCTAACGATATAACTGACGTTATGGCGTTAAGCCATAATGACTTTTCAATCATTCATTCATTCATTGATTCATTCCAGCTACACTGGATCAGTTTATCCTTTCGCGATACACTCGATCACTTCATCTTTTCCAGCTATACTGGATCAGTTTATCCTTTCGCGATACACTGGATCAGTTCATCTTTTTCAGCTACATTGGATCAGTTCATCCAATTCAGTTCTCTGGATCAGTTTATCCTTTCGCGATACACTGAATCAGTTCATCTTTTCCAGCTACTGTGGTTCAGTTTATGCTTTTGATTTACACTGGGTCAGTTCATCTTTTCAAGCTACACTGGACCAGTAACATGATTCTTGTATCTTAGTTACACATAAACATTATGGATCCTAGTTCGTGTGTGAGAGTGAGTAAACTCCGAATCATTTCAGATTTATTCACCACCAATAAGGGATACATGTACATCATTCAACACTGGTTAACAATGTGGAGGGAAATTATACCCCCAAGGGCTTAAGTTATCCCTGATCTTATGTACCACCAATGATTTCATCGACTATGTTGTATTCTTGGTATGACAATCGGCAAACACTATATACATATCCTGCAGGCTGATTTTAATCAAACGATCACTGTTTGACAAACGTCAACCTCCATGTCGACGTCTTTTGATCAAATGACAATAGCTGACTGAGATAAACACTGTGTTGGATCCACCAGGCTGATTTTGATCAAAGTATCATTGTATGACAAACGGTAACCTCTATGTCGGATCCTGCAGACTGATTTTGATGAAATGACAATAGCTCACTAAGGCAAACACTGGGTTGGAGCCTGCAGAGTGTTTTGTGATTCAACGATCAGTGCATGAAAAACGGTAACCTCTATGTCGGATCCTGCAGACTGATTTTGACCAAATGACAATAGCTCACTAAGGTAAACACTGGGTTGGAGCCTGCAGAGTGTTTTGCAATCCAAGGATCAGTGCATGACAAACGGTAACCTCTATCTCGGATCCTGCAGGCTGCTTTCAATCAAATGCTCACTAAGGTAATCACTGTGTTAGATCCTGCAGGCTGATTTTGATTAAATTATTGTATGACAAACGGTAACTTCTTTATCGGATCCTGCAGGGTGTTTTTGATCAAATGACAATTGCTGTCTAAGGTAAACTCTCTGTCGGATCCTGCAGATTGTGTTGTGATCCAAGGATAAGTGCATGACAAACGGAAAACACTATGTCGGATCCTGCAGATTGTTTTGCGATCCAAGGATGAGTGCATGACAAAGGGTAAACATTATGTCGGATCCAGCAGACTTATGTGATCCAAGGATCGGTGCATGACAAACGGTAAACGCAGTGTCGAATTTTGCAGACCGTTTTGTGATCCAAGGATCAGCACATGACAAACGGTAAACATTATGTCGGATCCTGCAGACAGTTTTGTGATCCAAGGATCGGTGCATGACAAACGGTAAACGCTGAGCCGGATCTTGCTGGCTGATATACTCTTCAGTATAATAACTGGACAAACAGTAAACACTACACGGATCCTCAAGTTTACTTTGAGCTCAGGGTCATCAGACGATGAACAGTACACTGACAGGAGTTCAGCGAATTGAAATACTTTTATTTATATTCATGAAACAATATTAACTTCAAAACTTAAGCCCATGCTGATTGCAACAATGCGAAACTGACGGGCTTTACTAAGGCAGTTCGGCGTTATGCTGGAAATCAGAAACTGAGCACACAAAATTCTGTTTAATCACGCAGAGAAGTTGAACTTAACTTACAACAGTTCTTCGTGTATCTATGTATTTCAGTTAGGCCAGCGTACGCGTGATTTCCATGCATGTAACAGTTGGGCAATGCCACGACGATTATATATCAGGTCATGGCTTCTAACAACTTGGCCTCATTTGTTTTTTTAAGGCGGTTTATGTGTACATCCTCCCAGACTGTTAGTCTGAGCGATCCAAGACATTCCTATCCGCCCCAAAGCATCTGCTCACGTTGGAAGGAATCTTTTCATGTATGTCTTTCATTCGATTTCCTTCAAAACCATTGATCCCATCGACTTCACGATGTATTGTTGATGGCCGAGGGAAGTGAAGACTCCAAAACTCTAACTTCGAAACGCTCTTCACCGTGTATGCAAATTAGGCAATGGTGACGTCGTAAATCTCAGCCGTGAAATGGATGTTATACGAAACAGAGGTAATCCATTTCCATAGTTTGGCAGATGAAAATTATTTTCAAAGAATATGGCATTAGTTTCTAGAATGACAACAGTGTTAAAGTAAGGACCCAGAAATACCGTTTTGCTTTGTGCTCAGGCTCGGTAATTATTCAAACTTTTTGCAGGTTTGATAGATGCTTATCCAGGTATATTCTAAGGGCATTATTCTGTATTAGTCTACACAAGTATAAATATCCCCTTTTCCAAGTCCTGAAATTGGGCAAACCCATCCAATGCAGTTTTGTCTCCAAAATTAGATTTAAAAATGGTACATAAATTACACCAAAAGTTACTCTTTCATATGCGAAAAGGTTGAGGAGTTTGAGTGGTAATCCAGAACTGTCCAAACATTCTGTCTCTCTGACTGTAGTACAACAGACACAGAACTGATATATTTAAGTGTTATTTAACGCCATACTAAGAGCTGTTCACCATGGCAGCAGTCTTATGAGAGACAGAAACCGGATTGCCCGGGCTATATTTCGGACAATTAGTGAGTGACTGGCAACCTCTCCCACGTGTGATGTCATATGAGTAGGAGGTTAGTGCTTTCCACCTCAGCCATTATGCATATCAGTTGGAGGTCATTGCTTTCCACCTCAGTCGTGATGCATTTCAGTGCTTTCCACCTCAGCCGGAATGCGTATCAGTGGGAGGTCATTGCTTTCCACCTCAGCCGTAATGAATATCAGTGGGAGGTTAGTGCTTTCCACCTCAGTCGTAATGCATTTCAGTGGGAAGTCAAGTGCTTTCCACCTCAGCCGGAATGCTCATCAGTGGGAGGTCAGTGCTTTCCACCTCAGCCGAAATGAATATCAGTGGCAGGTTAGTGCTTACCACCTCAGCCGTAATGCATATTGATGGGAGGTTAGTGCTTTCCATCTCAGCCGTAATATATATTAGTGTGGATTAGTGCGTTCCATCTCAGCCGTAATGCATATCACAGAGAGGTCATTGCCTTCCACCTCAGCCGCAATGCATATCAGTGGGAGGTCAGTGCTTTCCACCTCAGCCGTGATGCATATTAGTGGGAGGTCATTGCTTTCCACCTCAGCCGTAATGCCCATGTTCCACACTTTTTCCTTACCCCCAGCTATTTCAGCTGAACACAAATTGTAACAGGTAACAGCTGAAATACAGGAGTATCGCCAATTTACCTCAGTTAGGGTTTTATCCAACTAATCACACTGATGTCAAAACAAGAGCATGTCCCATATTTGTTTACAACTGTGGTCAAAAATCATTTAAAATAAAACAGCTTTCAGACAGAGTTCCACAAACAAAACAAATTTCAACTGACGTCAACATACAACTGGAAAAGTCAGAAAATATGGCTTCATTTCAAACGATGTTTTTGAATCGTTAGCGAATATCGTGCAGAACCAGTTCGGATCATGCTGTAACAAAAGAATTATAACTGTGTTCTTGATTATGAGAATAAAATGATAAAGTTGGCATAACCATAGCGTAACCGTGTCCATGAAGTGTGATGTCTGATGTCTTTGGGATGGCGTTCTAGTGAGAGAGCGCTAAGATAATCATCACATCGGTGTCAGGATCGACATGGTTGAAATAATACGAAAAGCCATGTTAAATAAAATTTGAAAAAAAAAAAAAATGCAAACTGGCCTTTGTAAGTGTTCAGCATCAAATGATTTATATGAGACTCCTGTCCACCTTTTAATTTTTCAGCTCAGCAGAACTCTTCATTCAAGTTTTTGTTTTCCTGAAACTTCATCCGGCGTAATCGCAGCTGTATTAGTCTCTCTTTGTAGGCTTTTAGACTCAGCATGAAATCTGGATTGGATGTGATGGATTTCGGGTATCCGTGTCCCCTTAAATACATATCCAACCTGGCCCGTAACGCGCGCAAAGAGCTGGTGTCATAGTCCTGGCCAGACTTCTTCTTGGCGTTCAGATAGAATCCGCAAAGGTACTTGTCCAACTCGGAGGTGGGGAGGTCATGAATATCCCGCTCCTCGTCCGGATGTGAGACTGCCAACCACGACTTGAAAATTCTCGCGGCACTCATGGTGTTTTTGTTCCACATTTGAGTCGTTCCACCGCCGTCCGCGTGGCCCCTGAATGCTTGTGGAGCGTTTCCTCGATGCCACAGAGACGCCCGATTTCCCGCCCAATGTCCCGGGTACCTTTCCGCTTGTCTCTGGTCTCCGGCAACCAAGTCTGGGAATGATACGAAGAGGAAGGACGTGAAATAGAAATTGTTCCCTGAAGACCTCTCCTTAATTTAGAGACAAAAAATGCGTTACTAATCCCCTGTATCATTAAAAGCTTTGGCTTACAGAAGTCACATATACTCTGGTGACAAGAACTCCATGGCCGTGCAAACCCTTGTCAGCTTCTGGTTTCATCCAGGCGTCGACATAAACATTGACGTACTTGCCATCTACCAGAACGGACGTTCTGGGTCAATGGTCGCAATGACCAATATAAAAAAATTTGACCCTTCAACAAACACCCCCAAAAGCAGGTATATTATAATACTATATGGGTGGGGGGGGGGGGGGTCACAACCACTATAACAACCATGCTATAATTATTCAAATTTAAAACTTCCGGTATGCTATGCACTAGTTGGTTGCAATGTGTATCTTCCGGTAATTCACCACATGCGCCTTTTAAACATCCATTTCAAAAATTTACACCTGTAATCCTAAGAGACTCTTGCTCCATTTCGCCTATATATCATAGTAACACCCTTTTAACACATTGAAAAAACCCCTTAAAAGGTGTATTCATAGATATAGGGTTTGTTTTTAGTAAATTTACACCCTTTCAGCTAAGAGTGTACTACGTGACGGTTATCAGTGTGCAAACTTGGTTAATTTATTTTTTTATTTGATTGGTGTCTTACGCCGTACTCAAGAATATTTCACTTAGACGACGGCGGCCAGCATTATGGTGGGCGGAAACCAGGCAGAGCCCGGGGGAATCCCACGACCGACCGCAGGTTGCTGGCAGACCTTCTCACGTACGGCCGGAGAGGAGGCCAGCATGAGCTGGGCTTAAACTCACAGCGACCGCATTGGTGGAAGGCTTCGGTCATTGGGCTGCATTAGCGCGCTAACCGACTGAGCCACGGAGGCCCCTCAAACTTAGTTTAGAGTTTGTATATTTATTAGCCGATGACTGCGTGGTTTTTACAGGGGTTGTTACTCACATGTGGATCCACATAATAGCTCCAAAAACCCAAAGAACTAAAAGAAGGTATATAACATGATGGACTTCGGGTATCTATTTCGTCTTAAATACATGTCCAACCTAGCCTGTTAGTGATCGCAATGACCACTATCAGAAGTTTCAAAGTTCAACACAAAACGCGAAAGAGCTAAAAGAGAAAAATGTGTACGCATGATGGTCTTCGGGAACCCGTGTCATCATGTCCTACCTAGCCCGACAATGACTGCAAAGACCACAATCAGAAGTTTGAATGTTTAACACAAAATACCAAAGATCTGGAAAAAAGGGTATACAATGTGATGGGCGTCAGGCATCCGTGTCGTCTTAAATACACACCCAACCTAGTCGGTGAATGATCGCAATGAGCACTATCAAGTTTGAACGTTAAATACAAAAAACCTAAGAACTAAAAAAAAAACAAAAAAACTACAATATACATGTAAGTTATTAAGATGGATTCATTCCAAGACATGCAGTTTACAGTTGCCCATGATGACGGAAAGAAGCAAGGAATGTGTTAGGCGAATGAATTATATCACCATCCAAATCGTGTACCATGCCAGTTCACGAGTTCTCAGCAATCAAAGGATACATCTCATTTTCGCTTTGATTGCAACTATATCCAATGAAATGATCTTATACAACACGATGAACATCCCGGCCCTATCTTCCCTACGCGGAACTAGACAGGATTATGCAACAGGTTCAATGTGACCTTAAAAACTAATTGTATCATATCACGACGGTGTCTCCTTGAAGCAGGCAAGTGCCACTACTCCCACCCAAGCAACTCCCACTTTCAAGTGAAAACAGGAATATTTGAGGTTTCTGTTAATTATTTTTGTGATTTTTTTTCACAGTTTCTTGAAATCGAGTATATAACTGTTCACAAAACATATGTATGTATACATAAAAGGAATAACATTCAACCGCCAGCAATTACAACTCATTATGTTATAACGTTACATTTTGGACAATATTTACAGGTGCGGATAAATGACTGCTGAATATGTTAAAGAATTATTATGGCTTAACGTCACAGCTTAACTTCAGCAATATTTCAGCGAAATCTTACGAGGATTTGTCAATATCCGTCTGAAACACAGGCCAGTCATGTGCCTGGAGTTTGGAGCCTGTGCTCGTCAGTGTCTGGTACCGATTCCATAAAGCAATTTTGTTCTTAGTTAAAATTATTAAAACTAAACATTCTAAAATTAAACATTCTTGAAATTTTAATATAAAGGCATGGACGGTGCATGTAAATCATACCACTGTACCCGTGACATAAATTTCAAAACCAGTTATCGCAGCACGATAACCCGAAGCCTACCACCAATGCGGTCGGTGTGAGTTCAAGACCAGCTCATGCTGGCTTCCTCTCCGGCCGTACGAAGGAAGGTCTGCCAGCAACCTGCGAATGGTCGTGGGTTTTCCCCGGCCTCTCTCCGGCCTCCTCCCACCATAATGCTGTCGTATAAGTGAAATATGCTTGAGAACGGCGTAAAGCACCAATCAAATAAATAAATCAAAACCAGTTAAGCTGTAAAATTGAGTTTAAAGGTTTTGACTTAAGTCAAATATTGCTTTGTGGAATCGGTCCCTGGAGTGTATTCATCTACAGTATTTATAATACTACACAAGCATGTCATGTAACTTGTACATGTAAGTGAAGAACATTAAGAGTTAAGGTATGAAGATCCGTTCTCCTCATGACCTGTGCAATGTCCACTTGTAGTACATATCTAAAGTTATTTATCTGATTGCTGTTTAACGTACCTATACTCAGGACTAATTTGTTTACAAGATGTTGGGGGCCCCAGTTGGCGAGGCTAGCGCGTTAGTGCGGTGTAATGACCCCGGTACCAATGCGATCGCTATGAGCTTTCTGTACGGTCGTAAGTGAAAAGGTCCGCCACCAGCTTGTGGATGGTCATGGGTTTCCTCCGGGCTCCGCCATAATGCTGACCACATCGTGTAAGTCAACTATTCTGGAGTATGGTGTAAAACACCACATGAATCAAATACATAAATAAATATATCTTCACAAGATGGTGGTCAGAGTTAAGGCTGCAGGCAATCGAACAGCCGGATAAACCACGGACCCTTGTTACATTACTGGCGAACTTCTCAGCGTGAGACATGCGTCATGTTGATAGAGGGTAAGTGGTCTTCAGGGGACTGAAGGGAAGGCCACCCTACCCTGCCACACCAAAGTTTATAGCTACCAATGCCCCGGACGACAATACAAGTATATGGGAATCCTGAGACCTAAAATCAACTCCAGAGATCAAAATTTGCCAACTGGCCTTCCTCGTCTTCGGCGTAAACCACCAATTTGAGATTCCTGTCCATCTTTCCATTTCTGTGAAAATAACTCTGATCAGCTGAGCTAATCGCTCAAGTTTTTGTTTGCCTGACGTTTAATCCGGCGTAAACGTAGCTGCATTAGTCTCTGTTTGTAAGCTTTTAGACTCAGCATAAACTCTGGACAGGAGGTGATGGATTTTGGGTACCCGTGTCCCCTTAAATGCATGTCAAGCCTTGCCCGTAACGCGCGCAAAGAACTAGTGTCATAGTCATGTCCAGATTTGGTCTTGGCGTTCAGATAAAATCCGCAAAGGTACTTGTCCAACTCGGAGGTGGGGAGGTTTTGAATGTCCCGCTCCTCTTGCGGATGTGAGACTGTCAGCCATGACTTGAAAATTCTCGCCGCGCTTTTTGTATATTTGTTCCACATCTGCGGCGTCACACCGCCTTCTGTGTGGCTCCTGGACGCTTGTGGAATGCTTCCTCGGTGCAGATGCGCCCGATTTCCAGCCTGGTGTTTCGAGTAGCTTTCAGTTAGTACTTCGTCTCCCGTGCCAAAGTCTGAGGATGATACGAAGGGGAAGGACGTGAAATAGAAATTGGATTTCAGAATCACATTAATCCTGGTTACTATAACTCCGTCGATCTGCAGGTAAACATTTTTGCCCGCTATTAGTTTAATCTACGCATCGAAATACATTCGTCAACCAAAATAAACCTTTAGGGTCAATGAACGCAAGACCAATTTACAAAACAAAGTTCAACACAAAAAAGAAAAGTATATTAAGCAAGAAGTTATGACGTGTTCATGCCAACAGGGGCACTAAACAGTTTTCAACGATGATGAAGAGGCGCAATGAATGTTCTTGGTGATTCTCATATTCGCTTTGGTTGTAATTGTTCGTATATCGAAAGTGGCGCTCATATTCGACAGGATGAATATCCGCCTCTAGCTTCAGGGTTAAGCGGAATTAGATATATTTATGCAACATGTTCATTGTCACGTTAAATACTCCTTGTTTTATATCGACATGATGTCTCCTATTAACAGGCCATTCCCAGTACCGTTATGTGACAGCGCTACCTCAATGGAACGCCATGCCGAAGACACCTGACATAACGCCTCTCCTAGCCAATGGTTAAATCAGTATTTAACACATTCCCTTATCCGGAAATTCAAGCCAGATAAGTACAGAACAAGTACTCTCCTTAAAAATCTTTAAAAAGTCTTAAAAATCTGAAGAAAACTCCCAAGCAATTTCGACTTTCAAGTGAAAATACGAATTTTTGAGGTCTCTGTTAATTGTAAATGTGATTTTTGACAACTTTTTATAAGCGAGTATACAACTACTTTCCCTGTTGGTGAGAGAAAGCATGCCAATCCATACATCACCGTAAAGCCTAGTGTATCAGCTTTCGAATCAACGTTGTTTGGTTGAGATTGGAATATTTCTCCGTGTTTTGTGTCCAGTTATGCACAATTGGGGACTATATCCCAGAGCTTGAGGTTCCATACCTTGTTACATTTATTTATCTATTTGTTTGGTGTTTTACGCCATACTCAAGAATATTTCACTAACACGACGGCGGCCAGCATTATTGTAGGAGGAAACCCGGCAGAGCCCGGGAAAAACCGGGAAACCGGGATATGATACTGTAGTTAATTTCATTGCCCAAGTTTACTTGTACCTTACCCATTTCCTGTCTTTCACCTGAAAGTTTTTGCCATACTTAAAATGATGGCTTATATATTTCTTTTTCACATTATGCGTCTACAAAGACAGGAGAATAATCCAGTACCAATGCCGTCGATACTGATTCAGAGAACAGGCCAAAAGTGTGAAAGAGGGGGAGAGAAGGCGCTAACTGGCCGAGTGAGGTGGGGTGAGCGAGCCAGTGCAGACTAATGAGACAGAGGCCTTTCACCAATGCGATCGCTGTGAGTTAAAGCTCAGCTCACGCTGATTTACTCTCCTGTCGAACGTGGGAAAGTCCGCCAGCAACCTTCGGATGGCTGAGGTTTCCCCCAGGTTCTGCCCGTTTTTCTCCCACTATAATGCTGGCCGCCGTCGTATAAGCGAAAGATTCTTGAGCACCACGTAAAGACAAATCCATTAAATAAATAAATAAATAAATAAACTGTGAAATGGGAACTTTCGCAAAACATACATAAACATAATGGGTTGCAGAACTGTTTGGATGCGCACATATCAACATTTCAACAAATTCCAATATTACGAATGTCATAAAACAATCCATATTTTGCATATTTGCCATGCTAAATATTCCAAAATCTCGGTCTGTCCGAGAAACCAGCTGACGGAGGCTTGAAACGATCAAAAGCTTATCTCTCATAAAGCTTAGAAATCCGTGACATTTTGAAAAATGAAAATATCTGTGTGGAAATCTTTTTTTCAAAACAAACAACGACACCCTATCCGATGGCAGGACACTGAATATCCCTACTTCGTCCGCAAGGTGGAATTTTTCAATGAGAAGCAAGAATTCCGGGGCTAAGGAGGTTCGAAACGTCAATAAGACTATCTCTAGCCACAAAGGTAATAAAACCTTGACATTTAGAAAAATGGAAATATATGTGTGGAGATCTTTTTCCAAAACAAACAAACCTAAGGTACCCGATCCCTAACCCGTTCCCAAGGTGGAATTTGAGGATTCCGGTGGATCAGTGAGAAGCAGGAGTTCCGGGTGTTTTTTCCGTGCGTGTAGGCTCAGCTGGTATCGGTCAATGAAGCCTTTGTAACACAGAGGGCATCTGAAGCGGAGTTCAGGCATGTGCTTCAGAACGTGTCGCTTCATGTTGTACATCTTGGTGGTGAAATACGGGCACACCCGACACACGAGGCCAGCTTCTGATTGAGCGCTGGATTTGTGCCCCGGGGGTGCCTCTCTGTAATCATGATAATACTGGCTGAGGGGGTCATGGGTGACCTTGGAGGAGAGAGGAGAGCCCACAGCCTCTGCCCACTTATCTGCAACACAGAGAAATGGGCAGGGCGTTAGTTGGGATTGATTCCGCACATCTGCGATGAATGTATATATGTATTATGCAATAATCCAAATACGTGTCATTATATACAAGTGTTGCATGAGCAGAACGTGTCATACGTGAGATAAACAAAAGCAAGTGACCATTAACACCTATTCTACAACAGTGCTGGATTCCTGGATAGCGCAAGATTGAGATGAATTCTGTTTTTTTTATATATTTTTTCTACGTTTTCCACTTAAAACTATATATTCGAACCCAAGTAACATCTTAGATGTCATAATGACTCACATAAAACTCACGAAAGTTGCTGAATTGTGTGTGACTTACAGATGGCTGCAATGCCCTAATATACCCACCGAAATTTCGGTCCTGTAGCTTATTATGGAATATTCACAAAGTTGACACATGTATTAGTGAATCTGAGAAATGTAATATTGACCGAAAACAATACAGTTTTTCGAGGGTATACAAATCACTAATGCATGAACCGAATGGAAATTCGATCATCGAGCTATTATATACAGAGTATAAATCAAAACAACACTGTTAACTGAAATGGTACCTGGCGCCGTGTTTATACACTCTGCCGACCTGCTCATGAAGGCCACGTAAACGACCAATCATAACCACTACTGATGCTAGTGTTTGGTCTTGTCCAGCCTTTCTTTGACGTCACAGTTGTTTTCACCGATAATGAAAAGAAAAATAACGCTGTCGACGTGACCTAGTTAAAGATGACGTCAAAGTAGGAATTTCATACATGGATAACATCTTGATAGACTGTTTGGTCACTTGTCAGGTGAATACGTTTTCTCTTTTGTCTTTTGTGTTCATGGACCCGTTGGCCACGTCCCAGGTATGTTATCGTCTTGTGTCTAGGAGGAGAGACGCCATTTTGGATCAGTACAAGGGCAGCATCATATGAAAGACTACAGCACAGAGAGTAAAACTAGAGCAGCGACGATAGCGTACAGGTTATACGTTAACGGTGAAATCCAGTCTATTGCTAACTTACCACAGTCAGAATATTATTCTAACTGTTCATCTAAGCCTTTGAGAGGTAACAACTTGCACCCCCCCCCCAGAACTACGGCTTAAAAGAAAAGACAACACTAGTCCAAAAGTGTATATTCATCGATAAAGAAACCTATTCATAGTTCAAAAAACATCACTTTTTATTTTTGTGATGTAGGATAACCGAAACATTGTAGCTCGAAGTAAGCAAAAACGCGCACGTGGGGGAAATCGAACGGGTTGCCACGCTCTCAATTTTAACCAAGTAAAGGCGAGATACTTCTATCACCCGAGGAGACGTCTGTTTCTGCTGTGACGTCAGCAGTACTTAGTTCACCATTTTGCCATATAGTAGTGTTAAATCAGCTATTTTCGGTGTGATTACGATACGATTGTGATATCCTTTAAAGCCATTTTCAACGAGAAAGTGGAAGTGGAATACATCTAGGGTTATTCCACAAGGTGACAACTAGGAGGCCGCAATGCGTGGCCTTCGATTGTAATAATAAACGCGACCGTACTCTGCACACAAAAGATTGTCCCGCCCTTAAAACTGAGGAGCGTAGGGTACGGATGACGCGACATCGTGTTTCCGGTTTCTCCAAAATGGCGTATCTATGGCGTATCCTCGTAAGAATTCCAGATTAAAAGGTGATTTACCATGCACATCATAAAATAGTGCCTGTGGCCTTTAGATTTGTATAGAACTCTCTTCTGAAGTAACTCTGCTTATATTTTTTGTTCTCTTTTTCTTTAATCAGAATTAGGTAAAAAAAATAGTGATGTTAAATGCAATTTATAACACATCACTGGTCTAGAATAACTCAAAGTGATGTATAATATAATTATTGTTAGTGCACATGATAAATAATGTATGTACTAGTCACCAAAGCCATGCAGCCCGATTTTCAAAACATGATATATCACTTTAATATATGACGTTTTCCAAATGCTGAGGTTACAATTAATAAGTTTGTAGTTTTAAACAACAGTCCACTTAAAGATGCCGACACGCCAGTACTCAAAATGCCGGTGCCCATAACCTCTTTTCTAACAACTAGAGTTACAAGGTAATGAAATTACACACCCATGAGACTTATACATGTTGTCATTTCACTTTAAAACAATGCAGTACATGCATAACACGCAGTGAAATCTGCCCCCAAACTTCTTCAAAGGATTGACACTACGATTTGGTCCACTTTAAAACTCAATGTACGAACATCACGTGAATGTTACTTCAGCGTTTTCAATGTCAGTTTTGAACCACATGGGTCATAACAGGGAATTTATTGCTAGTAATATGAGGCCTACGATGCTTAGGTGGCTGTTTGACCAGTCAAACCTTCCTTGAAATCGGTTTCTGATGAGACAGTAGCTCTAATGGTTGGGACAAAATCATCATTGACTCGATTACAAAGTTATGTATGTATAACGGACAATGGACAATCCGAACTGAAACTCAATACTAGGAAATATGTATCTTGATTCACTTGTACCAAGTTTTGTTGAAACTGAACAAAAACTGTAACAGTAACTAGGAGCATTTTAAAGGAAATGTTAACATATGCTGGATGAACCAACAGACAGCCAACCCATCAAAAGAATGGAAAATTGATAATACAATCTATGTATCTTGATGTAGTCTACACTTTAATTAAGTTTCGTTGAAATCAGTCAAAACTGTAGGCGGACTAGCGTTTTGAGAGATACATGTATGTAAAGATATACTTGATAAACAGAGACAGACAGACAGATCATCGAAATGGAAAATCTGTACTACGAATTATGTATCTCAATGCCCTCTACCCTTCGACAAAGTTTCATTGAAATCGGACCAAAACTGTAGGAGCACGGTTTTGGAAGAAGCATGTATGTTAACATGTACTGGATAAAAAAAGACAGACAGATGGACAATTATTCATCGGAATGGAAAAGCGGACACCACGAATTATGTATCTTGCTGTAGTCTACACTTCAACAAAGTTTCGTTGAAATGGCAAAAAACTGTAGGAGGAGTTTTGAAAGATACGTGTTTGTTAGCATATAAAGGGAAAACAGACAAACAGATGGACAACCGATCATCGAAATGGAAAATCGATACTAAGAATTATGTATCTTGATGTAGTCTACTCTTCAGTTTCGTTGAAATCGGACAAAAAATGTATGCAGAGTAACGTTTTGGAAGACACATGTATGTTAACATATACATACATAAATGATAAACAGACAGACATACAGACGGACAACCAATGATCAAAATGGAAAAAATCGATATTAAGAATTATGTATCTCGATGTAGTGTACACTTGAGTAAAGTTTCGTTTAAATTGGACAAAAACGTTTTGCGTAGCGTTTTGAAAATTTTAACATATTCTGTATAAACAGACGAACAGACGGACAACCGCTAATGGAAATAAAAAACCGATACCATGAATTATGTATCTTGACGTCGTTTACACTTGCACCAAGTTTCGTTGAAATCGGACAAAAAATGTAGGAGGAGTAGTGTTTTGAAGGAAAAGTTAACAGACGCCGGACAGACGGACGCCGGAAAACTTGTTAATAAATAACCTCTTCTGATCTTCGACCAGTAGAGTTAAAAATCGTGATGTGTATATCGGTGCACATCATGTGAAGGAAAAGTTCGTCAGTAGCTTGCAAAAGCGTTTGTCTGCTCCTTACACTCCTTCCTCAAAACCGACCACAGTCGTTTAAACGAACATCTCCGGAATATGGCGTTAAACAACGACGAAACAAAGTATATCATACATTCAGTGGGATCGCAGGCAAGAATCCTTAACGATACGACCTCGTAACTACCATGGCAACCGGCACTGAAGGTATTACGCTGTCATGGTAGTTACGTGCTCTTAACCTCTTCTGACCTGATATATCTATTGATGCAATCACGGCCATGTTGTAATATTGACAATGCGGTTTGTGTCGTGCTTAGCGAATCAAAGTTAAAACTTTGGCTGCTCTAATGGATCTTTACAGGCTGAACTGTACTCATCAATACAAAGATTTAACACCCCAAGAATCCCAGACAGAATGAAAATAGCAGGAACAGTACTTGCAACAATGTCTTGGGGGAACAACAGCATGGAATTCTGACAACAATGTCTTGGGGAACAACAGCATGGAATTCTGATAGCAGTGCCTTGGGGAACAACAGCATGGAATTCTGATAGCAGTGCCTTGGGGAACAACAGCATGGAATTCCGATAGCAATGTCTTGGGTTTTTGTTCATTCTGAGACACAGTCATTAAGCTGGCATTTCTATTGGTGAGTCGGTGTGAGGAGGATAGATCAGCCTTTGCTGCCATGGTCTTCATGAATGTGACTATTTTAATGAATGAATGCTTATTGTTTAACGCCTTACTCAAGAATATTTCACTTATACGAAGGCGGTGTCTCCTTGGTGCAGGACGGATTTCCACCGTATCTTTTATCTGGGGCTGCCTCACCGAGACGACCTGCCGAAGACACCCAACAAGCCGCCTCACCCAGTCACATGATACTGACACCGGGCCGACCAGTCCACCCTCCATCCTCTTATTGCTGAGCGCCTAGCGAGGAAGCAGGATGTACCATTTTTTAAAGTCTGGCATGACCCGACCCAGGTTTGAACCCAGTTCTCCCCGTCCGAAAGCGGACGCTCTACCAGCTGCAACGTGGCAATTTCATTGCACCCAACCGGCTGTCTCTTATACCAATTTCTTCCATGTTCTGGGGCTTCGGTGTCTGTGTAGCCCGGGACGATGTAGAAGGGATCATCGGCGTTACTGTAGCCAGTTCAAAGATGAGTAATTCTTGTATATCGCGACAAGACAACGTCTGGGATTCAGAGGAACATCCCACATTCGAGGTTTTCCTTTGGATGGATCTGCATTTTGGGAATGGCGAGGCGAATACTCAAGGTATTCTCTACCGGTGCCAAGGTCTTCAGGAAGAACCACGTCTCCCCAGCGCCAGTTTCTGTGGGCCAGCGTTCCTTTAAGGCCGTATTTCACCGTGATGTAATACTACAGGGTGCTGACTATAGCTACAAGCGATTGGGCACCGAACTGACCAGATTGCCATAGGCGACTAATGACGCCATGCGTGGCAGGTTTGACTTTATTCGGGAGGTTCCCTCTGCCGTGCTGCTTAAGTTCCCTCTTCATGGAATGGCGAGTTGCCCACAGGGAATAGAAATGGGCATCATGAGTTAAGGAATATCCATATTTCTGCTGTTTCAGATCATGCGCTACGCTGGCGAAGATCGAACTGTTTGCTCAGTTTGCTTTTCTCACACGGACGAAAAACCTAGTCAGAAAGTTGTATAATTCAAGAGGCGGAATTTCGGAAATGTCTCGATTTTCGTTCACTTCCGGCGTCTGTAGGAATTCCTTCACTAATCTCATATCACAAGTTGGTCATATCACTGTTAATCTTCTTCGCTGTTTTGAGATTTTCTCGCTGCCCTGCTATAAACTGAGTATCATGTGGGTGTGTCACGTTCAGGCACTGTTCCCCTGTAACAGGGATGAATCTATTCATCTGCTCGTAAGATTCCGGTAGACGTTCTTTATCAATAACAGGATGTTCACCAATCTCACAGCCCTGGTACCCGGCATGTCCAGTTATACTGTTATCCTGACTACCATGACCAGTTTCACTCTTTATCTACATAAGGGAACTCTGTGTGGGCTAAAAAGCAAGAAAAAGTGGTAGACACAGCCACAGTAAATGTAAATTTTTCTGTTTCTACTGGCAGCAACGTCGCTTTAGCAGGATCTAATAAATGGGGCTCCAAATTTCAATAATAACAAGGGGTAATGACAAAAAAAAACCCTAACAATTTCTCTATAAGCATCTGGGAACTCCGTGATGGCTCAATAAATGCACCTTTCTGTTTCTACTGCCAACAACGTCGTTTAAGAGCAGGTTAAGAATTGGGGCTCGAGATTTCAATAGTAACAATTGGTAATGAAAAAATCAAAGCCGGTATTGTTGGCAAATGGTCAAGGTAACTGGTCAAATCCGGCCTCTTGACAATTTGCCTCAGTCAGGGTTTTTCTTCTAACTATCCATGCAAATCCTTAAAAAAATAACTCACACACCTCTAGCACCATGGCACCAGTGTTCTACCTTGCAGTTACCTTAAATGTATGGTCAAATATTTCAATATAAAGTCAAACGTCTAAATGGCCTTCCGTGTGAGCAGTTTTAAATCTGCGCTCTGTCCTGGATATATTTTTGCCATGGGTGTGCGTGTGGGATGTCTATGTGTGAGTTGAGGGGGGAGGGGGGTGAGTGGAGCAGATATAACTGAAACATCAGAATTGCCAGCAAAGATGTGTTGATGATGTATACATTAAAGTTAAACCAAACTGTATATAATTACAAATTATCAAAATCTTCCGATGAACAGACCAAAATCCATAAAAAAACACCTCTCCACATACAGTATACATTGATATTTAACACTGACAAAAAAGACAGCAAAACAAATATCAACTTGATGAACTCGCTTTGAATGGCTCCTTGTGTCTTCCTGGCAACCCTGACCACTAACTGCTTCTCTGTACACTAACCCGTTCCAATTCATATATTTTATACTATCGGAGTTTTTCTATGGTTTGTGTTGAACGTTATTTAGGAAATTGGTCAACAGAAAGTCTTGGAACGCTCATTATGGTTCAGTCTAGGGTAGGAATATCTGATACGAAGAATGGGTTCATGCTTCAACCGTATTATAGTGTTTCTTCCATAGAGAAAAGGTACACGAAAATAAACTGAATGGAATGGTTGCTGGATTCATTGATAAGCACAATATGGTAAAAAAATCCAAGGTGCATGTACATGCATAACTTTCAAACTGGCTATAACACACGAGAACTGACAATGGCAGGCGTCAGTTTTCATCCTTGAACATATATCCAGTAAATATCAATTATTTGACCGTTTTTACTTTTATGTGTATTATTTACCCGAAGGGGATATCAAAAGGCCTACATATATACAACAACGTGTCGATCATCCACCAAGTGCGAGTATTTGTCATGAAGTAATCTGAAGAAGAGAAAATATTGACCTCTTTAGGACATCGTTTTCTGATATATACTGAAGAATGACATCTTGCCTCATAAAACTGACCGGCCCGTTGCAAAACGAGTTGCGCCTAAGTTGCCTAAAATGGTGCTATATCAACTAACTTGTATAAAAAAATACACCGAAGATCACATTGCGTTGAGCATTCATTCTTTGGCGATCTCGGGTCGACACCTATAATGGACATGAGTATACTGCAATGCTTTAATGTCGACGGGAACCCGGCAATCACATTCTTGTTATGACGCCCGTAAAAAAACAAATGGGAATCTACCTGGAATCCCGTAAAAAAGTAAATTTAAAGATGTTTTATTATAATAAAAAAGAAAATGCATTGCTACAGATCGTTCAAGTTATGAACACGGAATCCCCAAAGTCTGTTTACCTTTATATGCTTTCAAATCCTACTTGGATCAGATTCTTGTGATACCAGATTTGGACAAGATTCCGGTTGATTTCATCAAGGATACTATGCGACAATTCATATAGATTCTGATAAAAAATAACGAAAATCTGAACAGACAAGTATATCTGTAAAGAGAGCACCAGATATGATTTCCATAACTGATATACTTTCGAAACAGAGTACCAGATGTACATAAGTTAGCATAAAACAGCAGATGGACAACACACGCGCCAGGTTAAGAGGAGTACTGGTGACTCATGGATGAGGAGGATGGATCACAGAGTCTAGACGACAATTCCTGTCCTGACGAGGATTCAGGAATGTCATTCACTGTCAGAGCCACATGGCTCACTCTATCCGAAAAGTCTCCCTCGCCAGATTGAGGCTCAACCAGGGATTTTGTCTCTTTACCACTGGAGGCCAGATCCGCGAAATGTTTACGGCTGTAGTGAAGCCTCAGCTTGTAATTGTCCACGAACGACGCCGAACAGAGATGGCACTTCAGCTTTACTGTTGGATCGTGCTTCAGCATGTGACGCCGGAGATTATATTGACGAAGGGTAGAGTAATTGCAGACAGGACAGTGGAAGTCTCCGTTCAGTGACTGAAAACCCGACCACATCTGGTCACTGATTGGCCACTCAGCAAGGCTGTGTTGACCAATAGGGTGTTGTTTCGAAGAGGCGCCTACAAGGGGGTGGTCTGAGGTCAGCGAGGTCCGACCTGGAAAAGTCAGTTGATCCACAGATTAGGGCTGGCTACAGATTACCACAGATCGGGGTCTTTATTTAACTTAGGATCTTGATTTATTCTTCATGCCAGGATGTCCGGCTTCTAAGTGAACAAATCAGGCCTTAGCAGATTACAACATTACAGAGCTTTAAAACAAAGGCTGAACTTTCTTTACTTTCTTTATTTCGGTGATTTTAAGAACGTCAGTTTATTCAGAGAGTCAAAAAATGCTTCTACAACAGCCCTCAAAGTGGCCAAACATACATGGACACATACACACTCAAGATCTGGCTGAAATTAAATGTACTGTAGAAGTGGCGTAAAGCCACAATCATTCAATAATTCATTCAAGTGCTCGCGGACAATGACAAACTGGGAGACTGGCTCACTGACTGAGCCAGAACTTGAATTCTGGATCTAATGATTCCACTTTTTGTAATTTTTTGTGATCCGCTTCATGGTGATGTCGTCGGTTTTAAGCGCATGGAAGACAGCCTGACATTTTCCCACATGGTTAACTGTAAGAAATACGACCATGGTAATGGCCAAGCAACTGCATTGTGTACTGAGAAACAACATTAGGGATAGTCTCAACAACCATGTTTGTTACATCAACTGGATGCTTGTACGAAGAGTTGCAATAACAGCGTGTCTGAGGCACCTAGACGTTGTCCAGGCACATACATGTAGATGTTGTCCATGCACCTAGATATTGTCCACGCAAAACGAGTTTCAAATCTGAATTGGATACCATACATGGAATATCTTCTATCTGCGTCTTGTGATTATCGACGGAGAGCGTCGCTTCCTCCTCTAACAGTGGTATATATGAATGTCGGAATTGAAGCATATAAAATATGTTCTTGCATTCTACTCTATACCATCACTACCTGAATCAAAACAGCTCTGACTATCGATTTAACGATTCGAAAAAAACTGTCAAATTAAACAATAAGTAGTGACACAAAAAGAGAAATGGCTAATAGTATCCATGTTTTGGAAACCAGAAGATCCTACTTGGCACAGGTTGCTATCCAAGATGACAAACCGTTCTGTCGCGCACCTAACATTTATAGTATCAGGGAAATGAATACATGTCCTTGTGGCGGCAGACGCTAAGAGGGAGTTTAGTTTTCTAATCATCTTTATACGTACACAACGAGAAATCCATGGCCGTCCTGCAAGGCGCCAGTCAGCCACCATGACAGATCGATTGTGATAGCCAAGGGGCTAAGCTGACAAAAGCTGTGTTGTGAAGGATGATGATCGAAAGCAACCGCTGTACATGACTACTTCCGAAGTCCATATTGGTAAATACGAGCATGAACATTTATGTCAATCTATTCGAAATTCTTTTCAAAACTACTTTAAATTGTCTCTGTAACACTTATTTATCTTCTTAGTTTTTGAGCATATTTTCCTGGTTTCCGCCGAGGACTACTGATGTGGTTGTAGCCTTGAACACAGACAAACTGAAGTGCAACAATGATATTTCATGCCATTCACTCAAAAAGAACGGTAATCTCTATCAACCTGCAGCCACGTTAATAGATTACTCACGAAAGGAAACGAACCTTATGAGAAATAGCCATGGCATTTTTTCGAAATGCTAATATATTACAGCACTGTATGTCCCAACTAAGCCCTAAATCTTACTAAGAATGACATCGCAACCGACAAAGGGTGTAATACTTTTTACTTAGGTGCAGAAGTGGCCACAAATGACGCCTGCACAGACAACAATGTATGATCCCCGATGCTCTAGACAGTGACAGTATTCTAGCTGGTAATTAATCATCTTTTAATCTTAATAACCCTTGGGCAAATAACTGCTATCTACATGTAGTCCGGGCTTATTACCAACTGATAACATAACCTTGTGACAGGGGAAGATAACTCTTCAGTGACTGATAACAAATGGCAGTTGAGTCAGAAAAGAAACGGAATTTCACAACACCTGCTACATCCAGTAAGGCGTCAACGCTGCTTACAAAACAGTTAGCACGGTTGTGTGAATAATTCATGTTAGAAGGCTGAATAGTAACTTTGTATATCAACAACAAACAAGTACCTTCATAGAACTGCTTATGGTTGGCATCCATTAAAGAAGATCTACTGAAAGGTTAGTGAACAAGCACATATTCGCAATAACTTCAACATCAATTTTACAAGATTTCGGGTCGCCTTGCGTGAAGGCCATGCGTTAAGTAAATGACAGGTTAAAAAGTTCGAGATTCACGTTGATGTAAGAGTGGATGTCAAAAATTCGACCAACGGACCGATCGACCGACCAACTCACAAGAGAGATACACGTAATTTGCAGCAAAAACGGCTACCCAGACACCAACACTTTAGCACAGAACCACAATACCTAGCTTTATTTCCTAATACTAAGGTAAATATATGTATGATAAGCATAAGTATACACAAAGGCACTTGTGTACAATGAGATGCAGATTGACCTTTCAATTGGTCTTGGAAGCCCGCTTGTACCTGCATTTGGTATTAACGGCATTCCTAATGATGTTATCGGTACTTAAATACTCCACGGTCCTGCCAAACAGTCTTGACGATTGCTTGAAAGTAGCTGCTAGTTTTTCCGGCATAGCGGCTTCTTGTGCATACTGACGCCCCTGTAGTTTATCTTCCCTCCAAACATATTCGATTCCGAAATTTCCTCCTCAGTAAAAATCATGCTGTTCATAGCCAAAACAAATCAATACGGGGTTGGTAGCTTTACAGCTTTGTGAAAACCCATCCTCTTGACATAGATGGGATGTTCCTCAGACCCAATGTTCACATCTAGCGTACCAAAAAAATCAGACAGAAAGTCCACCGAGTTTGGTGCCGTCTGGCTTACACATGAAGAGGGTATGTCAAAAGATTGTGGCCGAGGACAAATTGGCCGGCTCGTTTGTTTCATGGCTGTAAATGAAACAAAATCGGCCGGTTCATTTGTTTCATGGCTATAAATGAAACAAAATACTCTTGTCACTTATCAGTTGGGAGTACTTCATTCATAACTAAAGTAAATTATAATGTAATTCACATCAATCCACACGGCCTTAGTACAAAAGCGTCCAGCAACCAGGTGAACAAGCTGTTATATCTCTAATTCACATTTACAATGTACTGATGGGTATCTAAGTAAGTCCTACTTTTATACTGTCATCATGAATTTTTCATATTTACAACATACTCAATAATATGTATATTTTACATGAACCCAGAACTTATGCATGTAGAGAAATATATCTGTCATGTCTACAGAGGTTTGAGGAATATGAAGTTTCTTCCACCGAAATATCATCAAGTTGACCACCAAAGACGTGCTGCAAATGTCATGAAAGTGCCACGTAAATCACACATGCCTATGGACCATTTCAATAAATGGCAATACGTATGGGTTTATGTCACACTCAACTATTTTTCAGGTATATGACGATGAATAGTCATATAACCTTATATATATCTATATATATACACAAGTCCTCTTGTCACAGAGTGATCCCTTGCCATTACTGGAACATCATGCCAAAGACACCGAGCACGACACCCCACCCGGTCACATTATACTGACACTGGACCAACAAGTCTTGTGTCCATGCTCGAATCTCTCAGCGATGGGCGCCAAGTGAGTACCATTTCTGAAGTCTTTGGTATGACCTGACCTGTGCGTGATCCCGGATCTCTCGAACGCCATAACCACTAGCCAATGAGGTCCCAAATGGCAGTATTTATTTATTTATTTGATCGGTGTTTAGAATATTTTACTTATATCAGTGCAGCCAACATTATGGTGGTGGGACACCAGGCAGAGAGCATCAGAAACCCAAGACCATCTGCAGGTCCAAATGGCAGTACTGCATTTGACGTTATAACGGGCTACAAGCGGTGTGGTATGATGTCACAAAGCAAAGGGTAGCATGATGCACAAATAGAATAAACCAAATATCTTACTGGTATGACGCTGAACCCTAAACACACATGCATGCTTGTACCTAGATTACTGAAAAGATCAGTAACGCTTTCTGCATGCGCCACTGGAAGCTAGGGTCACAATCGTCAACTCAACTGGCACAAGTACATCTACCATGTTCACATATACGACCTATGCTCAACAAAATGATCCCCTTTTACACGGTTAAATATGTTTTGAGGTATGTCAGATTACTTATCCTCTTATTTCATGGGCAGCCCCAGTTCCACCAAGCAATCATAGGCTATTAAGTTGACTGTCACTCCCAGGGACACACCCGTTAGATATATCTGTTGCCTTGATGGTTCCAATTAATTTAGCTTTGATGAACAGGCTCCACATCACCGGGGAGGGAGTTTGAGTAAATACTTTACTATTTGTGATAAAGAACATTACAAAAATAACTTTATAATGTTTATACGAGCTCTTGGATATAACTTATTCCATCGTCAGGTATGGTGGAAAACCTAACTATCTCTTCCATGATGTGCAGATCAAGAGAACTTACATTAAAAACGTGACAAGGAGGAGAAAACTCTCCTCAGATAAACAAATGGTAGTTTATAGTCAACAGACAAGCGGAAGATCACAATCGCAGTGATCTCACAAAATGCCATTCGTCCTGTACTCACACCCTTCTGTACAAGAGTGCCCCGGGAGAACCATCGGCCCTGTCTTAAACCACAGACCTTATCATACTGGTGACAAGTGGTCATCAATAAACATAAAACAACACAAACTGCCTCACAAGTGTTGCTAAGTGCTTGTTACTGCCAAGGTCCTGTGTATAACAATGACAGCAAGGGAATGTACAAATTTACTGTCAAAGAACGGGATTGAACCCAAACTTCACGTCCTGGCGATTGATAAAAAGGCGTCTTAACCATTTGGCCATTACACATTTCTACTTCTCTTATGGACTAAAATAACAATGCAAACTATATGTGCCAAAACCTGAACAATATATGCTTAACATTTCCAAATTGAAAAATACAACACTAATCAACATAGGTTATTTGCTGAGAAATAAGTTTTATTGTTTAATGAACAAACTCAATTTTATGAATATACAGCACAATCTGTCATTTGAGTGTGAAGGTTTGCCCTCCAGAAACAGTTAAACAGTAATGAGGGCTTTTTAATTAACAGTTCTTCAGTTCTGTCCGTTTAATGTCTAACTCTTCATTTAACATCTCCAGTGCTGCTGCCTTTTCACGCGCAGTCTTTCTGTGACTATTGGACTGTTATTAGTCTCAGATCTGCTGTGGTTTCTGCTCCTTCAGCCAAGTTGTCAGCTGATGTTGTTAGACCACTTTTGTCTCTTTTCAGGGGTCTTCTTTTCCTTTTCAGCTCCTCGATCTCTTCAGTCTGAGACTTGCGCTTTCTATTCCGTTCCTCTGATACTTTGTTTCTTTTCTCTTCCTCCACGCAGATCATGTACTTCTACAGAAACTAATAGTTCCTTGTTTATGTCGGCATTCAGGACACCTCCAATAGACTGGATATGATCAAAAACCATTCGTTGTGAGACAAGGGATCTCTCCTTCGGGTTTTCAACCTCCATTTCACGATTGATAGAGAAACCCCTCTCAACTGATGCTTGAAAGGAGCAAGACCTTTCTGATCACCTTTTTCCAGAGCTGGGTGTACCTGGTACATGAAATCATAATAGGAGTGAGTCTATCCCTGATTTCTTATCATGTAGACTGAACACTGTGAATTCATTTCCCTTGGCTGGTACTTCGACATTCAGAAATTCCTGGAACTGTCTCATTAGGTCGTCACAGGATACACGCTTTTCCAGGCTAATCTCACAGAACAGTTGATTTTCCAAACTTTTCCAGGCTAATCCCACAAAACAGTTGATTTTCCAAACTTTTCCAGGCTAATCCCACAAAACAGGTGATTTTCCAGGCTTTTCCAGGCTAATCTCAAAAACAGTTGATATTCCAGATTTTTCCAGGCCTGGATATTATATTTTTAATTTCAACGCGTTTCAAGGTTTCCAAGGCTCCGTATGAACCCTGGATACCATTTTGGGTGGAGAAAACAGGTGTGTCCAGGGTACACCACTGAGATTTGGATGGTTAAGACGGAGCAAATGTCCACACAAGTCAAACCCTTCAAATTCTATAAAGGTGTCTGACATTTTGGGGAACACCCCTTTAGTCCAGTCATTTATATATTATATATAACTTGGACGCCATGGTAATACCACTTTGTCCAAAAGGGTGTTATAATCATGTCAGTCACCTGTTTGCAGAGAGGGGGATATTGAGTGGGGAGAGAGAGACTTGCACTTCACATTGGGCTTAAGACTGGCCTTTGAATTGTGTTTTTTACAAACTCGCCTTGAACATCTGCACTTGGTATTAATGGCATTCCTAATGACCTTATCAGTACTTAAATCCTCGACAGTCCTGCCAAACAGCTTTGAAGCCTGCTTGAAGATGGCAGTTAATTTATTCGGGCAAAGCGGCTTCTTGTTCATGCTGACACCCCGGTACTTTATCTCGCCCCCACACAAATTTGACTCCGCCATTTCCTTCAGGGTGAACACTCTCTCCATCATGGCCAACACAAATCTGTGCGGGGTCTCGACATTTATGGCTTTCTCTAAATTCCTCTTATTCACCCTGATGGGGTAACTCTTGGTTCCTGTGTATAACTCAGGAATCACATCCGACCCTTTTGGTACTTCCTGGCTTACAGCTGACCTGGATTCCTCGGACATGCCTGAAGACCATGGAGCGGAACATATGAGACGGCCGGTTTGTTTCGCAGCTATAAACGAAACAGAACAGTTTGTCACTACAAAGTTATGTTAAATAAATCATTAAAAATTACAAGTGAGTGTCACTCGCATCAATGATAACCACTCTCGCCCATGAACAAAGCATGTTTAATACAATACTACGCCTACAGGTATTACTGGAATTATAACTCATGGTCTAAAACCAGTTGGGTCATAGATAAGTGTGAACATGCCATCCTTGAGAAGGTATATCTGTAGGGTTCTTGGTAGGTTTTGACCAGAGAGCTTATTCACAACCCTCAAAAGCTGACTGATAATGTAATTACAGTATACAGAAGAGTTTATTAATGGAGTAGCTGCAGATTTTCCTCTCCCAACCATGTTGCTGCAGTGAATTACATGTCACATGTTTCATGATGTGAGATTTTAAAAATGTTTTGTTGTCAGGTTTTATTTCTGATGGTACATGGTGTTGCTCTACTTACTGTAAGGTCAGGCTTTTAATGCTTGCGTGCGTGCGAACGAACGAACGAAGACATAACAGTGGGACATAAATGTGACACTCAGGGCTTCTGCCATTGTCCTATTCAAAAGACCTTTAACTTAAATAGTAGGAGCTATGGCTTGTCCCCCAAACATACTAAGCCTGCCATAAAATAAAAAAAAGAAGAAAAAAAACCCATAGACAGGAACCAACTTCTGCACGCAGAAACTGCTCCCCAGTGAAGTGATACTGGACAGTAGCAGTATACCATGGGCATGGACAAATGATGTGCACATGCCTGTAAAAATAAGCTGCTATTCCAACTATACCTGCTGACTGCAGGTAATTAAATCAAACAATATATTCACCGCAAATAACTTGAGGTTAAAATCAAAAGAGCAAGGCAGAAAACCAAACGTGAAGAATTATTGTAAGAGGCATAAGTTCATACTGCCCTCATGACCACCCAGGCCCATTATCCATTAAGATGGAATTAAAGAAGAAAACATAAAGATGATGCCAAAATCAAATGAAAAAGCATAAAAAATTTTTAATTTGTAAATATGGAATTTAATTTTTATTTGTTTTTTTTTTCAGAAGAAGAGTATTTGAAAATAGTTTTGTGTGGTGGGAATTTGGGACCAACTTTTGGTATTTATTGTCAGTGCATAATAATGTTTGAAATAATAATATGATGCATATCTTATAAATTTATTTGAATGTAAAGTTGTTGTTTGTATCCAAATATATACATTCAACTTGAATTGTGATTATATTTATGAACACATTAAAAATACAAATATGAGCCAAATCCAGGTTTAACACATTTGTTAGGTGAAGAGGGCAAATTCTAGTGCTAAAATATTTACTGAACATGTGTTACATCTTCATTTATAATATTATTACACAGACTATTTATACCAAAATGGTCAAGGCTCGAAATAACACCAGTACATGTGCACCCAACTTTTATGTGAAGTGCACAACATGCACTTCTATTTTGAGACAGAAAGCAGTAAATAATTACTGTTTGCAGTATTACATTCTTAATATCATACAAAGCAAGAAACTTTTTCTTTCAGTAACAGATTTGATTAACAGACTCCTGCTCGGTTGATATTTGCCGTATGTAAAAACAGTTTTGCAGATTGTGAAGTAAATTACCTCCATTACAAAAGAGTGACTGGCTCACAGACTTTTCAAATGTAAATACATGTATGTGTTGGTTGTAAAACCTGAGGTTTCAATCTTCAGGATATATTTCGGTTATTTTTCTGACGAAAACAACTGTGGCCTCATCTTCGTTAAACAAGAACAACACCGTGATGTGCCGATTTGACTTCACAGAAATCCACAAAGGAGGTCTAGCATTCTTGTAAACTGACTTACGAGGTAACGCCTGACATCATTTCTGTCCTGTGCTGGACCAAAAACACAACATATATTACAATGCTTTTTATGGTCGCCATTTTTACATTAAAAAAAAATATCCTTAAGGCAGACAAATGTAGATAGTATTAGGTCTGTAACTAAAGTTACCTACGTTGAAACATTTGATCTTTTCACCTGTAAATGTAATTTTTCTTTAATAAATTAAATGATAACACTTGCAATTGTCTAATGAGTGCAAAAAGTCTGGTTTCTCCTCTCCTATCATCTTACTCTGATGTATAGGTCATATGGGCTACATTTAAATGAAATAATTTTGCACATTATTTTGTAGTATGTTTTCTTGCGGGAGAAATTACATTTTGGGAATCTGAACAGATATCTATACAGATCAACTTTCCAAAACTTTCCCTAAACACCCTCTGTCATTAGTGAAAGTGCACTAGTCCAAAAACTGCTCCTGCATGTATTTCTTGGTGAAGCTGTTGAGAATAAATTTACAGTGTATGAAAATGACAAGCTGGAAAACTGATTTTGGTACGAAATGACCCATTACACCCTGCTGTATACATCTAGTGCAACATATTTAACCTGAAGTTTACCAATTCTGGAAACTGAGAAAAAAATAAATGGTAGTGGTTTACTTTTGATCATGCTGGTTAAACATGCTGTGGACTGAGTAAAGGGCACATGTTGTGGACTGAGTAAAGGGCACATGTTGTGGACTGAGTAAAGGGCACATGCTGTCGACTGAGTAATGGGCACATGTTGTGGACTGAGTAAAGGGCACATGCTGTGAACTGAGTAAAGATGCTGTGGACTGAGTAAAGGGCACATGTTGTTGACTGAGTAAAGGGCACATGTTGTGGACTGAGTAAAGGGCACATGCTGTGAACTGAGTAAAGATGCTGTGGACTGAGTAAAGGGCACATGTTGTCGACTGAGTAAAGGGCACATGCTGTGGACTGAGTAAAGGGCACATGCTGTGGACTGAGTAAAGGGCACATGTTGTAAGAAAAAGACATTTCACCTTCAAAGTAATTTAACATATATAAATAATTCGTGCAGGTAAGTGTCCGCTGTTTCAGGGTGTATGTAGTTTGGTCCCAAACACCCACCTCACAAAATTATTTTCAAGTGTCATTTTCTCCTTAAAGAAAAATAGGAAAACAAAAATATCTAAGACCACACTTACCACTAACTTTTTGCACTTTTCCATACGAACTCTACCTAATTTTTATGTTTTCTCCACCTTTCAAGAAGACACATGTTAGGCCATTACATCCAGGTGGATGTATCACTAGGGCGATACATCGCTGCAATATTTATATTTATTTATTTTATTGACTTAATATTTATTTATTTATATGATTGATGTTTACGGCTTACTCAAGAATATTTCACATACACAATGACACTCAGCATTATGGTGAGACGAAACTGACCAGTGACTGGGGGAAACTCCAGACAAATCACAGGTTGCTGGTCACACTATCCGTGCAGGCAGCAACATGGTCACAGTATCTGTGCAGGCATCAACATAGCTGCAGTAATGTCCACGCAGGCATCAACATGGCTGCAGTAATATCTGCGCAGGCAGCAACATGGTCACAGTATGCGTGAAGGCATCAACATGGCTGCAGTAATATCCGCGCAGGCATCAACATGGCTGCAGTATCAGCGCAGGCATCAACATGGTCACAGTATCCGTGCAGGCTTGAACATGGTCACAGCAATATCCGTGCAGGCATCAACAAGGCCAGAGTATCCATGCAGGCATCAACATGGTCACAGTATCCGTGCAGGCATCAACATGGTCACAGTATCCGTGCAGGCATCAACATGGTCACAGTATCCGTGCAGGCATCAACATGGTCACAGTATCCGTGCAGGCATCAACATGGTCAGAGTAGTATGGTCACAGTAGTATCCATGCAGGCATCAACATGGTCACAGTATCCATGCAGGCATCAACATGGTCACAGTATCCATGCAGGCATCAACATGGTCACAGTATCCATGCAGGCATCAACATGGTCAGAGTAGTATGGTCACAGTAGTATCGATGCAGGCATCAACATGGTCACAGTATCCATGCAGGCATCAACATGGTCACAGTATCCGTGCAGGCATCAACATGGTCACAGTGGTATCTGTGCAGGCATCAACATGGTCACAGTATCCGTGCAGGCATCAACATGGTCACAGTATCCGTGCAGGCATCAACATGGTCACAGTGGTATCTGTGCAGGCATCAACATGGTCACAGTATCCGTGCAGGCATCAACATGGTCACAGTATCCGTGCAGGCATCAACATGGTCACAGTGGTATCTGTGCAGGCATCAACATGGTCACAGTATCCGTGCAGGCATCAACATGGCCACAGCAATATCCGTGCAGGCAGCAACATGGTCACAGTAATATCTATGCAGGTATCAACGTGGCCAGAGTAACCATGCCGGCATCAACATGGTCACGGTATCAGTGAGGACAAAGAATGGCCACAGTAAGGCACTAAATGGACAAAAGGCTGTGTTACACGGCCACAGTCCACAGTATTCAATGTATCTTAGGTACATGTTTTCTGCTACACTGTCCACGTTTCCGTGCTTCCTGGCTATTGGCAACGATGTACCAATTCGATGATCTCCTTGATCACCTGAGCCACTTTTGTGGTCGAAACGCGGTTTGCCTTGCTTCTCAGCGATAGGTCAAAGTGTTTCATAACTCCATCCATCCATTCCGAACTAGCCGTAAAGCCTGGTTCCCCCACAGCTTGCCGTAAGTGATCACAAATGGCCTGGTCCGTCAGCCGGAGGCATTGTTTGCGCTGGCAAAGAATCCAGGCATACAGTTCCTTTTCCTGTTTGGGATACCTAGCAGGCTGTCCAGCGTTTTTCTTCTGTTCCGGTTTGGACTAACCAAATTTGGACTGCCATGTCAACATTGTGCTTGTTGGAATCTTAAGGAGTTTGGCAGTTGATCTCCATCCATTCTCTTCAGCGAGTTGGAGAACTCTTTTCTTCTGCTGTACAGAATAGGACTTTTAGTTTCCACACAGAGACAAGTGCTCTACATGACCTAAAACTTTGTCCCAAAATGTTCCTTTTTTGAAGCAAATATATGTCATAAAATATTATTTTGGGGGCTGAAACTTCCAGTAGGATATCATTCTACTTTTCAAACAAACCCTAAAACACCTAAACAAAAGCAATACGCAGAATCTGAAATCTCTGAGGCAGCAGGCCTAGTAGTTGGGACAAAATTATCAGAGAATTAATTACAAAAATCATGTACATGTATGTTGGTGTTAACATATTGTACTACTACATATGTAGGTAATTTCAGTAAAATCAAAGATACAGACTAACAGATAAGGTCCAACCGAAAATGAGAATTGCTACTATCAATTATGTATGCTTGTTACTTTTACCAACTTTTACTGAAAGAAGCATTCTGAAACAAGTGTCACCAAAAGCTGGGCAGACAGGCAGCGTAACAATGGGCAATCAAAATTGAAAATAAATACTATGAAATACATTTATTTTAAATTATAATGTAGATAACACTTAGTTTGTTGGAGGAATATTCCGAAACAATTGTTCACAGAAGCTGGCCAGATATACACACTGACAAGAGACCATCGACAGTGAATATCAATCCGTTATGTTCATGTACATGTATTCAACACAGGGATCACCGGCAAGTATCGCTGAAATTGAACAGAAACTCTAACTCTAATGGCAGCATCTTGAAAGAAATACACATCACCATCATTATAATGGGCTTCATTACAACACCCGCTTCAATACAACATGGCCACAAATGTGTCCGCAAAATTTGTCACCAAGTTCTGTTGCACCCATCTATACTTGCCACCAAAAGTTTCAGAACTCTGATATTGTTTTGTCCTCTTTGAACTCAGAGGCTTACGTGTAGTTATCAAATTACTATCCAAGATAGCCATGACATTATGTCGGTTTAGTTTACAAATAGCATTCAACGTCACAATGTGTTCATTCCTATATCATAACGTCACAGGCTACCAGTGGCTAAAGCATTCAACGTCACACTGTGTTCATTCCTATATCATAACGTCACAGGCTACCAGTGGCTAAAGCATTCAACGTCACAATGTCTTCATTCCTATATCATAACGTTACAGGCTACCAGTGGCTAAAGCATTCAACGTCACACTGTGTTTAATCCTATATCATAACGTTACAGGCTACCAGTGGCTAAAGCATTCAACGTCACACTGTGTTTAATCCTATATCATAACGTCACAGGCTACCAGTGGCTAAAGCATTCAACGTCACAATGTGTTCATTCCTATATCATAACGTCACAGGCTACCAGTGGTTAAAGAACTTCATAAAACACACTTAAATTATAACATGGGAGGAAGATTTGTCCCTTAACAACAGCGAGAGCTGTGTTAACATATGATGCATAGAGACAAACAGAACCTGTCGTCAAAATTGAAAATCGATACTACAAATGATGTATCAAGGTGGGAGTACATGTACACTTGAGCCAAACTGAACAAAAAATCTCACAGCATTTGTTTATTTATTTGATTGGTGTTTTACGCCGTAGTCAAGAATATTTCACATTTACGATGAGGTCTGACATTATTGTGGGAGGAAAGTGGGCAGAGCCCAGGGGAAACCCACGACAATCCGCACGCTGATGGCTGACTTTCCCACCTTCTGGTGCGATACCCTACTCGGCCGCAGAGGCACCCTGTAACAGTAGTAGAATTTTGAAAGAAATGTTGAAGGTGAACTGTCCCGGATCTACATGTATTTCTTGCTTTACTGAACTGAATAATGTATCTATCATATAACAAAAATGATAGACACAAAAAAAATTGCATCTGCTGAGTATCTTTACTTGTAGATAACAGAAATATATTTAACTGCAAAAATTTAGAAAAAAAATTGCACATCGCTTGTTTGCACTAGTATGTAATACATACATGATGTAATTGTAGCACTTCCGGTTTCCAAGCACTAGTTCAAACACACCTCCTCAAATTGGCTAGTGCATAATTTAGAGTGCTTATTCAGTTAGATATGGTCATGTCCCATGGCAATTGTCTCTTTTTGTTGCATGGAGGGGTTCGATGGGAAGGCATGAAAAATAATCTCACCGTAATTCGGTGAGTGATTAGCACAGTGGATTGGTGCACAAAACGGAAACTCGCCAGTGCGACGTCACACACCACAGGGACATAAAGGCCAAATAAGCCAGTAGAGAACACCAAGCTTCAAGAAACTCGGCCTATCGGTCTTGAAATAAAGATTTTTTAAAACATCTTGCAATCATTATTCGCTAAATGGCTTTGGTGCCATGTTTCACATGCCTCTAGGATATACTCCAATTTATGCCAAAAAAATTAATCAAGCGAGACAGTTCACATTTATCAAATGCTGGCTGAAAAGAAAGATGGACCACCGATCACTAAAAATGAAAATCGCTGGGTACCAATGATGTTTCTTGATGTAGTCTACCATTGTAATAAATTTTGTTGAAAATTGACGAAAACTGTAGGAGGAGTAGCATTTTGAAAGAAATGATAGTAAACGCCAGAGACAGACAGAGAGATGATGGATAACTTGCTAGTACATATACTATAACTTGCTACATATAGTCTGTCCTATAATCCCTAATGTCTACAGCGTGGTGCATCCGAGTTACTGGAAAATTTCCTGTGCCTACAAGCCGGATGAAAGTCAAAAGGTCACCTACTGGACTTCTTTCACCCCTACTCCTTTCACTTACATTTCAAGTTTCAATCATTTGTGGTAAAAGTGACAAATTTTAAGACTGGGCCAAACAGCTGTCGGGTGAATGAAAACGTGGAAAAATCATGGTATCAAAAGTAGGAGAAACATGTACTTATAGTATTCAAAGTACATGTAGGTGTAGTACAGCTACAGTATCCAAAGTAGGTGTAATATAGTTACAGTATCCAAAGTAAGTGTAATGTAGCTACAGTATCCAAAGTAGGTGTAATATGGCTACAGTATCCAAAGTAGGTCCAATATGGCTACAGTATCCAAAGTAGGTGTGATATGACTGCAGTATCCAAAGTAAGTGAAATGTAGCTAAAGTATCCAAAGTAGGTGTAATATGGCTACAGTATCCAAAGTAGGTGTAACATGGCTACAGTATCCATAGTAGGTGTAATATGGCTACGTTATCCAAAGCACTTGTAATATCGCTACAGTATCCAAAAAACTTGTAATATGCTACAGTATCCAAAGTAGGGTGTAATATAGCTACAGTATCCAAAATAGGTGTAATATGGCTACAATACTATCCAAAGTAGATGTAATATGGCTACATTATCCCAAGCAGGTGTAATATTGCTACACTACCAACAGTACAAATGTAGGTGTAATATGGTTACAGTATAAAAGTTGGTTTAATATGGATCCAGTACTATCCACAAAAGGTGTAATATGGCTACAGTACTATCCACAGTTGGTCTAATATAGATTCAATAGGGATACAGTTCTATCCAAAGTAGGTGTAATATATTTGCAGTATCAAAGTAGGTGTAATATGGCTACACCAGCCAGTCTGTGTTACACTGCCTACAGCATACAAAGCTACTGTGCTTTATTAATTCAGGCCATATATGACCTGGAGTACGGCCCCATATATTCATTCTGACTATGATGGTCAATGATTAAGCTGTCCATTCATTGTTCATTATGTTGGTTTATATCACACCCAGACAACAGAAGGACAGAAATACTCCCAAGCCTTGTGTAGTCAACAACAAACAAGGAGAGTTTCCCATGACTCAGATGTCCTTACTACATGTAGTCTATTCAGATCTCTACAGCGATCCTCACTGGGAGGGCACAGAGCACTTTTTATATAGGATCTACATGTGTAATAATATACAGTTCACATGAACTTAACCAAGAGTAAATGCCAGGTAGCCATGATGTATACAATTTTACAGTGTTGGAGCCAGGAATTTTTCTAGGCTTCTCACCTGATTTTTGTAAAAAGATTCTGGCCATGCACAGCAAGACAAAATGGATCAAATTGTGCAAGCAAATGTGAGATCCTCAAACACACCAGCCTCCCTCTCATGAAGCCACCAGTAGTCCGCCTGTTAATCCATAATTCATGACTATCTTGTTAACTGCCTCTTACAGATTACTCAGACATATTTAGAGGTAACAATTTAATAGTAAAAACAAAAATGATTTTTTTTACGATAAAATCATTTGTTTTTTTTTTCAAACTTTTGCCCATTTGATTTCCTTTTAACGGACACAACCACACCCTGTATCCATCCCTGACTCTAACATCTTGAGCCTGAACATGTTCTGCCGAGACAGCCAGAGTTAATGCTCTTGACCCGTTAGACATAACAAAACAATAGACCTTTATAATCATTCCCATATGATTATGACTAGGTCCTGTACTTGGTCCTTTCCATGTATATTACATTCAGTGTTACATACTGATTTCATTAGACACTAATTAAGCACTGCAGTAGCTTGGGTATATGTAAAATGTCTGTACATTTTCTCTGACCAGTCTTAATGGTACATGTAGCAATTTTCTGATTGGTCACACAGGTACATGTAGCAATTCTCTGACCGGTCATACATGCACAAGTAGCAATTCTGTGACCAGTCATACATGTACAAGTAGCAATTCTCTGACTTTTCATAATGTACATATAGCAATTCTCTGAACGGTCATACATGTACAAGTAGCAATTCTCTCACCGGTCACAGATGAACAAGTAGCAATTCTCTGACTGGTCACACATGTACAAGTGGCAATTCTCTGATCGGTCATACATGTACAAGTAGCAATTTTCTGACTGGTCATACATGTACATGTAGCAATTCTCTGAAGAGTCATACATGTAAAAGTAGCAATTCTCTGAAGGGTCATACATGTACAAGTAGCAATTCTCTCACCGGTCACAGATGAACAAGTAGCAATTCTCTGACTGGTCATGCATGTACAAGTACCAATTTTCTGACTGGTCATACATGTAAAAGCAGCAATTATCTGACTGGTCATACATGGACATGCGCATACACAAGTCACAATGTTGTTGTGGGTTTGATTTTTTATGTTTATCACAGCTATGAAGTTCGCTCCACAAAATCTGTTCCATGGAAATCCATAAAATATCAATTTCATGTACAAGTGCATGTTTTAGACCCTATATACATGTAGTTCAACCCAAGATTATGCACAGCTAAACTGATTGTCAAACCTGTTTATTTCTTTTAGAGCACTGGTCATACTTTTAAAATAAAAAAACAAAATCCATTGAACAAGTACATCCATCACACCCACCTAAGATAAGTATAATTTTCATGATGACTTTTCCTAGAAATAAGAAAATACATGTATCTCTTTGAATGCCGCTTTATAATGTATTACATCAAGCCTGCAAATGGGTGCCTGACATTTTTGGAAACACCCCTTTGGTGAAAGTGGTTTTACCCAAGTGATCGTTGTCCAGTAATATAACTTGTAGAACATGGTCATGCAACTTCATCCAAAGTGGTGTTTTCAAAAGTGTCATGCACCTATTTGCAGGCTCAATGTATGCCTAGTAGTAGGGCTGTGTTGTTGTTTGTCAAGAGTCATGCAATTTATAATCAAGACTAGCACACAATGTTCAAAAATGTTTTACTATGACCTAACAACAAAAACACCCAAATAATGGAGACCTGTGTATATTAATCAGCAAGCTTCACCAACTACAGTTTTGACCACATGCTCTGCAAAGGGTCATGACCTCTGACGGCAGATGTCCACAGCCAGAACATCACTCATGGGTTTCCGCACCTGTTAAAGCCGACTGGAGTTTAGCCGACGCAAACGAGCTATGGTCTGAGTGGGCTGTAATTGGCTAACAACTATCTGGATGTGGCCGATTTCGACCAATGGTGACTCGTTTCCGTGAACTGTTACATGTACCATGGTCGACTGGCATTAATGGTGATATCCACGTCACACACTGCGTAAACATTTAAGTTTTTGATTGCGCAAAGTACAATTTTTAACGCGACCAGTAGTTAATGTGCCGATACAAACTTTCTGATCCAAAATGCAGTATCGGAACAAAATGTGAAGGAATTCACCTGAGAGGGTAGTATGCCTTGTAAACGCTAAGTGGGGCCAGTCCCGTCAAAATGTTGTTGTCTAACCTCCAGGTAAACTGAACGATCGTTCACACCACAAATGACAGCCTAAGGTAAGGGGCTCCTGGCAGAGATCCCTTGCTGGTCCCCCTGTTCAAATCCAGCTCCTGTTGGTTTGGCTGTACATGTGACTTTGCACCAGAACATTTTACGTGTAACTGTCCGCTCCACACACATACCTGACTGCCCTCATAATACACACAGAAAAAGTATTCAGTACGGTGTTGATCCCCCAAACCAAACAAATACCCGGTACAGAAGTCTTACAGCTGAGGATGAAACCCAGCACTATGGTTTATGAGGGTGACGGACACCACATGAATTCCCATCACAACTAACCAATCACATGCTCACAAGCATACGTGTACATGGGTATAGACATACATTACAGTACCTGCATATCAGGCCATCCTTAAGAAACTGTTTGTTGGGCGTAACCCGTCCCCACAAAAAAATATAATGTCAGGCGGTAAACAATTCTCTCCCTCCTTTTTTTTTTTTTTTTTTAATTCTGGCTCTTGAAAAGGATAGGGATTGTAAACAAATTAACATGGAGAGAAATATAAGAAAGACATTAATGTGAATAACAATAGACACTGGTAGGCCCTTTTTTGAAGGGTGGGTCAGCTGACGCCCAACGAATATACACTTAAGTATGGCCTAAATTAGGTCACACCAACCTAAATTTATGTTAAATGGGCAATTGAATCTTAGTTCAAAATGAAAAACAGGGCACTAAAATAAACCTGAATAATCAGCTAATTAGTTGGAAATGTGGATTGTCCCAGGAATTTTCCCATTGAAGACATCACTGTGTGGTTAGAAAATCATCAAAACATCACAACTGGGCAACCATGGATTATAAATTTTGCTTTTATCCCTCTTGTGTTATTCAACTCGCCTGTAAAACGTAAAATAAAATTGGTGTGATCTTAACAGAAAAACAGAAAGCTAACTCACCACTATTTGACGCATCTTCTTGTGAGTTGGTGAAGTTAGCATTACTGTTGTCTAATGTTGACATGCTCTGTACTGTCCAGTCCTGATCACCTTCTAATGTAGGTGGACCCATGTCAGCTGAACTGCCAAAAGCGAGTGGCTGGTCTGATTCAGTTATATCCCTTTGCTCTGAAATTTGAGCACCATCCTCTCCGATCACAGAGAGAAGACTTTGATTGGCTGGTGAATCTGAGGCAGGCGTCATGCGTTCATGAGACGCTGAAGGGAATGTGCGTTTATGTTTGCTTGAAGTGCTTCGATCGAGTGTATCGTCCGACAAGCGCTTCTTGGAGTGTGAAGCAGTATTAGCGTGAAACGACAACGGATACGCTTCGGTGGATGGAGAAGGGGGCTCTTCCTTGATGATAACAAGTTCTGGAGAAAGACGATCCTCACAAGATGTGGAATGAGATAATTGGTTGGCACTTGAAGAAAATGATGCGAGTTTGGCAGTCTGAGGGACTTCCTTGTGGACGCCAATTCCCTTCCTCGGACTGATCGCCGTATGTTCTGTGACCGGCGGTCGTACCTGAGACGAGGTAGCAGGGGGGATAACTCCTTTCATCCATGAAGGCTCAGGCTTGTCACCTGAGCACTCTGATAAAACAATGAAGAAAAATTCAGGAGTGATTTCCAGCAAATGACACTGAATATAGTTCAAATATATTGTATTCACAATACTTGTCTTTGAAACAAAAATGTATCTTTCATACAACCAACACTCAATAATAAAAAGTCAAGAAAAAGTTGATAACAAGGGAACAATTCAGTGGTGAATATATCCCACCAGACAAAAGCACTTCATTATTTATTTATCTGATTGGTGTTTGACACTACATTCAAGAGTATTTCTCTTATATGACGGCGACCAGCATCATGGTGGGAGGAAAGCAGGCAGAGCCCGAGGAAAACCCACGACCATTCGCAAGTTGCCAGCAGACATTCCCATGTACGAAAGGAGAGGATGCCAGCGTAAAATGGGCTTGAACTCACAGCGAGTTCGTCCGTGCGAGGCACTTGGGTCATTATGCTGTGCTAGCAGGCTAACCTCTTCGGCTACGGACGCCCCCCTCTTCACTGAATAATATTGTGTAATTTAGTAATCTGACCTCACTTGAACAATGGTTATCAACGCCACAGATAGATCGAAAAATGTCATGAAACAGTAAAAGCAAATTTCATTTTTACTTTTAGACACATACACATATAAATGCATCTAGTCATCTATGAATTGTCAACTAACCCAAACAGCTTGAAAAATACAGCAATTACACATAATATTTATAATATAAGAATCCTTTATTTTTTTCTGAAATATCGGTGCCTGATGACGTAGTTAAAAAACAAACTTTCAGTTACTACAGACCTCTCGGCGACCACATAGCAAAATATAGGTCTAAAGACAGGGACGAAATTGCCAAAAAATAGGGCAAAGGTAGGATAAATACAGGGAGTAAATAGTTAAATCAATGAAGGGTTTTATTCGACGACATCAGGGCTTTGCATGAAACATATATCAGAACTAAGGCAGTTTTGTGCTATACAAATTGCAACTGGCCTTTTGGTACAATTGGATGAACCGGCAGCCACAATGATTTACAAACATGTCTGACTTCCATGTACCCACACAGTATCATTTTCAGATTCACTGTCATACAGGACGTATTGTGTCGTCGTAACTGTTGTCTAGATCCACAGCCTAACTTATGAAGGACGAGGGAAGAAGAGAGCATTTTGCAAGCGAGGGAGAAAGGGGATTTAGAATGAATGATTATGGTTTAACGCCACATCGGCAATATCTCAGTCATATCGTGGCGAGAAGGGGATTTAGAGTGGCGGAACAACTATTCCAGGCCTAGAGGTGAGGGTCTCGGGTCCGCCTAGGCCCAGGAAGCTAATATTTTTTCAGATAGGCAGAGATGAGCTTTAGGCAATTTCAGGTGGTAAAAACTTGAACCCTGAATAAACTGGATTTTCTTTCTTTCATCAGCAAAATTGATAACTTGTGCTTGGTGTGTTTGTTACATCAACAGCCAAATACATAGCCAGTACATATATACTTCTGTGAAATGTGCATTTCAGCAATACTGTAATAACACAGAAGTTGTGGTAGGGAGAGCATGCTGTTTTAATGTTATATGTTTTAATTATAACAAGTACATGGGTGAACAAAACTGCAAAGTGTTTCCGGACCATTGTGTTGTGGCAGGAGTAAGGTTTTTTTGATCATTTCATGTTATAAATTTACATATATACTTAAGTTTCAATGACAACCCTAGCAGCTTACTAGTCTCAGGTGACAAGAGTTTTCTGCACTCGGAAGAATTACGTCACAGCCCAGAGAGAATGGCTGCGTTTCACACTAGTCGATGGAGCACAGTCAAATGTCAGTCTCCGCTGTCGTAAGGCTGGCTGTTAGACAAACTACTTCACTGAAATAAGCACAATACTGTGCCACCTTTTCAGCAAACTTAACTCAAAACATGTGTTTTGTTTCACTTTAATGAAGTTATGAGTTGTCTTTTACTCTAATACATAGCAATTTTTTTCACAATTCAGGGAAGCAAATTCAGATTATCCCAACCTTCATCATTTCAACACGTTATTGAGACATAGAGGTTTTGAAGCCAAAGTAGCTCTTTAGTTGTCCCCAGATGAGTGTCAGTGACTGTCTGAGGTAGGATGGAGTATTGCTGGAGGGTTTATGTGTAATGTTTTGATCATGCTAATGCATGATTATCAACAACTGAAAAATATGTGACCCTTTCTGGTAAAAAATATAGGGATTACACATGTAGGGCAAAATCCAGCAAAATCAGGCAAACTTAGAAAAATATAGGGAAAAAAAGGATAAGCCCAAAATAAGGAGAAAAATAGGGCTGCTGGGGACCCTATTACTACTGTAGGGGTGAGGTTCCTCAAAACACTTCAATTTTTTCCACCCATGACTGCAGGAAGAGAACATCTTACCCAGTGACATTGCTCCTTTAGCCTTGTACTCTGCCATTTTCAGATCTACCCATACAGCAAACTGTGACAGAATCAATGGCTCTGAGCAGAGCTCTCCAATGATGGAGGCAAATTTGAACTGAACTCTTTCTAGCGACACCCCCATGACTGTGACCTTCCTGCTGAACACCTGCTAGAAATCAAAGGGTGTACCTTCTTCAAAGGCCAGTTCTGTGAAAAAATAAAATAGTAAGACAAAATAAGAGTTTTGTGGACATTAACTGTTCACTTCATATACTATAATATTATCATAAATATCATGCATGACCCAGGGTGCGTTCCATTCCTCAATTTGACAGGCAGCGGTCGCAGACTCAGTTCACCCAAGAGAACACAGCTTGATGTGCCAATGTTCCAGAAGTCGGGATTAATCGCCTGAGCTCAGACGCTACAATACATGCTAACGACTCCACGGTCACACTTATTGATGGCCCTGGCCCCACCGGTCTGCTGCAATGGCCAATGGAAGGACATGTCAGTGGCCACTCCTAAGTCCAATGGCCACTGGGGAGGGAATTTTATTTATTTATTTACTTGGTTGATGCTTTATGCCACAGTCAAGAATATTTCACTTATACGACGACGGCCAGCATTATGGTGGGAGGAAACCCATGACCATCTGCAGGTTGCTGGCAGGCCTCCCCACGTACTGCCAGGGGAGGGAATGGCATGTGTCCCTAGAATAGATGTTAAAAGCAGGTTGCATGGGGATTCTCCTGCGTATCAGGGTACATGCTTATCGATCCTTGAAAACACATAGGAAAATCGACACCTCACTTTACCACACTGAGCAACCTTCAGCTGATTCATTCCAATCAAAAAAACACAGATGTATAATACCTGTTTGTTTGCTGAAGTGATGCGGAAGACGCCAAAGGGGTGGTTGTCTGTGAGACATGAGGTAAACAGAAAATGCAATAATACGATGAATATCAAAAAACAACGAGGTTTGACTCACTCTGAACATAACAAACAGAAACAAGTAGCTGCAACTGCTCCAATGGTAAATGAACTAATGTACGTACCACTGTCGCAAATGCTACATGCTTCAAAGCTAGGTGTTCCTACTTGCACCGTTCAGTTTAGCCCGGGCGTCCTCATAACTGCGCTTCGTGTGAAACAGGAACACTTGAGAAGCCCGCTCCCTAATCATATTTTTCCCACATCGTCGCAGTGACTCACTATGAACACTGCAGCATAAATATCAAAATCCTGTGTCAGCACCTAAATTTAGTTCCTACCGTGTCTTCCTTTGTTTGGTCAAACAATGCAGCCATTGTATAGTTCATCAACTCAACAGCTTACACACTATAGCTGAACAAATCAGTATACATCCAATGGACTTCCATTGCCACTGACTTGGGGAATCTCTCCTTTCCAAACTATGTGTCAAAATGTTGTGCAAAGCAACACCTGTTTCAGTACAGAAAACAAGGGGGCACATTCGAAATCCCAGCGGACCATACATACTTCATCAAAAATACCTTAATCTCTATTTTCACATTAGGAATTAAAAAAAGATGTTAGAATATATGAACCTTTGATTCATTCCGCAGCATGCTTTCCAGCATACACTTGTCATCATTTGTAAATAAAGTTTAGTTTCCACTTCTAAATGTCAAATCTCCATCCATGTTCACCTATATTTATTACCATGAAAGTTGTATGCGAAAGCGTGTCGTTTCAACTGTCTCACTTTTCGCCTTAGATTAAACAGCGCTGGCTAAGCAGAAAATAACGTGTGATCAATGGAAAAAACTGCAAAAGCTATATGGTTTTGTGCCACTATGGTCTGATTTTGTATGTACATTCTCCATTCAGGAATCGATGTAGTTATCATATTAGAGTGTAGAGAAGCTCCCGACTTTCAGTCTGGGATAGGCCGGAAGTGTCATTTGTCTTTATTCTGAAATTCAATGATGCACGATAAGGATGTAGAATGCTTACTTGCAAAAATCAACTTCCGCTTCCAATAATGTATGTACCAATGCTAAAATCAACTGGGTACTTCACGGAACTTCAATCGCTAATATGACAACAGTGGCCAGTGACCTGTTCAGGTAAGCGAGTGGGGGATATTTCGTTCCTAGTTAGTCACTGCAGCCATTTTGGAAAATTTTAACTAGAGAGCGGGCTTCCCCAGCGTTCCCGCTTTACGTGGAGCGCTGTAGTGGGGACTTCCAGACTAACTTGAAGCATGCGGCAACGAACTTCTAGCTTTAAAGCGGGCAGCATTTGCGACTACGGTAAGTATGTTAGTTCAGTACCCATCGGAACAGCTGCGGCTATGACAAAAGCTGCCTACACACAGACCAACAACAACCTACCAATAGGTGAATAAGAAGAAAATACCTATTTCTAAATTAACTCTGAGTCTAAGGTAACGTAACAAAAAAGTGTTTATCAACTCCTCCCTGCAAAATGATATGCATGATGGCGTACGAATGGCATTAATCACCTTGATTTGACTCTCTTTTTACACACAGGCGCTGGTTAATTCCTCACACATCTGCTGGTCACAGCGACAAAACGTCCCTCCTAACACAAAAGAGTTCCACATACTAGCGCAGCGCGTACACGATATGTGACGTTACCCTTTGTCTGAGCATGCAGACTGACATTTACATGTCGATTACGTCAGCTCGTTAATTTTCCTCACTGTTTATGTAGTTATGTTTATGTTCATACAGATAATCTTATCATGAAAATGTCGTAAATGAACAGTAAACTGAAAGTTCCACGATAACGGCGGTTGTTTCAACTCTCGTGTAGAAACGTATTTCCGTCTGCTTACTGTAAATTGACGGGAAATAGTTTTGGTAATGCGAATTCCCGCTTCTTAACGCGAATTTACCTAAAATGATAGCTAGGGCCGACATGTGAACACGAGTGTATCTCATAACCCGTAAATCTCGTTCTAACGCGTGATTTCTGCTTACATAAATTTCACGCACGTTGACCGATCGACAGGAGACAGTCAACCGCGCATAGGCCCATCAACCACACAGGCCTGTCAATCACAGCCACACAAAACAAGGGAGGTAATTTCACATGACATCCGTCAGTTTACAAGAACTCAACAAGATAGCATTTCTCCTTCGATCGACAACGATCATCAAGGGACTTTTTTTTTAAAAAAATAGGTCAGGTTGATTTTCGAGCCACTCAAAAGCTGTTTCCACGCAAGCCACTCGTCCACAGACCTTCAAAAAGTTTTCTTTTCTGCGCGATATAATCAAAAACAGATGGCGTTTATTCACAAGATGCAGTGTAGCCACGTAATTTTTTCTTCAATATTTTGCTTTATTTAATTGTGTTTTACATAATTCTGTTGCATTTTATTCTTGAGTGTTCCCCCAAAATTAAGATTTCTTGCGAAATTTCTTTTATTCGGTTTATTCAGATATGGGCAATTGCACTGAATATTATTCCTTACATGTATAACCCCAAGAGAGCATTGTTACAAAAGATGACAGCCCTGAATACGTACACTTGTATAGTATATTGTATCTATTACCTGAATCAGTTACCCTAACACATTCACCTACGTACACGTCGCCACGATATGGCTGAAATACTGCCGATGTGGCGTCAGGTCATAACCACATTCGCATTTTCGTGAAGTGCTAATCAGTCTGCATTCGAGTTGAGGATATAAATAAACTTAACTCCTTCAATTACAATATTATCGGAAATGTAAGTATTTGACACGTAAACTTTCACAAAATCCTCGACAATCCAAAATTATACTATTTTATTTCAACATGATTTTAGCAGATATTAACGATTTTCTCTGTCTTCATAACCACCGCCTGCGTCAAAACACGGACTGTGTAGTGTTAGCTGTCGGACCAGGTACCTGCCTTGACTAAGGTCTTTTTTTGATCGCGCTTCCTCATTTGCTAGGGATAAACTGGGAAGCGTAGCCGTCGATCTGTCAATTAGGTCAACTCAGTCAATATATATAGTTAGCACCAATAAAAACGCACGCGTAGCAAATGCTTGGACCAATGAACTATGAACGTCTGATAACAAGGGTTTCCTCGGCGCACCTATATACCGTCATACACATCCAGATCACTGTCTGGTTAGAAACATCACAACGCTTTATTTACATGTCCCTTTTGTACTAAGTAAAGGTAGTCTGCTCACCAACTGTATAGGATTGAACTGCCGAAGGGTGGGGCGGTGGGGTGCCCTCCAGAGCAGAAGAGGGAATTGACACGGGGAGGGGGAATTGTCCAGGAGGAATATGTTCGTGCCCCACACTGATCATCATGGCCATTGTCCAATGCACAGTGACATCTGAAGAATATGTGGCTACACACCACAATTAATGCTTCTGGGTTGGGAAAATGAATGTAGTTAAGGGCTATTTTGAGAGATATTTTCTTTTGCTCCTCAAGCCGGCCCTTTTTAATCTCTTCTGCTTGTTGGGTGGTGTCATTTTGTAGGGCATGCTTTAAAGTTTCATTCCAGGGATGAATTTGTGTGCTTTTTAGGAAACGGAGGCGGATGCACACTAAGCAAAAGCAGTGATAAATCAGGGTTCACTGACCTCTGACTGGATGAGTTTGACTCCTGTCCGCTGTTTGTCAAATTTGCGAAAAATTTCATTGGTCATGCCCTATCAGGAATTTGACTGGAGTTTTGTTAGGTGACAAGGGCTGGCAAGCCCGGAATGTTTTGGGCATGCAGATTTAGGGACAGTGCTGTGAGGCCAAACGTTAACATGTGAGTAAATTGGAAATCAATCGCGGTGTGTCGCCACATTGTAGACCTACACACAGAGGCAGATCCTGGCCCCTGACCCACCCAAAATTCACACGTACAGTTGTACAGAATTGCAGCAGCTCTTCTGGGGGAGAGCTATACATTGAGAAGGCTGCGGACAAGATTTTCCGGATACAACAGCGTGTGTTATACATGACGCCTCTGAAATGTGTTTACTTTTTTCCGCTTTACTTGAATGGACATTTCTTCCGATTTTTGAATGTAAACGATGGTACGTTGAGAAATTTGGCATTAGAGGAAGACAGTACTGTTGACAAGTAATAAGAACTTCAGGCTATATGTATGCTGTGTTTGCCTTCTGTTCGCACACGGCGTGTAGGTAGTAAAATAAGGCGACACTAACGCTGACGTATTCTTTGAAAATCGCCATGCGCTTCACTTTGCAGAATGTGTACTGTGACATGGGTAAAACTGGCGCGCCATAGCTTTGTGTGGAGTCAGACATGTCAACATCCGCGTTACATGTAGTCCAGCAAACCTAACAGCGGCATAGTTGACAGTATTGTATCGCACTGGTCTGAGCCACACAAGCGGATATCTGGATCCTTTCATTTTCATTTCAAGGAAACACAAGACAGGTCTTCGTTTATTTCCTTAATCTTGGTCTGGCAACACATCGTTGTGCACACTCACCGTCAGAGGAGTAAACAACGTAGCCCGTTCCACCAACAGCGCGCTAACATGCAGTTATACACACACATAACAGCGACGCTTTTTTCAAAAGACAGCCAAGTACACTCAACGAAATGATGACGAAGTATGGTATTGAAGAAAAGGCTTTTTTATACGATCATGCAAATAAAAATATTGACATAAAAATAAAGATCAACTTTATACAGAAATACGACAGATTCAATTTAGATATAATCCAGCGTTATCCAGTGTTATATGTACTGAACAAAAACAAGACGCAATACGCCAGATCGCTGTGTACGAGTTCCCGCGAAAACCAGGCCAAGTGCTCGGGCAGGGATTTGACACCTGTCCAATTGACAGCGGCCTGTACGACACACAGCCACGGCATATTATTACAAGTATTCATATGAATATATGTTCTAAACCAGTATCATAGCACAAATCAGTACAAATGAGCATCACAGAATGTTACATTACACAAAAATCCAAGCTAATGGCATACATGAGTAATTACATACATGGAAGAAAGTACTGTATAATACAGACACGTAATAACAAGGAAAGTATCCGCCAGGCAATAACCCATTGTGACATGTGGAATAAGTTATCTAGAATTATTGCTTTGGCAGTCACGATAGACAGCTGTATTACAGTACCCCACATATAAAAATTTTTGTACAAAATAAATGAAACGAACTGAAACTTAAACTTGATGTGTGGATCATCATAATGCAGACATGCACCTAGGTCCATTTCAACGCAGGGAACCATGTTAAAATGGTCCGGAGAACTCCAAAGTCCAAAGCAGAAAAAAAAACAAAAACAACAGCACTATGTTTGTCAAAAATAGGCAACACACGGCCCGAAACTTGAAGATAGTCTGCAAAGTAATTAACGTGTGTTTGGTTGGATTGACCTTCAGTGTCGCCTAGTGCATGAAATTCGGTCATCTCACCACGGCGCCTCCTTGTGGCAGACAGGAACGCCATGCCAAAGACCCCAAACCCACCATGCCCACCCGGTCACATCAGACTGACAACGGGCCCACCAGCCCCAAACAGTCAGATTAGCCTGACACAATGCAGCCCCACTATGCCTACCCAGTCACATTAGCCTGACACCATGCAGGACCACCATGCCCACCCAGTCACATTAGCCTGACACCAGGCCGACCAGTATTTGACCTATTCCTTTCACGCTGAGCGAGATGAATACCGATATTAACGTCTTCGGTATGACTCGATTTGGTGTTGAAACCCGTATGTACGGTGTACCAGGTACATCAATGTTCTATCAACTACATCACCGCAGCCGGTATTTCACTGACATGTAATAAGTGTAAAATCAGTACGATGATCGCTGGAAAAAAATGTGTTGAACTGATAGACGAGCTCGAGAGATATCCCCCTCTCCCCCTCGATCCTGGCCCCAGTATGAGGTATGGACCTAAGGAAGACTGACGGACACTTAGCTGTCCAGATTCCTATTAAAGTTGTTTTCATATGAAAACAGGAATACGGGTAATCATGCTGGTGGATTTTTCAAAAGACACATAAAGAACACGACGCCAGCTAAACATTCTCGTAATTTGCCCCGTCAGCATTCTGTCTCGTTCTCGCACTGTCCTCAGCAGCATCAGTGTTCTCGCACGTGTTGTCTCTATCAGTTGCGGGAGCCGTCAGTGACTCATAGTGCTGGCCACGTGATTCGGGGCTTCTCGGGTTGTCGTGAGAGATCGACTCGTAATTGTGATCTGTAATCAAGCAGATATGTTGATAGTGACATACAGAATATGGGTTTTATTGGCATCTTTTATCAAACAATTAAGAAGTGTATTGCTGTACTCCGGCCTGAAAATATCCTATGACTCGAAACTGTAAGTCGACTGGGTAGGTGAATCGATGTTGTCCGCTATGTTTTTGAAGGGAACATTGCTCTGTAAATGTTTTCAGAGATATTTAGAACTTGAAAGAGTAACACCACAGGGGGCAAACCAACACATCGGAAGTTGCACTCTTAAAGATTCTACACTGAAGCTTTTTAGTGTGCACAAGAAGCAATTGCAAATTTAATAACGGAAAACCTATTTATATAGGAGTACTTGCCCAACAAACTTAAAGTCCGATTTTATCGAGATTTACCTGTTTTGACAGGATGGTCTAACGCTGTGCCGGCTGCTCTCGGTAAAGTCCGCATCTCTCCGCTGAGTTCTCCCGCTGGTGACGTCTGCCTGGAAGAGCAGTTGAGTCGAATCGGTTTAATTTGCACATGACTATATTTATTCATTTACATGGATATCATACATTCTGATAGCACTCAGCTGTATAAGGACTGATGCAATTTTTGTACCCTGAGGTTGAATTGGATATATTAATTATATCATCACAATTCTTTACTACATTAACATTTGCATGCATATAACACATTCCTGAACTTTGCATAATAACCCAAATATCAACGTACTTTTCACACTGAAGTTGAATTGTTATCCAAATGTCTCACGGGGACAATATGTCTGTATTTCAGTGCTGTGTTAAATTTCTCTTAAGATCTGACAACCATAGAATCTTTACTTATTCATTTAACGTGTTACTAAAATGATCTGGCAATCCAGACAATCCCGTAGCTTTCCCTTGCTCGTGTGGTGTGTTATTCTATTAAATAAGTCCAAAAACAAACGAAGTTTTTGATTTTCTATGTTGAGAAATATTTTAAAACGCAGAGAACTTAACAGCACATCTTTCTTATACTTCAACTGAACAGACAGCGAAACTGTCTAATCAGAAGAGACTTGAAGACAGAAGACATCTTCAGTATTGTCATTGCTCGAAAGAGAGATGCGGTGCTAGGACAGAAACTATTTCGGTATTTAATGACCGGATGTATATAATCAATAAGAGCCCATTACCCGCAGTCATCACCCTTTGGTAAATCTGAAATGAATAAAAAACAAAAGAATAAAAGAACATTTTTATCCGCCTTCCTGGAAGTAAATGCATTTATCATTGCGTAGGGCTATAGTGTATCAACCGATATCTGAACAACAAATTGCTTTCTAAGTTCATCATTGATACATAGTATATAACTTCAATTAGCCTATGTGGAATACCCGCAAATACGACAAAAGACACTTGACAGCTAATTAAATGAATATTAGAGTCAGGGACAACAGCGTGACTTTAACGCCTTTCCATGGGACACGAAGGGTGGAAATTTGGCTATAATTAACACGTACTGACAAAGTGTAGATGTCACTGCAAGTTTAAGTGTAAAATGTGGGCTTACAACACTCACCCTATATTTGTCTCACTGTAGAGCAAGTAAACTGTATGTATTTTTTCTCATCATGGTTCGCTTATTTAATTATTTTTTTACTTTAATTTATCGGTGTTTTAAATTGTCCTCAAGAATATTACACTTATACCCCTGTGACCAGCATTGAGGTGGGCGTCGGAACCCTGGTAGAATCAAGAAATATCCACGACAATTCTGTAATAAAGTGCGCCTTTTTTGTTGTTGCGAAAAAAAGGTACAAGAATGCAAATGTTTTCAATCAAACGCGCAAACAATGGAAACGCAACAATGTTCTTTTCACTGAAAGATGAATCCACATGACAGAATACTATAAAATACACCCGAAAGAGGACAAGCATGACGGTTATGATTTAAGCGGGGAAAGGCGACAGAATTCATGTGGCTCAAGGAGCAATGGCGGCAGGCTGGGGAAGGCTTGAACGGGCTGGTGCAAGGCGTGTTTGGGGCCTCGCGAACAGATTTGCAGGGCTTAGTAACAAATAACAGCAGAATATTGATGGTTTTCTTCGTTTGTGGAGGATTTCTTGCTGTATGATTTTGCAATGAACTTTTCACTTTTGTGGCCACATATTCTAAACATCTTTTTCTGAGCAAAATGTTCTGAAGAACGTTTTCTGAAGTGCATATATTATGGAAAGGTCAAACTAAATCTTAGAAGGACAGGTCTTTTGAAGACCGACAGGAGAGATTAATTGCAAAATCATAATAATTCCCCTGTGAGTACTGGACGCGAAAGGACTCCCGCCATAACATTAAATTTTAATTTATGCTCACCGTCAGCTGTCTGGTGACGTTACGTTTAGGACAGAGTTGACATTTTGCGAAGCGTTGTAGCAAGTGCGAAGTACGTACTCATACGTACTTTCAACCCTGATTACGATTCTATTTAATATTGTCGTAGCTAACTTTCCGACTGAAGGCGAGAGGTATTTTCGAACGTCTTTCCCTTCTCATAGCGGTCCCAAGTTGCACTGTGGTATCAAAAAAGCCAAGAAAATCGGATTCGAAAGATCTGGGTTTCTTTTTTGTTTTTTTGAATTCCGGGTATGAGAGTTTTCGAATTGAAGTCATAAATTTATTTCTGTAAATGGGTAATAATTTAGTTGGAGGAGGACAGGTTGTTTGAAAATCATGTTCCGGTTGAAAATCCGAATTGGGCAGCTAGGAAGTGTATGTTTCACATGCATGACCCTGTCTGTTTGTAATGAAAGTTGTTTGTTTGAGGTTAATCGAGGTATGAACTGAAAAATTGGGCGAACAGGTCCCTCGAACATAAGGTAAATTTAATAATGTCATCATATATGACATTGGTTTGGATGTGTGACTTTACATAGTGTCTCCAAAATCAAGCAATGCAAAAGACTGCATTCTTAACGGCACTAACCATTCGTTCTTGATCGCATGCAGAAGATCCCAACTAACACTGTGAGGATAACCCCAGCGGCCAGACCCCCTAACACACACCCAACAATCATCTCGGTGCTCGCTTCAGGGCTGTCTACAACCATGTCTGCAAAAAAAAAAAAAAAAAAAAAAAAAAAGACAATCTCCGTAAAGAATTTTCACGCCCTATGGATACTGTAATGTCGACAGTTTCTCCTCTGTTTGTGTAGATCAAAAGTTACGATCTTGCCCCGATTCTGTCTTTGTTATGACAAAAACGAGACAAACCTTTCTCTGTCGATGGCTTGTCAGTGACGTCAACGTAAAAGCTGATTCCTGACGCCCGTGTTACTCCGTTGATGTCAGCGGTGACGGTCACGCTGTAGTTGCCCTCATTCGCCTGGCGCACATCGGTAAGTGTCAGTACGGTGACCGTCCCCAGGAGACTGACCTGCTGACCATACACCACCAGACTGACCACACCCGCCTCCTCCCGGTGAGACTGTAGGGCGCCACTCTCTCCGGCTTTCTCCCACCTCACCCGGACACTGCCGGAGGATGACCTCGCGTAAAAAGGCAAGGAGATTGTCTCTGATTTTCTCAAAGGAACAGACAGCTTTTCTGAGTGATTTTGAAACACAGCTGGAGCTAGAAAGATAAAGACACAAAACTCAAGGCTGGATGCTGTGTGTTAACTAAACAACATGTTCCTGTTTTCTTTTATGTGCTGTTATATAACATTTTAACAGCCACCCTCATGCAGCATGCGGCTTTAGATTGTGTGATGTCATTATCTTAGCTTCACTGACGTCATTTTCTTGGCTTGAGTGACGTCATTTCAATAGTCGCCGTGACATAAATGACCAATTGTATTATACAACTGTTCACTTTACACCCTCATCATATGTCTCATGTCTCATCATATCAGATTTGATCGGCCCCCCTTGACGACTCATCAAATTGAGACAGAATGAAGTTGGAATATTAGGCCTGAATAAAGGAAGAATTCCAAGCGCGGCTTTCTCAAAAATAATACACAGACTTACTCAGTGGAGCTAGGTAGAGTGACCCAGTTTGTTGAGACACGACACCGTTTGTGGCTGAACACACGTAATCTCCGGTGTCTGTGTATGTCAGGGTGTCAGGCAGAGTGTAGGTGACAGAGGTTCCGGTTGTCTGGGTCCCTAATCTCCGTATGAGGTTTCCTCCAAGGCGGTGTTCCCACGGACTGAAGGTGTGGAAGTTTGGAACACCCACGGCTGTACAAGTTAAGGTGTGAGAGCGCTGGTCATACGCCACCTTCACATCGGATGGATCTGAAAGATAGACATTTATATACAGCTGAGAAAACCTGTCAAAATTTTCTTCTCAATTTGTATTTTGTCAAACTAGATTAGGTAAGACTTTAATCCAATGGAATATTTTTTAATCCAATATTTCATCTTCCCGGTGGCTAGCATTATGGTGGGAGGAAGCCAGACAGAGCATTGCATGTTGCTGGCAGACTTTCTCATGGACGATCGGACAGAAGATAGGTTGACCTGGGCATTAAAGGTGAACTGTCCCGGTTCTATTTTTCACTTTACTTGAAAAAAGAAATGATGCAAACACAAAAATGTGTCTGATGAGTATTTTTACTTGTAGAAAACAAAAGTATATTTAACACCAAAAATTCCGAGAAGAAAATCACACCTCACTTGTGTGCCTTTGAATGGCGTTAGAGTGCCCCAAACATGCTTGATGTAATTTTAGCATTTCCGGTTTTGAGGAGCAACGATTGCCAGTCTATGTATATAAAACCACGCCTCCCCAAAATGGCTAGAGGATAATTCACAGCGCTCATTCGGATCGAAATGGTCACGTCGCAAAGGCAATTGTCCTTTTTCATCACATGGATGAATGGATGGCATGAAAACTAATCCCGTCATAATTTCCTGTGACTGATGCACAGAGCGGCACACCGCCTCGATGACGTCATACACCAAGGGGACATATAAGGGCAGATAAGCGTTTAGCGAATATTCAGCCTATCGATCTTAAAAGAGCCGACTAGATGACAGAGAAAAAAGATGTTGCTCTCAACATCATATGTCAGACGAGATAATTGCGCCAAAACCGCATAACTGAATAAACTAACATCGCATTAGGCGCTTCAGAAACGTTACATTTATACTACTTTCAAAGAAATGTGACTCCTGACACACGAAGACAAATGAATGATAAGATCTACAAGTGCTTACCTAACACCCTGACAGTTGTCACCTGCTGGGCCCCACTGAACAAATCCTCACACCAGAATGTTCTGTTGTCATCTCTCTCACGACTGAGAGAGCTGATCCTCAGGTTATTGCTACTCCCCACAAAGTTGATCACATCCTTCCAGAAGGTTTTCTCTGGAGGGAGGACTGAACCATCGGCACGTCTGATTACGAGGAGTGCCCCCGAAACACGCCACCGTAGATGCCCCTGTATGCTGACAGTACAGGGCAGGACCACCGCTTCTCCCTCAAACCCCTCCACAACGCTCTGAGCCCGCGTCGTGCCCACTGTACTCAAACACAGCCCTGTTGAAGCATACGTTTTACATTACCATGCTTTCAAAACACTCATAATTCACTTAATGCTTTACACGTCTTAATGTTACTTTCTAACAAATGTGATGGCAACGCAATATTTGATCAATTCTTTTCGGGAGACCTGAAGTCTTTTATGTGCAGGGAAATGTCCGAGTAACGCTCCATTCCTAAATATTAAAAGTAATGGAGCAGAGATCCCGAAGGGGCCGAGGTTCCATTACTGCAAGGAGTGTGGCGTTACACGCACATTCCGCTACGTCAAACCCCTCCCTGCTGACAATTGTGTGTTTACATGCCGAAAAACACATTTGTGCCGTTAGATCTGCATGCTAAACGGCACAGATTTGTTACTTAGTGGTACAGTGCACTGTTACCCATAAGCAATGGTAGGATGTCACTTGACGGATTGGGTTTCAATCCAGCTATTGGTGCGAGGGTTTTCCAATGGGGCGTCTGGAATCTGCGGTACCTTGTTAGTTTTACACCTTCTGTCCTCCAACAGTATTACCCCGTCGGCCTGGGGGAAACCCACGACCCTCCACAGGTTTCTGGCTGACCTTTATAATGCGGCGGGAGAGGAAGCCAGCATAAGTTGGACTTGAACTCACAGCAACCGCACTGGTGAGAGGTTTCAAGTCTCTACCCCCCTCGGTTGAACAGAGTGGGCTAGAACTCGCCGGCAAAGAGTCGTATCCAGCCCCACCAGCAGGCCATAGCAAGGTTAACCTAGAACAACACCTGTCTAGTTCAATCTGGAAAAGTGTGGGCTAGAACTCACCGACACAGAGAAGTATCCAGCCCCACCAGCCGGCCATGTCGAGGTTATTCTGTAACTAAACGCGTCCAGTTCAATCTGGAAAAGATTAGGCTAGAAGTCGCTGGCATAGAGTCGTATCCAGCCCCAGCACCATCCATCCATGTTTAGTATTATCCCTAAGCTAACTTCCTTGTCTGCTGTACATACAGTCGACATGCAACCTCGTTTACACAGGATAGGTGAGCCGTAAAGTAAGACGATCTAGACTCATATTTTATTCTTTTTATAATCACAAAGCTTGGCCGTTTTATGGAGACGGTAAATCTGGGGCATCTTACCTTTGTGTTGAAACACGACTTTCCACGTAATAGCGATACAAGGCCTAGCGATGCAAGGCGATAACAAATACTTCACCAGTAAAATATACACTAACTTGTTTGTACTGAATTTGACCCAGGCGGTAAGTTTATTTCTACATTTCTGATTGAATTAGCTTGTCCGTGTAGTAGGTAAATAAAATCACACGCGTCTGTCACTGAAGTCGTTGGTTCGAAACCTGGAATGAACTGAGCCAACCGTAAGCTTCTGAACTGTTTCTCACAGCTGTCGTAACGTTACAAATACGACGGCGTCGTATGCCGTCAGCATGGGGTGTCATGGAGGTTAAGCTGGCGTTATGTTACGACCGCTTTTGAGAGACAGCTCCCGGATAGTGTGCAACGTCCACACGACGTAAATGCCATATAATGATAACACTATTACTTACGCCACTTTCTGAATGACATCTGCCGTTGTGACACATTCCGCCAAAGGAGTTGTGGAATTATTTATTTCCTATCATAATAATCGATATATATCCCGGTTGCCCCCCTGTTATTTTATGAGAAACCTGTCGGACGATGGTATGGAGCAGAGGGTTAACATACACTGGTGCACATTAGGTGCCGAAGTATGAGGATGGTAGTTCGGAACAATTTTCTGTGCTAGAATCTTTACTGTGCGCAGAAATTATAAATCCTAAATAACCGCAACAGTTTTACCACGAAACCTTCACTTCTGTGCTATGTCTGTGCTATACAGATTGAAGAAATCGGACAAAGCCCGGGGGAATGCCACTACCATGTTAGTTATACCTAAATACTATACTTAAATCACGAAACCTTCACGTCTGTGCTATGTCACGTATACGTCTTATAGAGGGACGAAATCGGACAAGACCCGGGGGAAATCCACGACTATGCTTAAATCATGAAGTGCGAGCAGACTTAAGGATATTCCCGGTTTCTGTAGCGGCTCCTCACTGAGGGTTCAGCGCAGAACAAGAAAGCAGCGGCTCCTCACCGAGGGTTCAACGCAGAACAAGGAAGTACCAGCCGCTCAACGAGGGTTCAGCGCAGAAGGACAAAGGAGCCTCTCACGGATGCTAAGGGCCTGCAGATGGTCCAGGGTTTTCTCCGGGCTCTACCCGATGTCCTCCCAATATCATGCTTGACGCCGTCAGATACCGCAAATATTCTTGAGTATGGAGAGAAACATCAAAATAAATGGTGGAAAAGTATTTGGAAGAGTTCTATAGGTGATAGAGCTCGTATACATATATGACACGAGACTTATTCTCCTTGAAACACGGGAAACACATCCAGTAAGAGAACCAATTGAAAATCTTAATCATGTATGTTTTTCGGGTCCTAGACTCTTTATGCTTCAGGGAAAAACAACCCGGCACGGGCCAGAGCGTAATATACGATTTGCTGTAAAGTCCAAATCGCGTGCTACCTCGGTAGTGAGTTAAAACTATCTGTTCTGAGAAAAATCTGGAAATAGCCCAATTACAACCCGACACCAGGTGGTGAGCAACAGACAGTTTTTGGTTAAAATATTTATATGTTATACACAACTGATATATCAATAAAGCTTTGTACATATGTTTAAACGCCTAGGTGGCCTAGTGGTTTAAAGCGTTCACCTCGAGGTCAGTAGATCTTGGATCAATCCCGGGTCGGGTCATACCACAGACTTTAAAAATGGCAATTGTTGCTGCCTGGCTTGGCTGTCGTCATTGAGAGATTAGAACAAGGTAACAGAACTGGTCAGCTCGGTGCCAGTGTAGTGTGACTAGATTGGGCTTCTTGTCTGGTGTCTACGGCATAAAGTTCCAGTGGCCGCAGCACTTTGGCGGCATGAACTCGCCGCGTCAGCTTGAGACACAACATCTACATTGTAAGGAGTCCGTGTCGTCACATGGCTTAAAAAATGTCGAGTACGGCGTTAAACCCAAGCACACATACATGCATACATACTTTTCCAATTTCCACTGATATAGCACACGCACTCCACAAGAAACGGAGTACATAGAATAGAATTATTGCATGTTGCAGATTAGAACAATGCTGCGCGCTCGTTGCACCTTAACTGTCTCGAAGCGGTAACTGACAATGTTCCACCCTGTAATATGCAATAATGAACTTAAACCTGACAGCGTGTTGATTTCCCCTTTTGCTTGATACAGCAGATGGAAGGTACATATGAAAACTGACACCAGCAGACATCCAGTGAAATTGATTTTAAGAGGACACAACTCACAGCAGGACAAGCAAACACTGTGAAGTAGCTCGCCTGAGCGTGCTACATGTACACTGCATTTGTCGACGTCACTGGGTGCAGTATCAAGAGGTGCTGAACACCACGTGACCTGGTTTTATCCAATGATGGGAAGGCACACGCACATGGGGTATAGTAATAGGCAAAACGTAGTGTTCGAAGTTGGATATAAAGATTTCACCGTTACAAGATTTTATTAAATGTAGATTTTATATGGAAATACCACACTTTAACTTCTGACGTTTCTGTGATAACGTAGATATTCGTTTTAATCTGACATTAAATCGTTATCCAGATGTCTCACAGGGGCAGTTCTTTCGTATCTCGATGCCATATTTAAAACTCGTAGACACTCGACGACAACAGAACTTTCAATTATTCATTTCAAAAGTTGAGTAAAGGATCTAACAATCCGGAACAATCTACATACTTTCTTTTGATGTGCTACACATTATGAAGGGAAGTCAGTCCAAAAGACAAGTGAAATAGTTCTTTACCCCCTTTTTCTGTTACAGCGTGGAGAACTGACAAACCCCTTAACAGTTGGCAGGGCTGTTTAATAGGGCCCTTGAAGACAGAAGACAAACAACATCGTGGGTGTTATTTCATTGCACGTGTAATCTGAAAACCTGATAACTGTTAGAACAAAAAATATCGGTATTTGAAACTCTCTGACTAATGATTCACTGCGAAGTGATCTTTAATTAACGCACAAATATGACCAATCTATTTAATGATTACCTGTTGTCAGCGCCCTCTGGTATAAAAGGAACACTGAACAACATTTTGTAATGTGTTTTATCGACTTAAATGCATTTATCATGGGTTAGGCATGTATAATCTCAACAGGCATTCTGTATAGACCAGAAAGGTTTCATCGGAGGAATCATCCAGACTGGTACATTGCTTCGTGAAGTGGTATATCGCTGGCTGTCGCTTGCTTTCCTTTGCTACTCAATTCGATTGCCTCCATATAAGTGAAACAGCCTTTAATACGAAACAAACAACAGGTCATTAAAAAAGATTAGGGTCGTTGATTTTGATTAAAATATGAAAGTGAATACAACGCTTCCTTGAATAGGTTTTTTTTTATTACAGTAGGAAAATGAACAGGTTTTGTATCCAATAACATGGACAAAGGTGTGTCAAGTGCTGTATACTTTAGCGCAAAACTTGGCAGCAAATATCAATAGTATAACTGATATCATCGTGGTAGCCAGTAGGTGTCCACGGCCTTCATTACTAACTTTCCTTTGGTAATCTGTCGCCTTTCTTTATACATATAACACGGGGGAGTGGTATACCGCGAATCGGCCCCGTGCTTGCCTCAGTGCATTCTAAAGAAGTACCTGGAACAAATGACAAATGTTTAATAAACTCTTTCAACGTCCTGTGTATACAAGAGGTTTTAACTCCTTTTCTCCTTTCACTTCATGACAACAAACCAGTCTCTGTCGACCCTATACCAGTGACGTCAACGTAGTACTTGACATCCGTGTGACTCCGTTGATGTCAGTGGTGACGGTCAGGCTGTAGTTGCCCTCATCTCCCTGACGGACATTGGTCAGTGTCAGTACGGTGACCGTACCCGGTAGGCTGACTAGCTGACGGTATACCACCTGAATGACTTGATCTGCCGCTTTCTTGTGAGACTGTAATCTCTGGCTTTCTCCCGACCCACCCGGACATTTCCGGAGGAAGGTCGTGCGAAAAAAGGCAAGGAGACGGTCTTTGATTATCTCAAGTTAAAAGATACCTTCTCTGAGTCACTTCGAAACCCAGCTGACGCTGGGAAGAAACGGAGATAAATTTCATGCATTTGCGCTGAGAGATAGGCCTAAGTAATCAATACGTTCTTGTTCTTTCCAAGAATATGAGCATCACAACATACAAGCACAAACCCATTTTAGCTCCAGACCAAGGAAATGTACAATTGCCTTACACTTTTATGGCGGTCGCCATGCTGCATGTCGTGTTATATTGCTTCACGTTGTTATTTTATATTAAGTGACGTCATTGTTACAGAATGTGTGACGTCACTGGCCAGTTGTCTGATGTCGTGCGTACATGTGTCATCATTCATACATATCCGGCAATGAAAAAGAAGATCAAAGATCAAAAGAAGTTCAAGCATGGGGCGGGTAAGGAAGAATTCCAAGCGGCGCCTTTATTTAAAAGAACTGACACAGAATTACTCAGAGGCGCCACACTGATGATCCCTCTTTCAACACACGTAATCTCCCGGGTCTGTGTATGTCAGGGTGTCAGGCAGAGTGTCCGGGCCCCCAGTCTCCTCCGTATGAGGGCACATCCCAGGCGGTGTTCCCATGGACTTAAGGTGTGGAAGTCAGGAACACTCACGGCTTTACAGGTTAAGGTGTGAGAACGCTTGTCATACGCTACCTTTACGTCGGGTGGATTCGGAACATTTACAGTTATATATACTGGTAAGAATTCTTATCTGAATTTTCTTCCCGTGTGGGATTTGGGCAAACTCGATTAGGTAGTCAAAAGTGACAACACCTTAATCCAACGGGATACATTCCTTACACTGTACAGCTTCACTATTTGTCGACTTCCGAAACTGTTAGTGACTTCACACATGTACTCCCCGGCATCTGACCTCTGTACATTCTCTATCCTGTAATCAGCCGATGTACTCTTGACCTCTGCACTCCCCGACCTACTCCACTGAAACGCGGTTGGGGGATTTCCCTCAATAGAGCAACTTAAGATGGCTATTTCGTCCTAGATTGTCGACACAAGAGAATATCGATTGGAGCGTCAAGGTCCACAATTCACAAAAAGGGAAAAAGACACAGAGAAGACAAGCTTGGGGGAACTGTATACAAGACAACTAGATGATTGGCCACTCTCCGAGAATTCTGTAACGTAAGCATTTCGTTCTGTTGCCCGACCTGCAGAAGCTCGAAATGTACGACAAACGATGGAATCACTCAAGGAAGCGAGCAAGAGCTGAACTTCAGCTTACAGGGACAATATCATGGGTCCTGTGACGTTAGACTGAGCTACCTAGTTAACCACCTCGGCGAATGATGTCCACTAAATTGAAATAAGAACTCAGTATGTAATATTAAGTGACTTCTGATCCTCTAAAATTTTAAAAAGCACAATGAGGATACAGAGGATATTGAGTGTGGCCGTGGCCTCTATCCCTGCCCGGTTACGCCGCCATTCTCCAAGGAATAGGATGGGACGGTACACAACAATTAATTTCCCATTTACTTACATGGCAACGAGTGGGCCTCACAGCGCTGTACCTAAATCTGCAGGCCCTTAACCCTCCGGGCCTCACAGTCCCCTGAGAAAACTCCTGTCAAATTCCTGAGAGGGCATGAGCAAAGAAATTTTTCGTAAATTTGACAAACAGCTGACTGGGGCCAAACCAACCCAGCGACAGATCAGTGAGTCCCTACGTTACTTTTGCCTTGTGTGCATCCGCCGCCATTTCCTGAAAAACACACAAATTTATACCTGGAATGAAACTCTGAAGCCTCTCCTACAAAATGACACCACCCATCAAACAGAAAAAATGAAAAAGGGCAGCCCAGGGAGCAAAGGAAAATATCTCTAAAAATAGAAAGGAACTAGCTTCGTCCCTCAAGCAGTAATTGTGGTGTGCGGCCATGGTGGAGGGTTTGGGTTTCCGGTCAGGGCACAGGCTAATGTTTTAACTGTCCCATCTGTCACATTTACCTGCCCCACGGTGGTTGGCTCGAAATTGGATCCTGTGATTTTAGCTGTTTAAGGGTAAAATTAGGGACAGTAATTGAAAAAGGAGAACATGTTGTGAGGAAGAAGAATATTAATGGAAAAAATGAAATTAAGGTGATGAGAAAGACAATGGAAAATTGTTCCCGGTCAAAACAAAATAACAATATTTATTTCTTTCATTAGAGCTTGAAGGGCTGTACTCAAGAGTATTTTATTTATACAATGGTGGCCATCATTATGGTGGGAATGAACCGGGCAGATCCCAGGGAAAACCCACGATCATCTGTAGATTGCTGGCAGATCTTCCCACACGCGACCAGAGAGGAAACTAACGTGAGTTGGACTTGAACTCACAGCGACCGCATTGGTAAGAGGCAACTAGGTAATTACGGTGCTCTAGTGCGCTAACCACCTGACAAATTAAATAAATAAATAGAAAGGCAGATCAAGAATGCATGTATCTAGTCAGAGTGTACATATTTATACGACTGTCACATCGCGCCAAATTCAAAAGACTTATCTCCATTACGATGGCAGTTAGCACTACTGTGTATATCGATGGGTGGAGGAAATAGGCGTGCTCAAGGTAAACTACCGAGCAATGGCAAGGTAATCACAAATATTTCACTTATACGACGCCCGTACCTGCGAGGGTCTGCCAGCAACTTGTGAATGATTGTGGCTTTCACTCGGGATCTGCCGTGTTTCCTCCCACAGTAATGCTGGCTACTGTGGTATAAATGAATTGTTCTTGAATACGGCGTAAAACACCAATTAATTAAATAAATAAATACTAAACCATGCCACATCAACTAGATACATAGTGCTTTAACTATTGCAGCGATGTAGCGCCATAGTGATGATAATAATAAAGATTTCATGATGATTTCAGCCACCTGGATGTAAAGGCCAAGTAAATTTATAATGGAGTGTGTCTCAAGATACAAAATTACTTGAAAAGTGATCAGTTATCAATGGAAGTTGATCGATTATATAGCCCAAGGAAAAATTATATTTTTACATTGCTTTTCAAAATGTTTTCCAATGAATCTTTGACAAAAGGCATCATGCTTGAAACAGTTAATATAGTTTCGATTAACTATTTTTTTGGCTGATATCAAAAAAGAAAGGACTTTTCCATTATTTTAAGACGCACGTTTTGCCATAGCTTTTCTTACAGCCCACCGAAAGTAGCCTTCCGAATAATAAAGCAATATAACGGGAATGGTGCCATGATAACTGGGTAGGACCCCTAAGCTCTCATGCAAGGGGTGTAATAAAATTCTATTCAATTAAAATTTTGACTACAAAGTAAATAATGACGATATGGACTCCAATGGTAACTATATTATGTAAGCCGTAGTAATACATGACGCGCCAATATCAGTATGTAGCCTTTATTACCCAAATTAAGATCAACCTAGTTTTTACTCTGAAGTAGTGGAAAAAATCAATCTGATTGCAAACACCTTTGTTATTATACGTGAAGACTGGAACATTGTAATCTATCCCAGTAAAGACACAAAAAATTACTTAAGTGTTAATAACCCTAGAGTCGAAAAAGATTAATGGATATAATGAAGGAACAAGAATAAACGCATATGTGGCGTGCAACACATCAACCAGAAAGAAAGAAAATATGCCTCTATACGTAAAAATTCTAAAAACAAAACAAAACAACAAAGGAAAAAAAAAAACAACAAAACAAAACAGGCCAGACCTGATTTTTTTCCTCACTACCAATGTTATTTTATTTTTGATACATCTACAAAAGTCGAGATTATGCCGGGATATCGCAGCGATCATTACTTCGTCCTATGATATGAGATAATAGCAACAATAAATCTCTACAAGAAAAACGTTAGCAACATTAGATCTTTATTACACTCAGGCTTAAAATTAAACACTGAGAGAACCAAAGCTGTTTTTAATTGGAAGTCTCTCTGTGTCACAAATGAATGACTGTCTAAATATAAACATAGCTAATTTAGTTAACTTAGTTAATAAAATTAGGAATCTGAAAAGTGACTTAAAGAAATGGAAAATAAGAAATCTGTCTCCATTACTAAAGATAGCAATAATTAAAACTCTTGTGTTATCAAAGCATATACATCTCTTTACCTCCCTCCCAAATCCCCCAGGCACAATTTTGACCAGATAGAAGGAGATCAATATACCTTGTTTTATAAGTATACAAAAGTTGCAATTACGAGTATGGAGGCATACGTATGGCATATATGGTAAAATTTGTACAAACTGTAAAAATACTTTGGCTGAGAAGGACACTTGTTAAAACACAAAATGGCACAGTGTGAGCTTAAGATCTGATGACTTTATATATTTATTCATCGTTGGAGGTGCGTACATAACAAACTTATGACAGTCTTTGAAAAATCCCTTTTGGGGAGATACCTTAAATGCAAGGGGGAAATTTCAACATAAAATTAAACGCATATCACTCTTAAAATTCCTGGATGAACACGTATGGTACAATTCTCATTTTAAATAATAGACTATATTTATAAAACAATGATATGACAGTAATGTCCGGTATATACGAGACTCTAATTAATCCATCAGGAAATTTTCCCAAATGGCACAGATTTTAAACAGAAATATGACGTAAAGGACACTTTTTAGCCCACCATAGCAAGGATACCTGCCAAATGGTACCAGGATATAGACATGTGGAAAGATGGTGATCAGATGAGACCAGTATTCCCTTTTTCATTTCAAATATTCAAATCTATGAACATTGGGAAATGTTCTGAATGTGAGAAAAATATGGGGGAAGAAAATTTTCAGACATTTTCCCTATAAACGAACCTCCAAACTTCCAATATAAGCTTTTGCGCAGAATAACTCCAACCAATATATATCTTCATCAGTTTGAGGGAAAACCATATGATACACGTGATTATTGTATGCAAATTACAGCCAGAGAACAACGCTTATTTTTTGACTGCTCGATTGTTCAGAAGTTTTGGGGCCAGTATAAAAACTGGATCAGGACTGACTGTAGATTGCAGGATAATATAACAAAGGAAAAACTAATTTGGGGATGGAATAAAAGTATGACTGTTTAAAATTCTATATTAACATTCGCAAAGGGGTATAGCATGAATAACAAGTCAAAATACGAACATATACTTTTTGCATACTTTATGAAAAACTGTATCTGAATCGTATAGTGCATAGAAGGACATTACAGTAACTTCGGGAAGAAGTACATTACAGTAACTTCAGGAAAGGGATCTAAGTGAGACGAAATGTGGGTGTATTGAGACACATTTCATTGCAAGTTAGCAACATTATTTCCCTCTGGAGACAAAAACCTCTTCCGATTGGTGAAAAAAAAATTTACTTTCACCAAGAGTCTAAATTACATAGACGACACGTTCTCGTAGTTCGTCCCTTCTGCGATCTGACTCATTTTCCTGCCGGTGTTGGCTACTTGGCTGATCTCGTACGTAATCTCTCCGGCGCTGATGGAAACTGTCAATGTCTCGTACTGCTGGTCACGAGTTCCTGGACTTTGAGGGTTGCTGTGTGCCAGGGACTCGTAGTTCTGGACTGACAAAAACACAAACACAAGGCTGATGTTATACATAGAGAACTCGGCACTACTTCATGTTTTTTAAATCATTACAATAGTTGGGATATCAGTGACAGAGATTGCAGTAGAAAGTGGTCAGAAATCCTCGGCCGCTCAAACGGCGAAGGAAAGATCGGAGTCGAACTGCAGAGGGAGACGAAAGTTTGGACTTCTTTGACTAAAAATAAGAGACATGAAATCATTGATTAGGTGGAGGTTAAACTTTCAGGCCTCATTGTTTGTGTGTAAAAGTTATTTAAAACAAACACAGGAGAGGTTAGACGACAAAATTATAAGGTGGTTCGTCTGGAAAACCGAAAAGCACCCGTCCATAATTCAGCTGGTTAAGCGAAGGGCAGTAGCGAGAAAAAACTGAGAACCGTATATGCCTTACGAACTGAAAAGAAAAGTAGATAGCACCCAAGTCGAATTGGGGCTATTTTTTTATTTGTTTATTTGATTGGTATTTTACGCCGTATTCAAGAATATTTCACTTATACGACGGCGGCCAGCATTACGGTGGGAGGAAACCGGGTAGAGCCCGGGGGAAACCCACCACCATCCGCAGGTTGCTGGCAGACCTTCCCACGTACGGCCGGAGAGGAAGCAGCATGAGCTGGACTTGGTGGAAGGCTTCTGGGTCATTACCCTGCGATAGCGCGCTAACCAAATGAGTATTAACAGATTTGGTTTTGGCTCATAAATGCATTACCTTGAACTACAGCAGACCGATCAGCAGTTTCGGGTAAAGTCAGTGAAACCCGGCCTCCTTCTTTATTTTTATCAAAATAATTGGTACAGAATAATTCACATTTACGCATGGGGGAAAAATTCTTAAGTATGGCGGTAAACACGAATAAAATGCATTTTTACTTATTGTGCTGGTAGGAAGATGAATAGAGAGAAATGAAACAGCGACTACCTTAGCTTGCTAAGGAATCGACACAAAAACACTGAGATGAGCCACAAAGATCATCTCTGTGGAGAATTGACACCGTTTGTGGTTAACACTCGTAATATCCCATGTCTGTGTATGTCAGGCAGGGTGTAGGTGACCGGAGTCCCGGTTGTCAGGGCCCCCCATTCTCCGCTAAGCAGTCTCTATCAGGCGGTGTTGGCTGAAGGTGTGGGAGCCAGGAACATCCACGGCTGTACAGGTTAAGGTGTGAGAGCGCTGATCATGCGCTACCTTCACATCGGATGGATCTGAAATATTGACAGTTTATACACAGGTTTTGTTCTCATTTTGTATTTTGTCAAACTACTGTAGGCTACACTTTAAACTACCGCAGTCCATTACTTACACTGTACAACAAACTTCACTGTTGTTTGTCGGCTGCCAACACCAGAGGAAACAAAATTAGGGTGATCAGAACGGCTATGGAAAGTCGTACTGTACGATCCCCGCCCCTACAATATTCGTCTGTTTGCTATACAACACCATCCTCTAAAATTTTCCTCTCACACGACGGCAGTCAGCACAACGTGTATGGATGGAAGAAACCACAGTGCCTGGGGTAAACCCCCGACCTTTGACAGCTTACTAACGAGCCCTTCAGGTTGGTCCGCTTGTCATCACCACGATGCGCACTTATCAGTAGGAGAGCAGCAGGCAAACAAAATTCCATCGGGTTGAGACCACAACTCACACGACCAGCGCTGAGAACTAAAAGCCCTCATCTTAACCACTTTTGAGAGCCATAGCGGCATTTTTGTAAGACCCGTACAGCATTTGCATTTATGTTGTATTATTCTAACTCAAGCCTGGGAAACAGGTACATCACCTGATAAGGCAGACTAATGACAATAAAGTAGTCATGAAAGACACGGACGTTCAGGAGTTGTATTACTTGTAGAGAAGTGTCAGTGTGTTCCGTCGGCTAAGGACTAGGAGTGTGAGTACAATTGAGGCGTTGTGTATTTGTAAATGAATAATAATAACAATTAAAATTGCCACTGACAATGTGTTAAGAGACACTGCCGTGTGACACGGAAGAGCTAAGCAGACATATTTTCATTTGATCTCAGGAGCTGTCGACTTCATGACAGACAAAACAAGTGTTTAGAACTCAACACAGGCTTTTCGTTAGACCATTATAAATGCATGACAATGCAAAGAGAAAACGCATTATAACATATTCCTCAAGAAGAACTATGCATAACATATTTTCACAATGGCTGAACCAATAGCGAGTCTGATTAGGAGGACTTCATTCCTCGCAGATCCCTGTGTATACTGAGAGTTCAGGGTAAGACAAGTGCTCATCCCTCAGCTCCCTCCACAACCCACTGGGCCCGCGTCATGTCAGCGATATTTAACCATAAACATGTTTAATCATGTATAAGTACCTACTCTCAAATCTAACTGTTGATGAAATCTGATGATAACTGATGACACATTGGAGGTAAATGTGGACCAGTGAAATACAGCGAATAGTAATTAAGACCACTCTAAGTTTTCAGCAAACTGACATGAGCCATGGTGATATGGGTTCTACAGCTTGCTACCATTTAGACTTTTGTGTTATCAGTTAGCATAAAAGTGCATCGAAGTTCGGATTTCACCGTTAACTGGCGACTGTTTGGGAAACATCACCCTTGCACAAATATTCTTGCTTTACTCTCAACACCGAAGTCTTATGTATCACAAATCACATGTAGAGTACAAAGAATAAATGAATAATTATGGCTTAACGCCATATCTGCAGTATCTCTGCCCTGTTGTGGCGAGTAGCGTACAACCATCATACTTTATACACATACCATAGGCTCAGAGACGTCAACATATCCTGTCACTCTTGCTCCACACCAATTCTGACTTGTAAAGTCACCAGTTCGTCTGAGTGAATCCATCAATCTGCCATACGGAGGAAAAGCTATCACAGCACCTGTCCATACAGGCAGAGCAGAACTCACCGACGCAAATCCAGATTGTCGTGCTCAGTTTTTACTCCTGACTGAACTTCCTAGTCTACACGGTATACATGAACGTACATAGACAGGCTGCTTCATAGACGACGAAGAGGTCATTAGGAAAGACGATCTTGATCTTGGTGTGTTTTTAGAAATCACGATGCTTGGTTTTTTGCACACAGTATATTATAAGCATGGCAAATCTGAGGCACCTTATCTATGTGTTAAAACGCCGATTTCTACAAAATGAGCGACATGAGCCCAACAGCAAGCAGATATGAAGCCAGAAAAATTCAGATTACGTTCTTTGTGTACTTGTTTTAGTTAGAGGGCTGAAGTTTTTCTCTCCATTCATGGTAGGATTGAACACAGTTCTCTGTGTAGTTTAAAACACCAGTAAAGCCACAACGACGTTGTCAGGCTCTGGAGTTGTCGGCTTGATGGCCGAAGTGAAGCCCGAGTGGTTTGAGTCAATCTTCAGCACTAAAATCTCTGCCATACACAGAAAATGTCAACCTCAAATAATGACAAGACTGTTACTTAAGCTACCCTCTAAAGGACTCATCTACCAATATGATATGTTCATCTGAGTGAAAAGACTTCAGCACAGGGAGTTAAACCAAGGCAGCGACGACAGTGTTATATTTGGCAAATGGTCACTAGTAACAGGTGATATCCTTCCTCTGGTCAACCACTGTAGTTAGGGGTTTTCCCTAACTTTTCATATAAGTGCTTAAGTCTGTACATGACACGTGTGTCATTTGACAAAGGCTTTCCAGGGTTCTACCGCTTACTCCACCGAATTACCTCCATCGCATAAGTGAAAAATACAATTGAACAGAGCGTGAGAAATAAACCAAAAATATGAAAAAAAATGAATTTGCCTTATCACGCACGGTAGTTGTGACTTTATCTGCTAATAACCATAATATAAGTGGGTTACAAGTAGTAGGGTTGTGAGGAGTAAATCTCTCATTGTTACTTTCAGAATATAGACACTGCACGTGAACCACAACTCCCCGTCTGTCTACAGTCTCGCAAAACCTCGTTCTGTCTCGCGGTACTTGGTGTCACTAGAACACTCCTCGGGCCAGTTTTCTGAAGCAATCGCAACATATACGTCTGGCTTAGGCCCAATACATAGTACAGTAAAGAGATACCTTGCCAGGGTAACTGTGCTTGACGTAGTGTTGCGTAGGTTTGTTAGATGAGCCCCTGGAACGGAAGAGACAAGATGTTCCGGATACAACAACAGCATGCGTCACTCATGACGCCTCTCTAATGTGAACAGCTTTTCTCGGTTTTCTTCCGCTTTGTGTATGTTGTGGATGCACTTTGTGAAATTCACCATAAGAGGTAAAGACTATTGTGCACTGTGTCATAGGCTGTACCTATGTTGTTTTTGTATTCGGCATCTTTTGACAGCTCGCCTTCTGTTCACACACGGCGTGTAGGTGGTTAAGTAAGGCGACACTGAGGCTGCTGTATTCTTTGGAAATCACGCTTTGCATCACTGTACCCACGAGGGTAAAGTTGGTGCGCCATATCTCTGTGTGGAGGCAGGCATGTCAAGATCAGGGTGGGGCGTTACATGTAGTCCGTCACCAAGCAAAATGAACTCGGGAAAAGCTGACTTCCTCACCGCTGTGCACTCTCTCTGACTTCGGGATAAAAAGCATGGCCCGTTACCCCAACAGCGCACTAAAGTGCAGTTACATACACGCTTGACAACGGGGCTTTTTTTCTTGAAAAGACAGCCAGGCACACTCAACAAGATAATGACGATGTTTTGTATTAACGGTGGCAGCATTCTACTGAGTGAGGTGCATGAAGGCTAACCGTACACACACGGAAATAACAACAACAACAACAACATCAATTTGATACAGAAAAAGGACAGATTTATATAAGATATAATCAAGCGTTATGGTGTGTTATATGTACTGAACAAAAACAAGCCGCCATGCACCAGAGTGCTGTGTACGCGTTCCCGCGAAAACAAGGCCAAATACTCGGTCACAGAGTTTACAACTATCCTTTATGAGAGCGGCCTGTACGACCCATAGCCAGATTATCATTTAAGCTTTGTGTAAAATCATGCTGATACAATCTGTTCGAAGGAACATTACAAAATGATACATTACACAAACATCCAGGCTAATAACATACACAGGTAATTATATATGCAAGAGAAATCATTGTATAATACATACATGGTATAACAAGCAGAGTACGTAACATGCAATATAAACTCAATGTGACGTGAAATAAGCTATCTAGAAATATTGCGTTGACAGTCAAGATAAACGGTTGTATCAAAGTTTCCCCACACAAAAAGAAATGATCCGAAAGCTGAACTTGGTCTGTAACTCATCATAATGAAGACATGTACCTAGGTCCATTTCAGTGTAGGGAGCCCTATTAAAATGTCGAGCAAACTCCAAAGTCCAAAACAGGAAAAAAACGGTAATTTGTTTGTCGAAAATACACGACATATGCCCCGAAAGTTGAAGTTAATGTCCATCTTAATCATGGATGCTTTTGTTTGATTAATCTTTTGTGTAGCGTTTAACACTGTCTCTGTCATATCACGACAGTGTCTCTTCGAAGCAGCTTGGACCCAGTGACGACTGAATTCAGTGCTGTTCCTGAAAAACGCCATAATGAGCTATCCAGAACCCTAAGTTTTCGTGATACAAAAACATGAATATCAAAGATTATACTGGTGGGTTTTTCAACAGACACCCCAAGCACAAAGTCCACTAAACGCTCTCGTACTCTGCCTGATCACCGCTCTGTCTCGTTCTCTCAGCCCCATCAGTGTTCTCGTGCGTGTTGTCTGTATCAGTTGCTGAAGCATTCCGTGACAGATAGTGCTGGTCACGTGATCCTGAACTTCTCGTGTTGTTGTGAGCGATCGACTCGTGGTCGTTATCTGTAATCATGTAGATAATGACATTCATTATTCTAATAATTAAGAAGTGTATGTCTGTACCTCAGCCTGAAAACATACTATGACTCAACAGTGTCACGCTCAAATGTTATGTTTCTTAAAGAACATTATAAATTCTTTCAAAGGCAATTAAAGGTTGAAAGAGTAACCTCACATGGTTTATGTATGGAAGAAAACAAACAAATCAGAAGTTGTTGTTGTTCTATAAGCCATATTATTTGAGGCACTTAAAATGAATTGACAGCTGATAGTAGTTATGATTCTTCTCTAAACTGCAAAATAAACACTTAAACAGAAGTGAATCGATGCCTTTCTGAATAATCTTACACATCAGCGGGTAATATGTCCAAGAAGCACACCCTTCTTGGAAATTTTGTGGTAAAATATAACTCAATGTCCAGTTTAGTTTTCACAATGATATTATCAAACATTCCAGATTTAAATTTCAGGGCCCATTTTCGGAAAACTTGTAAAAAATATTAGAGGAAATCTGACTAACGCAGTATTGTGAAAGTGTCTGCAGACCTTCGAATATTTCACACTTTTTCATTCAGGCAGAACAAACTTAACACTTTCTTTGATCGAGATTTCTTGCTGGTGTTTATACATGTGTTAAATGGCATGAGAGTACAGCGCTGTGACCTCTTCTACAGCAGTGACGTCCAATGTATTGTATTTAACATCACTGTAAATTTTTTGAACTAATTCTGTTTTAGCAATGGTGCTAGGGGGCGTGTAAGTTAATCCTTGTTAAGCCTTTAGTTCAGCAGTTAGAATAAAACTCCAACTGATATAAATTGACAACAGGCCTGGTTTCACAATTAAGATGTGACTGCTACCCTGTCGTTGCTGTAACTCTTTACTCTGTGTTCTGTAGTTTTTTTTAATTACCTATGTTGACGGCAGGGTCAAATGGCGTGTCGGTTACTCTCAGTAAATTCCTAATTTCTACCCTCACTTCCCCTGCTGGTGACATCTGTCTGGAAGAGCAGTAGAGTTAGACCGGTTTAATCATCACATGATTATACCTCATCACCCAGTGCACATTCACGCACAAAACACATTTTGATTTCTCACTTTTGTATGACACATGTATTATTTTTTTAGCCTGAAGATGAGTTGGATATTAACATTACCCGTTACATCTAATTTATTCAATGTATATTTATAAGGAAATACCAAATTTTAAATTTTGAGTTTTGTATGATGACTTAGATATCCTTTTTACCCGACATCGAGTTGTTATGCAGATGTCTTCTGGAGGGAATTCTTTTATATCTCAATGCCATATAGAAATATTGGAGACTCGATAATTACTTGTTCAATTGAAACATTGCAAAAAGACCTGACATTCCAGACAATCCATAACCTTCGTTTTGTCCTCACGACATGTTACATATTATCCAATGAAACCACTCAAAAAAGGCCAGTAAACATGCCTGTCCCTTTTTTCTCTGTTACAACGCAGAGAACTGAACAGCACATTAACTGAACATTAACTGAACTGCACATTAACTGATTGTTTAATAGGACTCGTCTTGCAGACAAGAGACAAATGTCATCTTGTGTGTTATTTCATTCTACGTGTAATCTGCCAAACAGATGACTGACAAAGAGTGATGTTATGCTAGAAAAATTATCGGCAAATTTGGAGCTCTTTGATTAAAGGTTTATTGTGCAGTGATATGGAATTAGAGCACATATATTGCATATATATGTACATAATATTTAAATGCAATATATATATATATATATTGCATATATATTACATGTGGAACTATATATTACATGTGGAACTGTCGCACATATATAACCAACATATTTAATCATTACCTGTTGTCAGCGCCCTCTGGTAAGTCTAAAACGAACACAAAACGACATTTTGTAGTCTGTTTCATCGATTTATATGCATTTATCAGCCGGTTGGCCTGTACAATGTCAATAAGTACGATCGATATACCATTGTTTGGCTCGTCAGTTCGATTGCCTCTATATAAGTAATACGACAGTTATTACGCCCCAAGCCACAGCTACTAAAATAAGATCAGAGTCATTGACTCTACTAAACCATTCAGGGAATGTAACGTTTGCTTCAATGCTTTTTTTTTCACCGTAGGTAAATGGACAGTTTTTGTGCCATCAACGTAGGCAAGTGGAATGTGCCAAGTACTGTGCGCTTAAACGTAAATCTTGGCAAGAAATATCGACGCGAAGGCGTATATCATTGAGAAGACCAATAGGTGTCAAAGAGTAGCATCCAGTGCCTTCATTGCCATGTAAAAAAAAAACGTTATACGTATAGTACGGGGAAGTGGTATATTTCATACGTCAATCAGGCACGACCTGTTATTCAGTCTATTTGCCTTGATATAAGTGAAATCTTCTCAATGAGGATATAAAACACCCATCAGATAATTGATTAACCATAATAGTTATACATTTGACGTAAAACAACAAAAAAGCGGGAGGGAAAAAAAGGCCTTTATTGTAGGAAAAGGGCATGTTTTCGTTACCGTTTACAGGGTAAACGCACGAATGGTGTAACGCTAAGGTATGCTTAGCGTCTCAGGTAGAATAATTTAGGTTTAGAGTACTCCGAGTGTAATTCAGAATTTGCTGTTTAACTTTATTGGGGTTCTCATGTATGGAACAAGGCGACAACACCACAGATCAGGTGGCCATAACAACTGACATTGTTTTGATCGCCTGACGTTACAGGGTGGATCCACAATCTGACAGTCAAAGGCATTTATTCGTTGCCACTAACCTTTCGTTCTTGAGCGCATCCACAAGATCACAGCTAACACTGTGACGATGACCCCAGCGGCCATGCTCCCCGTCACCCCTCCTACAATCTCCCCGGTGCATTCTGCAAAAATACCTGGAACGAATGACAAATGTTTAATAAAGTCTTTCAACGTCCTGTGTACACAAGAGAGAAAATCGGCAATTTTTAACTGTCTTCTTTCACATAATATAACAAACCTTTCTCTGTCGATTCTTTATCAGTGACGTCAACGTAAAAGCTGGTACTTGACGTCCGTGTTACTCCATTGATGTCAGTGGTGACGGTCACGCTGTAGTTGCCCTCATCTTCCTGACGAACATCGGTCAGTGTAAGTAAAGTGACCGTCCCCAGAAGACTGACCTGCTGACCATACACCACCAGACTGACCACACCCGCCTCCTCCCGGTGAGACTGTAGGGCGCCACTCTCTCCGGCTTTCTCCCACCTCACCCGGACACTGCCGGAGGATGACCTCGCGTAAAAAGACAAGTAGATTGTCTCTGATTTTCTCAAAGGAAAAGACAGCTTTTCTGAGTGATTTTGAAACACAGCTGGAGCTGGAAAGAAACAAAGACAAATTTCAAGCATGCACTAACCAATAGGCCTAAGTGATCAATTCTTTCTTGTTTTTCTTTCCAAGAATGCAACCATGACAACATACAAGTACAAATCCATGTTAGCTCCGGCCCGAGGAAATTACATATTTCGTACAATTTTAAACATTTTACCGGCCAGCACCATGCTGCAGACCATGGTAGATTGTTGACGTCGTTAATTTGTGTTGTGACGTCATGGTAACAAATTGTGTGACGTCACTGGCCAGTTATGTAATGCAGCACTTCGTCGTGCTCCCATGTCTCATCACTCACATATGTCCGGCCCACGGCTAATCTTTGAAACGTGTCTGTGCAAGAAGTTGAAATAGAAAGAAGTCGATGCTTGGGGGTGATAAGGAAGAATATTTTCTTTTTTTTTCTTTCGAAAAATGACACATACTTACTAAGAGGAGCCACAAAGATTATCCCTGTTTGTGGAGAATTGACACCGTTTGTGGCTGAACACACGTAATCTCCGGTGTCTGTGTACGTCAGGGTGTCAGGCAGAGTGTAGGTGACAGAGGTTCCGGTTTTCTGGGTCCCCAATCTCCGTATGAGGGTGCCTCCAAGGCGGTGTTCCCACGGACTGAAGGTTTGGTCAGGAACACCCACGGCTGTGCAGGTTAAGGTGTGAGAGCGCTGATCATACGTTATCGTCACGCCGGACGAATCTGGAACATTTACAGTTTTATAGATTTTTAAGAATACTTTTCAGAATTTTCTTTCTATTACGTATTTTGTTAACCACAATTAGTTGACGACAAATGATAACACTTTAAACCAGCGGCATACATTACTTACACTGTACAACGAGCGTCACTGTTGTTTGCCGACTGCCGACACTGTTAGTGACCTCACACGTGTACTCCCCGGCATCTGACCTCTGTACATTTTCTATTCTGTAATCTGCTGAAGTACTCCTGACCTCTGGACTCCCTGACCGTCTCCACGCAAACGCAGGTGGGGGATTCCCCTCAGCCGAGCACCGTAAAGTGACTAATTCATTCTCAATTATCGACACAGGAAAAATATCGTTTGGGGCGTCTAAATCTACAACACGCAATAAAAAAACAAAAAATAAAAACAAAAAGCAAAATCCAAGAAAACACGTTTCACGGAATTGCATATAAGCTAAATTGATGATTGGCCTAGGTCGGGAAAATCTGTCATATATGTAAGTTGTTTTGTTGCCCGACCTGTAGAAGCTCCAAATCTACTACACACAATGAAAACGCGCGTGGAAACCAGCAAGGGCTGGACTTTAACTCACAAGCACAAAATCCCAGGCTGTTGGGTAATTGCGCTGCGCTACCTTGGACGTCCGCGACGTTAATATCAAAACATGATATATAATATTAAGTGACTTCTAGGCATCGGAAATTTCAGACAGCAGAATGACTTACAGACGACATTGAGTGTGGCTGTGGCCTCCGCTGTACTGAGTACACTCCCGTTACGAAACGTGTTTATGGCTGTACATGTGACACTCCTCATAGATCTGTCTGCCGTCAGATTGTAATTTGATCCCAGTCCTATTACGCCGCCATTGTCAACTGTCCAGCTATAGGATGGCACAGGTTTAGGGTTTCCGGTTGCGGCACAGGCCAATGTTTTAGATGTCCCCTCTATCACAGTTACTTTCCCGTTAGTTGTTGGCTCAATGCTGGATCCTGTGATCTTGGCTGATCGCCGGTAAAATTTCAGTAAGGAAAAAACGAATGGATGTTGTTAAACAATGTGAAAACAGAAAAAGAAATTGGATCATCAAAACGGGAGTCAGCAGTGCCTGTGTGGATGGAGGAAACCACTGTGCCTGGGGTAAACCAGAGACTTGCTGGCTGCTTACTGACGTACCTGGGGTAAACCAGAGACCTGCTGGCTGCTTACTGACGTACCTGGGGTAAACCAGCGACCTGCAGGCTGCTTACTGACGTACCTCGGGTAAACCAGAGACCTGCTGGCTGCTTACTGACATACCTGGGGTAAACCAGCGACCTGCAGGCTGCTTACTGACGTACCTGGGGTAAACCAGCGACCTGCTGGCTGCTTACTGACGTACCTGGGGTAAACCAGCGACCTGCAGGCTGCTTACTGACGTACCTGGGGTAAACCAGCGACCTGCAGGCTGCTTACTGACGTACCTGGGGTAAACCAGCGACCTGCAGGCTGCTTACTGACGTACCTGGGGTAAACCAGAGACCTGCAGGCTGCTTACTGACGTACCTGGGGTAAACCAGCGACCTGCAGGCTGCTTACTGACGTACCTGGGGTAAACCAGAGACCTGCTGGCTGCTTACTGACGTACCTGGGGTAAACCAGCGACCTGCAGGCTGCTTACTGACGTACCTGGGGTAAACCAGCGACCTGCTGGCTGCTTACTGACATACCTGGGGTAAACCAGAGACCTGCTGGCTGTTTACTGACATACCTGGGGTAAACCAGCGACCTGCAGGCTGCTTACTGACGAACCTGGGGTAAACCAGAGACCCGCTGGCTGCTTACTGACATACCTGGGGTAAACCAGAGACCTGCTGGCTACTTACTGACGAACTGGGGTAAACCTGCCATCTACTGGCTGTTTACTGACGTACCTGGGGTAAACCAGCGACCTACTGGCTGCTTACTGACGTACCTGGGGTAAACCAGAGACCTGCAGGCTGCTTACTGACATACCTGGGGTAAACCAGAGACCTGCAGGCTGCTTACTGACGAACTTGGGTAAACCAGCGACCTGCAGGCTGCTTACTGACGAACTGGGGTAAACCAGCGACCTGCAGGCTGCTTACTGACGAACCTGGGGTAAACCAGAGACCTGCTGGTTGCTTACTGACATACCTGGGGTAAACCAGAGACCTGCTGGCTACTTACTGACGAACTGGGGTAAACCAGCGACCTGCAGGCTGCTTACTGACGAACCTGGGGTAAACCAGAGACCTGCTGGCTGCTTACTGACGAACCTGGGGTAAACCAGAGACCTGCTGGCTACTTACTGACGAACTGGGGTAAACCAGCGACCTGCAGGCTGCTTACTGACGAACCTGGGGTAAACCAGCGACCTGCTGGCTACTTACTGACGAACCTGGGGTAAACCAGAGACCTGCTGGCTACTTACTGACATACCTGGGGTAAACCAGAGACCTGCTGGCTGCTTACTGACGAACTGGGGTAAACCAGCGATCTACTGGCTGTTTACTGACGTACCTGGGGTAAACCAGAGACCTGCTGGCTGCTTACTGACGAACTGGGTTAAACCAGCGACCTACTGGCTGCTTACTGACGTACCTGGGGTAAACCAGAGACCTGCTGGCTGCTTACTGACATACCTGGGGTAAACCAGAGACCTGCAGGCTGCTTACTGACGTACCTGGGTAAACCAGAGACTTACTGGCTGCTTACTGACGTACCTGGGTAAACCAGAGACCTGCTGGCTGCTTACTGACGTACCTGGGGTAAACCAGCGACCTACTGGCTGCTGCTGACGAACTGGGGTAAACCAGCGACCTACTGGCTGCTGCTGACGAACTGGGGTAAACCAGAGACCTGCAGGCTGCTTACTGACGTACCTGGGTAAACCAGCGACCTACTGGCTGCTTACTGACGTACCTGGGGTAAACCAGTGACCTACTGGCTGCTTACTGACGAACTGGTGGTATATGTGTGTTCGCTCATTATTTGATTTCGTTCCTCTTTAAAGTAGTCCGAAAAAAAAAAAGAAAAAAAAAAAAAGAAAAAAAAAGGCCGGTTTATTCTTCATTGTGCTTAGAAACCATTATGAGTAGACTCGGATTTGAAAATTGGTTGTGTTTATATTCCAGCACGGGGGGCGGAGGCAATCTGTTACAATGAATCCGAGGGTAGGAATGGCATAACAGTTATCGAGAATGTATTAGAAAGAAATGCGTTCTGAGTCTCACAGTTGGATAGGCTAAACTGTCTCATCAACAAGAACTTAGGGACATGGATTAAAAACATTCCGGCATAAAAACAGCTAAATTTATATCAAGAGAGAAGTGGTATAATTATTTTAGTAATCTTTTCGAATTAGACAGTGATCAGACACTGATGAGCAATTTAACGATATGTTAAATGCTCCAGTACAAAAAACGGTGATTCAGTCCGCTATAATGAGTCTGAAAATAAGTAACGCGCCTGGTTTTTAGATGGGGTTATTAGTGAAAAGTTCAGATGTGCTTCAACTCACTTGGTTGACTTTATGACAAAACTATTTAACTACACTTTTGAAACTGGGTTTTTCAGATCAGTGGAATAGGACATCATTATTAGTCTGTTTAAAAATGGAGATAAAATGGAGATTCTAGGGGCATTTTCCTTCTGAGATTTTTCACCAAGATTTTCAAAACTGTTGTAAACGAGAAACTGACATAATGGGTTGAAAGCAATAATGTTTTAGTCGAAGAACAGTCCGCTTTTTACCCGATAATTGAACGTTTTTACCTTACGTGCATGTATTCAAAAACACTTACGTAAACGAAAAGGTAAATTGTGAGTGGCATTTGTGGATTTCAAGAAGGTTGTTGAGAGTTTAAAGCGAAATAAATTACTCTCAATACATTGTAGATACAATCTGAGGGAGCACATGTTTAACTGTCTCCGGGACTTATACCAACAAGTTAAAGCATGTGTAAAATGCTCTGATCGTTTTTCTCATAACTTTCCATGCCCCCCTGGTGTGAGACAAAGGTGCGTTTTACGCCTTCTGCTGTTCTCAGTCTTTATAAATGAGTTATGTAGAAATGTCTGCACAAAGGGAAAAGATGGTGTACAGCTCTTCCCAGACTAAGTGAATCGTTTTCTTCTATAGTTTGCTGATAACGTAGCTTTATTTTCATATTCTCCTAACGGATTACAAAGACAACTAAACATACTAGGAATTTACTGTGATTCGTGGGATCTACATATAAACCTGTCACAAACAAAAGTTGTTGTTTCTAGAAAAGGGACTAGACTGAACGAGCATGAGAAATGGTCTATCGGTAATGACTCTGTTGAAACTGTACCTATGTAGAGATACCTAGAGATTATGTTTTCATTGAAACTCAGTCGCCAAAAGATGTATCCCGTCTGGCATCACGGGGCAAAAAGCCCTCATGGAATTTCTACCTACCATGTGGTATTTGGGCGATTTTCCGTATGCAATATATTTTAAACTATTTGATGTAAAGACTAAACCAGTACTTACCTATGGTTCAGTATTGTGGAGTTGAAATAGACACAAGGAACCTTAGCGTACAAACAGTGTTTGAAATCTGGTCTTTGTGCTCCAAACGCTATGGTGTTGGGGAAATGTGGTATTTGTGCTCCAAACGTTATGGTGTTGGGGAAATGTGGTCTTGGTGCTCCAAACGTTATGGTGCTGGAGAAATGTGGTCTTAGTGTTCCAAACGTTATGGTGCTGGGGGAATGTGGTCTTAGTGTTCCAAACGTTATGGTGCTGGGGGAATGTGGTCTTAGTGTTGCAAACGTTATGGTGCTGGGGAAATGTGGTCTTAGTGTTCCAAACGTTATGGTGCTGGGGAAATGTGGTCTTGGTGCTCCAAACGTTATGGTGCTGGAGAAATGTGGTCTTAGTGCTCCAAACGTTATGGTGCTGGGGGAATGTGGTCTTAGTGCTCCAAACGTTATGGTGCTGGGGGAATGTGGTCTTAGTGTTCCAAACGTTATGGTGCTGGGGGAATGTGGTCTTAGTGTTCCAAACGTTATGGTGCTGGGGGAATGTGGTCTTAGTGTTCCAAACGTTATGGTGCTGGGGGAATGTGGTCTTGGTGTTCCAAACGTTATGGTGTTGGGGAAATGTGGTCTTGGTGCTCCAAACGTTATGGTGCTGGAGAAATGTGGTCTTAGTGCTCCAAACGTTATGGTGCTGGGGGAATGTGGTCTTAGTGCTCCAAACGTTATGGTGCTGGGGGAATGTGGTCTTAGTGTTCCAAACGTTATGGTGCTGGGGAAATGTGGTCTTAGTGTTCCAAACGTTATGGTGCTGGGGAAATGAGGTCGTCATTCGCTATACTGTAGTACTTTCCAAAAGTCTATTAAATGCTGCTTTCGAATCCTTTTTATTCCGGATACTTCACTTTAGACGAAAGGTAGAAAGCGAATGTGTGCAAGCAGCGTTCGTCAAGTCTTAAATGGTTTTGGCCTTAGATATGCCCGGTTGAACCAGGGTGTCGGCATTGTAAATGTATTTATGTCTGTAGTAAAGCAAAACTCGTAGACACTTGTAACCAAACTTGACGACAACAACTTTTCATTAGTACTGTGACATCTATGAAATGTGAAGTATACTTACACGAACTCGGCCTTTTCAAATTCAAAAGGCATACGGGTTAGGTGTAAGAGTATATTTCTAAATGATAGCAATAAATCAGAAACTTATAATGTGTTAAGATAACTCCGTGTGATACAAGGAAGTACACGCAGAACTATTTTGATTTAATCTCAAGAACTCGCGCCTTTATGACAGATAAAAGAAGAGCGCAAAATAGAAGACACACTTCCTGTTAGAATAGATAGCGTCATCAAAATATTCGGGTTCTAATGCGAAATAAAATCGCCTTATGACATATTCGCTAGCAAGAAATGTGCACAGCATATATTCAGAATTTCAGTAAAAGCCGCAGTTGAAAATATCGACAAATGATTGATAAGACCTACACGTACTTACCTAACACACTGACAATCGCGATCTGACGCCCGCCTTCTGTACCCTTACACAAGAACCACGCCCGGCGGTCTCTCTGACGGTTCAGGGAGCTGATCCTCAGGTTATTGCTGCTCCCGACCAAGCTAACCACATCCTTCCAGGGGGAATGAGGTTTAACGACTTCACCATTGATGAATTTGATTAGCACAGGACTTTTTTCGATGATATTTATCCACTGTAGATCACCCTGTATACTGACGGAACAGGGCAGGACCACCGTTTCTCCCTCAAACCCCTCCACAACTACCCGAGCCCACGTCATGCCCAAGGTACTTAAACACAGACCTTTTTTAAAGATACAATTACCATAGATTATTTACATACGCAACAGAGTAAGTACAGATAAATGCAACCATAGCCAGTAGCGAAAAAACAGAAAATGTTTTGGCAGGCGCCGAGAAATGGAACAACAATGCCAACACAACAGGCGAGGGTCCAGGGGCGGCGGAGTTCCACGAACGTGCACAATCATGGACGTAATCCCGCTCTTTTGAGGCCCCGGGACCGAAATCATGCCCTCATTAAACTAAAAAAAGTTCACTTAGTTGGCACAAAAGTAAATGATTTTTATATTTTTTGTTGTAAATCTCATGACTTTCTCATTTCACTTTATTTGTGCGAACCATAGATAAACTGCTCGTATCTCTCACCTAGTTGTAAATGAACAAGAATGATTTAGATAGGTATTATACTTCTGATCCATTTGACAGTAACGTTCTGTCACTTGTGGGCGTTTGTTGAAACAAGAGAGATGTGTGTCGAACTAAAAGGTTGTCAGTCATCATTAACCACTGACCAGTTGTCAGTAAAGGTACAAATAAGTGGCCACTAAATTACGTAAGACATATTCTCTTATTTGTAAATTTTTTTTATTCAGTTATTCAGTAACTTAAATTTGAGTAAAAAATACACAAATAAAAAATAAATCGTACGTAATTTAGTATCACATTATTCCTGCATGGTTCGGCGTATAAGTTCTGTAAGTTTCATAGACGTAGTACAAAACATTCTATTTACAAAGAGAGTTACAAATTGAAAAAAGAACTATTTTTTTTGGTACACCGCTTGTACCTGTGGTCAGAACGGACCCATTGCTCCTGACCGCTCCGTATAAGACTGAGGATGATTTACTTTCAAACCCAATACACTGTAATCCTGTTCCCACTATCAAACCGGTCCCCCTCCCCCCTCCCATTCCAGACCACACTGCCCCCACGTAGGACTAAGCCAATCTCGTAACCCTTTGTCTGAGCGTTCAGGCTAAGGCGTCAGCCAACTTACAGTACGTCAAGCGGTATGGGGGCTAACTCCCAGTTGGTGGTGGTTTTTACAACATTGATACACAAGAATCATATATATATAATTTACCAAAAACAATGTTAGAAGTTCTTCTTACTCACTACAGCTCAAAATATGAAAGCACTCCTCTAGCATTTCCTGAAAAAGACCTGGCGTAGAAATGTATCCAGTCCCATCAACCCGCCATACTAAGGTTAACCTATAACAACACCCGTTCAGTGCACACAGGAAAGATGTAGGCTAGAAGTTACCGACCCATCAGCCTGCCATTCCGAGGCTAACCTATAACAACACCCGTCCAGTACAGACTGGAAAAGAGTAGACTAGAACTCACCGACACAGAGACGTGTCCAGTCCCACCAGTGCGCCATGCCGTGGTTACCCTATAACAACACCCGTCCGGTACTCTCTGGAAAAGAGTAGACTGGAAAGGATCTATTCATCCCGATTGGCTGCTAGCCATCATCAGTTTTAAACCTCTGATTCGATGTACTTCCTTGTCCAAGCTGTAGAAAATAATCTCTGGAAAACACACAGCGGTAATTACTTAATTTTAGGCGATCTTTACCTGGAAATACTGGTGGAAATGACGAAGCATGTCACTTGGGCAAATATATATTATTCGTTTAGTAAATCTATGACCCTTTAGCTCTGTATTGAGACATTATTGTGTAATATTGACCTGGCCCATAGCTAGAAACAGAAAAGCTGACGTTATCCTCATTATATCCTGCAGACTTCCGACAGGAATTATACTGAACATGTGAATGCTTTCATTTACATTTCAATGAAACAGAAGACAGGTCTGCGTTTATTTCTCCACGCCTTATGAGATAACACACCGTTGTTCACATATCTTTTATTCATTTATTTATTTATTTTTTCATTCATTTGTTTGATTCGTTTTTTATGCCATACTCAAGAATTTTTCACTGATACGTCGGTGGTTAGCATTATTTTGGGAGGAAATTGGGCATGGCTCGGTGGAAACCCACGTTGCTTGCGTACCTTCCCACGTAGGGCCGTTGAGATAGCCAGCATGTGCTGTAGGTGAACTCACACCGGCCACATTGGCGAGAGGTATCTGGTGCCTTCGGCTCCACGCCCCTTTTTTGGGAATAAAAAACGTGGGCCATTTAAAAAACCGTGGATTAGGGAGCATTTATGTACGCACTCACATGACAAGGGGTTCTACGAAGTACAGAAAAGAACATTCAACAAGATGGTGGTGGTGTGGAGGCGGATTCATACCACTGAGATGGTGTATATCAACACCGGGGTCTCGAAGGAGAAATAATGACTCTTTTTACATGTTTACTTTAGAGATACAAGGGGAGTACAATCTATGGCGGATACATACCCCTATGGAACGTCATCCCGGAAGAAACTTCGCAATTTATGGGTAAAGCTTAAAATGACCGGAAAAACCCGGATCGGGAGAAAAACCGGATGAGAGGGTAGCAGGATAGAAATAAATGGCGATTGCAGGGAAACTAGGCTATATATCGGACTAAGCTCAACGTATTCGGAAAAAGCCCTCGAGAGACACAAACTTTGTGTTCTTAACCCTCCATTTTAGAACATTTATTCTGACCGGACGGGACATGATGGCAAGCATCACGTGAAACACAATTGCCTTGGTTCCTTAACTCTGTATATTGTATAAGTAAACTTAGGACTCCAACAAACATGTGTATATTTTGTTATTTTACTTGAGAAACCTGATACCGGTATTTAAACAGAATATAACTGAACTAAGAACTCGTGTTTATATATATTCACCTAAAGGTAAACAGCCCACCAACTGCTTCCTCACCACAAACGAAGGATCATCGATATTCCACAGCTAGCAAACTAACTGTGTGAAAAAAAAATCATGCAATTTCGGAAAGAGTGGTTATTGCAAATCCACTCATCATTAAATTTGTTTCCGGTCTTTTCAGGGCAAGACGAATGCTTCCATGTTGATCATTTTTTCTTGTTCTTGGTACAGTCGCATCCAATCATATCTTGCACTCAATCAAGACTACCGTAACCTGTACAGCCGTGGGTGGTTCTGACTTCCACACCTTCAGCCCGTGGGTCTACCGCCTGGGAAGGACCCTCATACGGAAACTGGGGGCTTAAACAACCGGGATCTCTGTCACCTACACTCTGCCTGACTCCCTGACATACGCAGGCACTGAAGATTACGCGTGTTCATCTATAAACGGCCTCCACTGTCCACAAACACGGCTGATCTATGTCGATCCTTCGAGTAAGATTATGTTTGTCGATCTCTAAGTAAGTTAAATTAAGGTGTTACATGCTTTGGTACATGTAGCATTTTCAACACAAAGAAATAAAACACAAAGTTCATTCATTGTTGCTTAACGCCATGCTCAAGAATAGAGAAGATTCGAATTCAAACTCTTTTGTCTTGGAAGGTAAAATGAGTTCAAGTGTGTCATGTGACATGTCAAAAATGTCAGGCAATTTTGTTGATTTTAATTTACCGATCACCTGTCTTGCGGTGTAAAGGAGGTACAAACGACCTCTCCTTCAATCAGGAGCATCTGAAACTAAAAAACTTCCAGCTCCTGAATATTCCATATCGTACATGTTGTATAAATAACTTTTTTGAAACTTCTTTTAGACTCCCATGTTATAGTAAATGTAATCAGAATTATTTGCCTAACATTTCTGACAGGTCACATGCTACAGTAAGGCATTCCTTAGCTTTGGCGAAAAAAAAAAGAGTTTGACCTCGAAACTTCCCTATTGTTCAGATATCCATAAATTATTCAAGAATTGTGTTGATAAAATTAAATGAAATAAATTTACCATGAGAAGGGCCGATCGGATTTCCGACTCGCCCGACATATTCCGACACTTCTTTCTGGTTGGAACATTTTTGTGTTTGTCGTTTTAGTGACAATGACCTTACCTGAATGTACAGTACACATAAGCAGTGCTCATTTCAACACTCTACAAGCGATAAATTGTCTATCTCCCTTCGTACTTATAAACGTCTAGTAGACACTGTTGTCTCCTTTAACTGATGCGGTACCGGTGTGGTGGTGGCCAGAAGCCGTTTTAAGACAAAGGTCAACACATCTGAGTAATGTGGGTAAAAGCAATTTCATCTTGTGACATTTTTCTGAGGGTGCCGAAAAGGAGGTGACTCGTGTCTCCAACACTACATCGGAGAAGCGGGAACCTGGATGTATATAGCTACCTTGTGTTACTATAAACACAAAACTATAGGAGACTTGTGAACACACAAGTTTCTCGGCTGGAATCTGTGCGTCTCTCGTTTCATTTTTCAGCTCCAGCCGTGTCTGAAAACCAATCAGTGAAATTGCTTGTTGGTTTTGCGGAGGTCAGAGATAATCTCCGTGTCTTTGTACGCGACATCGTCTTCCGCCAGTGTCAGGGTGAGGTGGGAGAAAACCGGAGAGGGTGACGGCCTAGAGCCTCACCGGGAGGAGCCGGGTCTGGTCAGTCTGGTGGTTTATGGTCAGCAGGTCAGTCTACCGGGGAAGGTGACCGTACTGAGACTGACCGATGTCAGTCTGGACGATGAGGGCAATTACAGCGGTGACATCAACGGCGTGACGCACAGGTAGCTCTGGTAGGTGATCAGCCAGCAATGTCCAAAGAGAAAAACCCAGACCCAGGATACTGAAAATGTGTTGGACTTAAGCTACATCTAGACCTATGCAAGACCTTAATTTCAAAAGAGTTTTAAGTGCTAACATTCTGACTGTCTTGAAGAATATTTATTTTAACACCAGTGTTGTATTCCAGGGCAGAAATGAAAATTACCATTTAATTTTAAATCCTTAATTCCAGGAATAATACAAGAAGTTAAAACTACTTTTAACTTACGTCTAAGACAGCTTTGTGATCCTGGGGCCTGGCGATTGCATATGAAAAAGGCAAATTTTATTTAAATGTTTTCTTGTTTTCCTTTACAGATCCGTTGGGCACAAAGGCAGGAGCGATTATTGGCGGTTTGATAGGAAGCCTGATGTGTGTTGTTACCAAAAACAAGTAAGGAGGAGAACTGATTGCACTGTAGCCACTCGTAGTAACAGTCCATTACAATATGGTGTGCTCCAATCTGGAATCATACCTAGCATTTGACAGTCCTGTAAACATATCGAAGACTACACCAAACTGATATCGGTGTAAAATATGAACCGATCATTACATGGATCCACACACGTGCAAAATCTGGACTAAAAACCAACACTGATCTATGCGTGAGATCCAGAACCAAAACACCACACTAAATTGTGAACAAACAAAATCAGAATGAAATACCACACTGACTTTTTGATCGAGATCTAGAATAAAACCTCACATTAATCTATGAACAAAAGTATCTGATTGAAACATCACACATTTGAGCGAAATGTAGACCAAAACATCACACAAATCTATAAAAAAAATCAATGTGAATTAAACGCCACACTGACTGGTTGGGAAAAATGTAGACAAAAAAACCCACACTTACTTGTTGGGCAAAAGCTAAACCAAAACACCACGTTGACTGGTTCGACAAAAGCTAAACCAAAACACCACACTAATCTATGACCAAATTATCTGAATTAATCACCATACTGACTTTGTGACTGAAGTAAGAGGTGAAACACGGCACCGATCTGTGAGTGTAACAATGGGTATTTCTTTTGTATTCAATGCGGAATTTCTCCCTGAAAAATTTTCAGAAAATATCTAGGTTTGCAGGCGAGTTTGTTGCCTTTTATGCGTCGCTTTAAGGAAATCACTTCTTTGTGTCTCTTTATATAAATAGTAGATATTCGCATTAGATTTCCTAGGATATTCTGTGTATAATGCGTTTTGTAAAAACCTTCCGTGTGAAGGCGAATAATGTAGCTTTGTTTTATTATATTCCAGGTCCATCTGGGGATGTTCAGGAGGGATATAACTATTTCCAGTCTGCGACCTACATATGCCTAAACAAAAACAAACAAGTATAAATAGATAAAAACAAAACTGTTTAATAGTGAGAGTCTGTGCGATTTTACTGGTCACCTTTAGCCGGAAAATAAGAGTACGAAAAATTGACAACAAAAAATATTCATCATTTAAAAACAAACTGAAAATTGTATCCAAAATTATTTGCAAAAATCATTCTAAACTAAACTAAATGCATTTAATTTTTTAAGATGTGTGCCTTGCTGTCAAGATTGACAGTGTTCGTCGTCAATAATCTCATAAGATTATCTTTTTTCTTACATGCAAATTTACGTTTTGATTCTATGCATAGGGCCACAATACATGATGTGCTTTACAGACATGGAGGCTAAAGCCAAATGTAACGGTAAAAATGTTTCTGTGACGTCACTGACACCCAACGATATGGATTCAGTCCATGAAATCCCCCTTATGGACTGGCCTATTTAAATTGATGCAATTCTATTTTTCAAAGTTGCTTAAAGCGGTGTTATCTTTAGGTTTTCTTGGGCACAGTTTCAAGCTTCATTACTGAAGATGAATTCCTAATGCTGTCAAACTTTTCAGCTCCTGGGCGTACTTCATTATATAGCAAATGTTACCAACAGGAGATGCAAACGGGGAAGTCCGGACATCACCGAGATAAGCCGAAAACTTCATATAGCTCTGTTGTACTCCAAGGTAATGCAAATGTCTGCCGCAACCAAATCTGCAAAGAATGTATCGAGCATAGATTTTAGCCCAACGCTCGCGTCCGGTTTTCTCGCTGCAACGGTTTGCTCCCCTGAAAATGTACTGATCTTTTAACCAAGGTGGTTAATCAACCTGCCCCCTCTCTGATAAGCTTTGTCGGGATTTCTCCAACCCTGCCGTCAATAAGGTGCACCACACCAATCAAATAAATAAAAAATAATGAGGTCACAGGTTAAGGTGGCTGAAAGTTACTCATGGGACAGAAAGAAACCTGTTTCGAAGTTTATGAGATTATTATGATATTTATTTTATCATTGTGATAATTATTATTTCAAATTTTGTGTATCTTGGTAGATACATGTACCATTGCCACACTAAAGCTGTTAACTGAATGGTTAACTACATGGTTCCAAACGTCAAGGTCATGAAGGATCATCCAAGAAAATGTCCGACTCACCCGCCAGTAATTGCTAAATTTTATTTCGGTTATAGTCGCTGCTGTTGTTTTACTCAATTGGACACATGGTCTACGAGCCACTAAACCGTATTCCCCAGCCAAACAATAATTATTCGATTCCATTTTTGTCATCAGAAAGAGAGCAGTCTTTCCGAATGTCTTGGATGTGATTTCCAATCAGGCATTGAACATATGCTTGTCGACTGTGCAGACTTCACCTATTCGACAACGATTCTACACAGCCGACTCTACAGTGGAATTATTTGATATTGTCACTCTTTTGATGCTGTCATTAAGCATTTAAATTGTCTCGGATTATGCCACAAAATGTAATTTTATACAACGTTATAAATATTTTTAAAATGTTGGGATTTTCCAGATTTAGCTGGGGATTTACTTCTGTAACATGGTTTTAAACATGTTCATGCAATCCATTTGATTTTTGAATGTTTCGTTGCTTCTAAAGCCATCCACTGTTTCTGGATTGTAACATGATCTCGCCGATAATACTGCCGATGTGACTTTAAACCATAATCATTCATTTGTTCGTTCTTCAGTAAGGCACCTAATTCCAAACCTCCGCATTCCTTTACAGTACAAGATTGTCTCCGAAATTTCCCTCTGCATTCGGAGATCTGAAAATCTGTACACATTTCGGATTTCAAACGCCGCCATTTTCATCGCGACCGGTGTAATGATTCAAGAACCATTATGTAGTTCCAGCTTGGGTATGTATAACATCAGCGCTGTATTTGTGCATTTTTTCAGACCACAACTGCGAGTCTCTGGCTTACAGCAACCCATAAAGCCCAGGATGATGTGGCTAGCAGTACTAGGCACTGACAGTTCCAAGCCCGGCTAAAGAGGGATTGTTCGAGAACACGTACGAGTACAGCGCAGTTAACTGTGACAATCTGTCCTTTAGTGTAATTTAGACTCTTTGGAAACCTAAACTTCTCGAGTAGTCAAATAACCATGTTAGCTGCGTTTTACAAGTCTGCAGCACTGACCATTAAAAGAGCTAATATTGAAAACAACATGTTAATTGCCTACATTGCTGATACTTTGGGTTGACCTATACATGTTTCATGAGATTATTCATTAGAATGGGGCATTATATATTTGTCTTGACAAATTGTTTCTCTCTACTTAAGATGTTTCATTCATGTTGATTCCACACTAGGATGGGGCATTATATATTTGTCAAGGCAAGTGGTTTCCTTAACGATTGGATAATTCATCGGATTGTTCATTCAAGACTTGTGTGAAACAATGTATATTTGTTATGACAAATGATCCACACAACACTCCACACAATTTTACGTTGCAATATTGTTTCTAGGCCTTTTCTCTGTTGCCTTGCATATGTGTTCATGGACACATATTACAGGAAGATCTGTGGCACGCGTGGAACTGTGGAGCTTGTAGAGCACCATATTACTGTCAACAGAGTACCATATTACTGTCAACAGAGTACCATATTACTGTCAACAGAGTGCTACTACTCCCGTTCTCAATTAACTGTTATATGGCATGCTTGAAGCACCTCGAATTTCGTGTAGTGGAGACGTCCTCCGTCATCGTCGTCAGCGGCGTGAGTCCGTATTTATCCACGAGCCTCAGGACCCGAAACATTGAGCGGACCTGAATGAAGGGCCTTGTAATGAACAGAAGCGCATTTTCAAATAATGATTTTCTTCTTTAGGCAAGGATGGGAAAAAGTTAAAGGCTAAAAATGCCAAAGTATACATTAAAGATTAGTAACTTTATAATTACCACAATTATTAACCACCAAAAGATTTTGGCAACTTAGGCATGTAAATTAGGCATGTAGTGGTGAAGGGAGTATACAGTGGGTGATCACTGCTCCAGACATATCAACATCATATCAAACATATTGTTCCATGCTGACAAGGAAACCCTCACAGGCACCGTTTTAGTGGACAGAGCTTAAGGAAATATTACAACGTAGTAAACCTGTTTCCCTCCCGATTCACATGATGAAGTCCTTAAAAACAGCTCCACCTCTCCTCCCCAACATCCCCGTGTGGAATCCTCAACATGGCTGCTTCTGGCTAGCTTAGCTGAAGTCATCATGAAAAAGCATCCCGGCACCTTTTTTAATTACATGGAAGCAAACAGGTATTTTATAGGCAGCACACACCAAAGGCATCCACAAAATATAAACAGAAAGGGGATATAAATTTGAAATTTCCAAACAAACAGTCGCATAATAATTGAGCACGGTGAGGAACTTAACCAGACAACGTTCCTAATACATCATGAGGGGGGATAAAGAGAGAAGAAAATCCAATCTGCAACATGGAGTAACCCAAAAAATTCACATAATGAGCAAACACTCCGGCCTGAGTGTTCGTTAATGGACGTGGAAGGATGAAAGACAACACTCAAAGCCCTAAGTTTCCTGGTCCGAGTCTATGACGGGATATGAAACGGAAGTGGCAAGGAAGTTTTTTGTTTTTCGTAGTAGGTGACTACTGACCCAGACTCTAAGCCATCCAATGGGACGTAAAACGGCACCCAATTTGCTAAGATTTTCAAGAAGCCTGAACGGTTAGCAGGCCATACCATCTCAGGCACGCTTTGGGGACGCACTGATAGAGGGCATGTTCGGACGAGAGAGACCAGGAGGAAAGTACTAAAGCTCTTGAACTAGGATGTCAAGGCCAGGTGTAGCTTGACGTTTTGTTAACCCGTACATGTATCTGAGGAACAATGAAAAAAATTACTATTACTATTACTAAAAAAAAATTGACTATTTCCCGAGCAAGATGTTGTATAGCACATTTGGTCAGACGCTACAGTGAACTGCCCAGTGTGTCACGAGAACAGCGTGAAGTCTTCCGAAGGAGAAACAGACAGCTGGGTAAAGAGACCCTGGCGTTGATAGGAACAATTATATCTCAACATATCAAACTTTATCATGATTGAAATGTAGATATTTGAAATTGCATACTTTCCATCGTGGTCAACTCTGTACATACATAGTCAGTGCACAAGTAGCACGTGACACTAATACAAACATGTATGAACCGTAATATATCTCGAGTGAGTTCAAAGAGGACAATCAATCTCTTTGAGGTTACCCATGCGCAGTTCGAGCAATTGGGTCCAAGATTTGTCTCCGAATAAAAGACTGCTGGGGGTGATGATGGCATAATACTGCCACAGACTGTGCCTAGCTTGTAAAAACACTGTAAATTTCCACGTTTCCATTATACACCTGATCAGAATATATCAGAATTTTGTTTGCTTTGGATAAGCCTGACAGCTTTTTCCTAAATTCACTGTCCACCCCGCGTGGGTTATCAAGGGAACAAAATCGTGTTCAAGTTATGTTGACTATTTGATTTGTTGTAGAGAAAACTTCAAATTGCATGTGGTGGTATCGCTTGACGCCGCGCGAAAATTTGTGGATATATATTTTGGGTGTTGAAGTTGACAATATTACTATTTCAATAGTGAGGAAAATCAACGCGCTCGCGTAATCTTCAAGTGTACACTTGTCAGCTTAAAGTGTATACCCAGGACACCAAGTGTTGCACCAAGAGCGTCTGGTGGCACACATGGTGGCAATCTACATGTAACTTGGTTTCTAATTAAACACCACCCTTTAAACTAAATTTCACATTAAACACAGCTAGATTTGATGTACTGCATATATATTTTTGCGCAGAACGTAGACATATAACAATCAGATGATATTTTGCACCTAAGAAGTATCTGTGACGCCAGTATGGTCCGAATGGTCCAAAAGCGCCTCAATTTTTATTTCCGTTTTATTAACTGTAAAAAAATGAGGACCATATTTTGATTCAGACGTAGCATTTGACAAACATAAGACATACATGTCTGAGTGAAATATGAACCAAACCTAAAAATAACAATATGTCACTGGAACCTGGACTAAAACACCACCATAACCTGTGACTAAAACCTGGACGAAAATAATAAAATGATCTGACATTAAAACCTAGACGAAAACAACACACTGATCTGTGACTAAAAGCTGGACTAAAAAGCACACTGATCTGTGACGGGAACATGGATTAAAAAAACACTGATCTGTGACGGGAATCTGGATTAAAACAGCACATTGACTTGCACTAAAACCTTGAGTGAAACAACACACTAATCTGTGACGGGACCTGGTCTATAACAACACACTAATCTGTGACGGGAACAAGGACTAAAACAACACAATGATCTGAGACTAAAACTTGGAGTGAAACAGCACACTGATCTGTGACGGGAAACTGGACCAAAACAACACAGTGATCTGTGACGGGAACATGGACTAAAACAACACAATGAGCAGTGACTAAAACCTTCACTAAAACAACACACTGATCTCTGACAAAACCCTGAGGGTAAACAACACGGTGAACTAAAACTACAGTAAAACAACACAATGATTTGGGACTAAAACCTACAGTAAAACAACACACTGATCTCTGAGTAAAACCTGAAAGTAAACAGCACAATAATCTGTGATGGGAACAAGGCCTAAAACAACACACTGATCTGTGACTGGAAGCTGGACTAAAACAACGCAATGATCTGTCAAGGGAAGCTGAACTTAACCTAAACACTTATCTGTGACTGCAATTTAAACCATAGCACCAAAGAAATGAAGGAGCAAAATCTGAATTTTATCGTCGGGCTTCTGGTCATGTATGAAGTACATGTCCATAAGTGTCGTGCTCTCTGTGAAGAAAATAAGCGTTGTTTCTTATGCGGGACGGGAACCTGGACTAAACCACTGCAATAACCTGTGACCAAACGCAAGATCAAAACAACACATTGATCTGAGACTGAAATCTGGATTAAAAGAACACATTCATCTTTGAGGGGAACCTGGACTAAAATAACACACTGACCTTGACTGAAAACTGGACTAAAACAAGAAACTGATTTGAGGCTGAAATCTGAATTAAAACAACACACTGACCTGGAACTGAAACCTGGACTAAATCAATACAGTCATCTGTGACGGGAACCTGGACTGTAACTACACACTGATCTATGACGGGGAACCTGAACCAAAACTACACACTGATCTGTGACTGAAATTTAAACTCCAGAGAAATGTAGGAACAAAATCTGAATTTTAGCGTTGGGCTTTTCATCATGTATGTTGTACAATTCCATAAGTCTCGTGTTCTCTGTAAAGATAATAACTGTTGTTTTGTTTTTGTTATAATGGCGGCGTCTCAAGAATTATTTTTGACGTCTAGATTCACCTTATGTTGTAATGGAAGCTACGTAAATTCAGAACGCTTTGTTAAAAAGTCCTCAGTACTGAATGCGATGCTAGATGCTTATGGTAAATGATTTCCTCCCCGTTACTTGTTTCATCGGTTTGCTGATTCCTGACCAGGATGGGACTTTGAATATTCGTTATGGCAAATGGTTTGTCACTGCACTGTGTAAAGCATACATACCTGTACTGTAGTTTAATACCCTACACCTTATCTGTGTCTGTCTGTTAGTTGAATATATGTTCATGTGCACGAAACATAGGACGGTCTGTGCAATATGCTGTGTGGAATCGTGGAAAAACCTCTCCTTAGAGTTTGGGGAATACCATGCAACCGTTGTAACAGATACGTTACCCTTAATTGTTGTTAATGGTATTTGTGCAGTGGGAGAGCTTCAGGCTTTGTAAACGTACTAAAATTTGCACATTTTCAATAAACTCTTACATGCCTCAGCTGGGGAATCTAGAATTTCACGTATTGAAGATAATAAAACTCTATCGTCGACATTAACAGCGTGTTCTTCTGTCATTGTTTACCAATCAGTCTTGAGCCCTGAAAACTTTACGGACCTGGATCAGTGTCTTTATAAAGGACATCCTGGTCCTCCTGCGACGGTCATCAAATTGACATAAAACTGTCTACCCTCCATGGAGTAGCCTAAACGCTGTGGGTTACCAAGCATCTTAAGGGGCGCACCAGGGACACCGGCCTTGGGGTATACTGCCTTGTTGCTCTGTGATGGCCTTCAGATAGGCTTACCATGTGGTAGAAGATCGTGCATTTATGAGCTTGCCAGCTGTGTTAAGGATCTATTTGCCCAGTGAAGCCACCAAAGTCTTGGTTACCGTCATCTATGAGTAATTATCTCTACATTTAATTTTGCGATGTGACATTCTTTTCATTTTCAGAAATGTAGCAAGTTGCAGGCCATGCTGTCTTTTTATTAGCAACTTACATGCCATGTTTGCCGGTATCATATAGGACAACGGGAATGTTTTCTAAGACGTATGTTCTCGTCTGGAAAAAATAGAATTGTGAAAATCGAGAACCATCATTTTTGTGAAAGCCATATTTCTTGAGCATTTTATGAACACAGAGGTTCAAAATAATCAGTAACTCGTTGCGCTCTTCTCTTATCCTTGACGCGCAAAAGATATATTTTGAAATGTGACTTCCGGGAAATAAAACTTACAGTAGAGGCGTGTGGTGCGAGGCCAACTTTTACTTCACCCACGTTTGCAGGCAGCGTAAGCGCTAAACATGGACTGCACCATATGTTGCCAGTTAAATCAGCCTATAGCGGCCTGTTTCTCATAAAATGTTTATACGCTGGATATTAATGCTTCTTATTCATTCGTAATAGTTTTAAATCCGACTCTATGATTTCAAACTTAACTGAAACAAAAACTTCGAAAAGTTTATATTTTGTCCTTACCACTAAAGTCGAAGTAGTTACTATGTGACCGAATTATAAAATGAACTTACTTTTTATTTTTCAAAAAGTCAAATTCACACTAAAAGTAAACTCTCACGGATTTCAATGACTGCAAACCACGGCTTACATCCAGTTCCTACATGTATAGTTATTTTTGTTAAGACTACATACCTGGTATTACAAAATACACATTTATCCCCTTTGAAACAATTCATTTTAATTGGTTAAGTATATACTGTTTCAACATTAGCAGAAAAGTAACGCTGATTTATATTCATCTCTTTATTTTTGTTTTCTGGTCTTTAATTTCATCAGCTGTATCCATGTATCAGCATGCAAGTGGAACAAACAGTGCCTAGATGCGATGAATATATAGCAATTTAAATTTGACTTTTAGGACTGAACAAAATAAAACCTCTTCCTAAATAAATTCCTGTAACTACGGTTTATAGGAGAATTTCACTAAACAAAACTTAGGGTGGCACATTCTAGCATGTAAGAAGTTAATCAACCTTGCTGTGACATATAATGCGCTGTTTTCAACATATCAAACGAATTATTTCAAGGTCCACATGAAAGAATAGGTGAAATCTAATCCGCTTTTTGAAAATATAAATCTGACGCTATGAGTTAGCCTGTTCCGTGGGTATGCGGCCTGATATTTCATCGAGAAGACGAAGCACTTCGGGTTGGTGGAAATTGTGGTCTTTGAGACGAAATATCAGGCCACACACCCACACAACACGCTGGTAAAACGAATGTATCACAATTCAGACTATTCCGGTTGAATTTTAATTGAATTAATACCCGTATTTCGGCCAAAACACACCGCGTTTTACTAAATCGTACATTGCTGACAAGAGTTGCTATCGGTGGGAACGAGAATCCTTGACTACGTAGCGATACAGAAGAAATATCATAGGCGCGAGTGTGTATAGCTTGCCTTTTTTGAGAATACGGTAGCCTAATAATATTAGGCAAACAAGAAATCTGGTATTTTGTGCATGACTGTATCCTTGTTCCATCGTTAATTAAATACTTTCTGGTACATATAATTCTTATGTAAAACAGAGGTGTAGGATAAAACATGCAGAACGTATTACATTTTCTAATTATACTGACTCACAACGTGTTTATAAGCAAGCCATGCAGTTCAATGGGATAGGGCATAATCACGTCAATCTCATTTAACAATAATTTTATATATTTTGTGTATATCTAGTGTTGGATAAGGATTATTTTTAGCTTTTCATTGCTTGCTATGTTGAATATAACTTTCGTTTCAAAACTTTGGAAGAGTTTTTCTTCACACATATGTACAGCCAAGCTGTAGATCCGCGGTTGAATATTTTTTGAAGGAAAGGGTATTTTCTTGGAAAGTTTTCAAAGTACAGAGAGGCAAAGCGCATTCTGAGCTCCTCGACGGCTTCCGATCGGCTGTGACCCTAACAATGCCGGAGGCGAACGGACATTCCCGATTCAAGCGAGGGTTGGACTTTAAATGTTTGAAAAGGTTGCTTGATTTGTGTAGCTCTGCAAGTGTAGTTCGATGCAGGATGTTTTCGTGAACAGACCTTTGACAAGGCGTTCTTATTGTACAGAATGAATGAATTTTGCAGATGAAATCTCCCAGGTTAGATTAGATCCAAGATGGATGCGGGGACGGAAATCCATATGCTGGAAGAAGGCAAAAAAGTTTTTGAGAGGGCCAAAACTTTTTCACATCCTAAGGGTGTAAAAAGGGCAGATAAGCATGTGTCGTCTACTTTCTCAAGTGTATTTTCTCACATGTACATGTACACGTATTATCTCAAACTCTCATTTTTTCTTGCTTTTAAGGGCAGATAGGCCAGTCAGAGGCCTAGAATTTTCTCTGAATTGTGATAATACTATATATATTCACGCTTTGCACACGCACGTTTTTTTACTGACTTACATCATACATCCATGATCGCTTTATGTTTTATGTATTTTTTTTATTTTCTTCCTATTTTATGCTTCAGTCAAGAATTTTAAATAACTGCTTCAGTACAAGCGTTAATTCTCCGCCTGTTTTCAAGGTAACATTCACATACTTTTGAATGTGTCATTGCTTACAGTGCGTAAAAGTCAGTCAGTCGTACAAGTAAAGAGAATATTCAGTTCTTATCTCCAACATTTTTAAGTACAATTTTTAGCTTTTTTAAAGCTTAATTATAGAGTTTGAGGCATTAATTTATATACGAAAGTAAAACACCCTGCACTGTGTACCCCAGGAAGTCACGATAGCGTGGGAGTAAGATCACTTTATTTTTACATGTTTTATTTCTCAGGGCATGCATGCGTCTCTCTTCTCCAAACAATAAAAATATTTAGACTTTGTTCCGCGAAGACCATGACATTTAACCTCCATACCTAAACATGAAGAAATGACCAGTAGTACAAAAAAATAACGCCGCCATAATTTATAGAGATTCACCAGAAGCCTTTCACTGGCGAATGCATCTATAAAGCCAGGTTTTCTTATTGCGGCTTGCGTGTAGAGGGGTTTGTATGATGTAGGCCAATACATGAATGTTTGGTAATAATATTTCAGGCAAAATGCAAACAATATCTTTTGAATGTGAAAGATAAAATATGCATGTCTATAAATGTGTATATTCTTTAAATGATATACATCGATAATATTATTAGTTCTACCATGAAGAAAAAAATAGTTATTTAGTAAAATATACCTTTGAGGAAAGGGTATGCATGTATATTATTAATACAAACTTCCTCGAACACGACATGTGACCTAGACTTATCTGATATGTGGCGTATGTACCTCGGTGAAGGACAGAAAATTAACATCACCGATCTTATCAACGTTACTTTTTTTCAGTAGAACAAAAATAACAAATTAAATTTTTGAAAAGTACACACCATGAATCCACATTTCTGATATCCAACAGATCCGAGCATGCGCATACATACCATACTTAAGTCATAATTCCATTTGTGTACACAATTTAATAACAGCCCTAATTATATCTTTAGCTCATAAAATTTGTACAGGGTCATATGTCACGCTAAAGCAACTCAACCGACTAGCCACTAGCCATAACTGACCTCTACAAAATACACATTTTAAATATTACAACTGACCCTATTTAATGTGAGTAAATAGCATTCTAGTCCCCCATCATAGGGCGATAAAAATAGTTATATTAAAATTTTATTTGGGGTTTAATTTCTGTAACTTTCCAATGGGTTCTACAACGCTCGAAATGCATGTCCAAACCCAGCCGCGCAGATTTGAACATTCCCTGGATATGTCTGCTTGTGCACGTGGACCCTTCGTTACAAAAGACCCGGCCTTCGACGTCCGTGTGGTCATTTCTGCAGTCTAACCGTCCTTGAAGAGCACTTTTCTGTCGCTAATATGGTGCGCATATATCTGTAGGTCACCTGCGGGTAAGTTCATCATTGATTTGCCATGATTAGTGATTCATGCTACACGCACAGGAATTCTCCACTCATAAAAGTGCTTGTATGTATTTGAGTAATTTCTGAGCCCAACACTAAGGAAGAATGGAAAAAATAGAGCACCAGTAAACGGCTACTACATGCGCCCACAGCAAGTTATTGGTTTCCTACCTCTAATGGAGCAGCAGGTGAACAGGTAAAGGTTTTGATACAGGTCCTAGGCATGAGGAACATTTGTCATGTTTGGGGAAAGCATTAGTTTCTGAGAAGATATGGCCTGGAGAACATGATATGGACAAGGGAACAGACAGAGAAATGGACATACTTTTGGGTGGAGATCATGACATAACCCATGGACATTAACGACCTTGAATCCAGGGTGCGAGACATCCTACAGATCTAAGGGACATTTGTGCAAAGCATATGCTTCTGTAAAGTTATGGCCCAGGCAAAATTTTAGCATAAAGTGTTATGGTGGCCTTGGCCTTAAGGCAATGGCATTCCCTCAAGGTCAGGACACACTCTCCCTTCCCAAGGGACATTATGCAATGTATAAGCTTCTCCAAAGTTGTCGTTAAAAAGTTAAGGCACGGAATAAAAGTTTAGGATTATGTACCATAGTGACCTGGACATTGAGCTAATGACGCTGGTTCATGACACATCGTCCAGACCCAAGGAACATTTGTGCAAAGCATAAGCTTCTGTATGTTATCATTTATGGCTCAGACCAAAATTTAAGTATAAAATGCTATGGTGACCTTGGCCTTGAGCTAATGCCCTTGGCCCAAGGTCGTGACACACTCTCCTAGCCTAAGGAACACTTATGTCAAGTATAAGTTTCTATAGAGCTGTCGTTAAATAGGTATGAACCGGACAAAGCGGTGCGGACAGACGGACAGACAGACGGACAGACGCACGGATAACGCCAGAAAATAGTAGGTCGGCTTTTTTTTTTCAAAGCGTACGTATAAAAAAGGAAACAAAGAAAATACTGTACAAGTATTACACTGTATTTGTACTATTGGAAAGAAGTGATTTTCCCCCGAGGAAGAGTGTTTGAGACAGATTTTACCATTAATAGGAAAATTCACATTTTACACACAACGTAAATTTATACCTTCTAAGATCTGTATTCACATAAATGTTCCAAGGATTCTGGTCAGCCGATTCAATATTTATTCTTTAACTATACATAGGTATATGTTTATCCAACACCTCTGCACATGAGTAAGATATGTAGATGTTCAAAATTTGTAAAGATGTATGATTCGATGATAAATTCAGAATTATATATGTTGTATAATTTCTGTCCTGACTTTTCTGATATTCTGGGCTTGAACGGCTGGCGGACGGGGAACTACATAACCCTCTGTCGATGCTCCCACATTCGTCCCAGTATTGCTCTGGGCTTGAACGGCTGGCGGATGGGGCTCCGTTGATGCTCCCAGGTTCGTCCCAGTTTTGCTGTGGGACTTCAATACTCAGAAACAACCAAGATGAAAGTTATCCTTCACAATGCTAGCTTTAGCATCGATTAAAGCTGCCAAGTTTTGCGCTAAAGTATACAGTACTTGCGCACTCCACTTATCCTTGTTAATGGTAATCACACCTGTTCCTTTTCCTACGATGAAAAAAATATTCAAGCAAGAGTTGTATTCCCTGACTTTTTTAGCCTAAATCAGCAGCTATGATCTTATATTAGAATCCCTTGCATTGGGCATATTAACGACAGTTTTACTTGTATAGAGGCAATGGAACTGATGGGTCAAACATAGCCAGGGATATATCACTCCACAATGCAATGTACCAGTCTGTATGATTCTTCTGATGAAACTATTTCTTTTAAAGCAGTCTCTTGTATAGATGATACCTATTGACATTCTGTAAATCCACCCCCTGATAAATGCATTTTTGTCGATAAAACAGATTATGGAATGCCGCTTTGTGTTCATTGTAGATTCACCAGAGGGCGCTGACAACAGGTAATCATTAAATACATTGCTTATACATGTGCGGTAATTTCTAGGCAGAGAGCCCTTAATACCGACTTTTTTGTGTCTAGCATTCAAATTACACATACACTGAAATAATACTCAACAGGTCTTTTCTCTTCTGTCTTCCAATGTAATCCTTTTAAAGTGTCCCGCTAACTGTTCCGTTAAGGTGGTGTTCAGTTCTCGGCGCTGTAACAGAGAAAAAGGGAAAGAAATAGTTCGATTGCCTTATTGGACTGGATTTATAGGATAATATTTAACACATCATAAGCACAGAAAGAAATTCATAGTTATCTGGATTGTCTGAGCCTTTTTACAACGTTGAAATGACTAATTGACTGTTAATGTCGAGTCTCTGTTTTTGTTTTTTTTGGAATATGGCAATGAGATGCGGCAGCATATGGCAATTTGGATAACGATCCAGTGTCACGGTGAAAAGAATACATAGATCGTTAAACAAAGGGGCGAAGTTACAATAAGAGATTCAGAGATGTAACCGAGTAACATCTAACTCAGTTTCAGAGTATAAAAACTTACATCTGCCATTGACCCGGAACGCCCATTCTGGCTGACGGCTGGTATACGAATGTGTCTTTCGACCTCTAAGATCATACCAGAATCAGAAGTTAAAATATAGTATATGGATAGAAAAGTACATTGAATAAAGAGTTGTAACCGTGTTATATTTATATCCAGCTCTACCTCAGCGTGCAAAGAGAGGCTTCTGGGTCACATAGTTATAACTCGTAGTTACAGCAACAACTTCTTATTTCTTGGTTTGCTACCATAGACAAACCCTGCCATGTTAGTGTGGCAAGTTCTAGATGCCTCAGAAAAAAGTTATAGAGTAATGTTCCGTTCAGAAACATACAGAATAACATCGATTCCTGTATCTATTTAAGTGTTGCGTTTTTGAGTGATAGTATATTTTCAGGCTTGAAAAGAGACAAAGAGACTTAATTCGCTGAAAAAAAGATGCCTATAAAAACCAGATTCCGTACATCAGTATCATTATGTCTACTTGATTACAGGTCACAATTACGAGTCGATCGCGCTTGACAACCCGAGAAGCCCGGGAGCACGTGGCCATCACCATGGGTCGTTGTCGGCTTCAGCAGGTGGTAGAGACAAAACGCACGAGAACACTGGAGGAGCTCAGTCTAGTGCGAGAACGAGAGAGTGCTGAGAATGTTTAGTGGACGTTGTGCTGTTGAGGTGTATGTTGACAAACCATGATCATAATCATCCGTATATATGTGTTGTTATTCAGATAACCTAGGGCTCTGCATAGCCAAGTGTCTGCAGGTGTCCATCAGATCCGTACCATGTACCGGTGACAGAAAATTACATGTCGTCGACATGTATCAGTTCATCGGAAAACATTTCTCACGGATAATGGTATTTCTCTCACAAAGAAGGTAATGTGAATTTCAGAGGTTATATATCTGCTAACTGCGAGGCTCATATCACCATTATAGCACAGAGCTAAAATGCCCCAGATTTGCTCTACTTATAATATACTTTGTACAAAAGGCGACGCATCGTGATTTGTAAAGATTACACCAGGGTCTAGATCGTCTTACCTAATGACCTACCAGTCGTGTAAGAGGCAAAATGTATATCTACCTACGGGTATACAGTGTAGACTAGGGAGTTCAGTTAGGGGTGAGAACTGAGCATGGCGGGCTGGTGGGACTGGATACGTCTATCTGTCGGTGAGTTCTACCGTGTCTGAATATACTGGTGCTGTGATAGTTTTTCATCAGTTTGGCGGGCTGGTTGAACTGTTTACTGCGACGCACTAGTGATATTACAGGTTGGAATGAGCGTAGAGCGTGAGGTACAGGGTCTGTTGACGTCTCTGTGCCTATGGTATGTGTGTAAAGTATCACGGTTGTTAACGCCTCTGTAAGGGCGGTATGTGTGTGATGTATCACGGTTGTTGGCGTCTCTGTGCCTATCGTATGTGTGTAAGATATCACGGTTGTTGGCGTCTCTGTGCCTATGGTATGTGTGTAAGGTATCACGGTTGTACTCTACATGCGATTTGTGATTTATACATAAGACTAGAAAACTGAGGGTAAAACCAGAACACTAGAGAGAGTGTAATAGTTGGCAAATGTTTGTCCACAAAGGTTGAAATCCAGCCTCATTTAAGGGCTTATTCCAACCGATAACGTAAATGGTTAAGTGGTAGCAAGCTTCAGAACCCGTAATACCGTGGCTTACGAATACCTTAAATGTAGGTACTGATGGGAGACTACTGCTGCAACTATGTTGAAACAGGGCTGTGCTTAAGTATCGCTGTCAAGACGTGGGCACAGGGTATTGTGGAGGGGATCGAGGGAGGAGAGGTGATCCTGCCCTGTACTGTCAGCATAAAGGGGAGTCTACTGTGGAGTGTTGGTTATGAGATCCTCCTAATCAAACCGGCCTATGATCCAGCCCTCCCTCCAGAAAACACCCCCTGGAAGGATGTAATCAGCTTTGTGGGGAGCAGCAATAACCTGAGGATCAGCTCCCTAAGTCGTCTGAGAGATGACGGCTTGAGGTTCAGGTGTAGGAGTATACAAGATGGACGCAGGCAGGAGACAACTGTCAGGGTGTTAGGTAAGCCATTGTCGGCATTTACAAGTGTGACATTCACTAAACCCTGAAAATATCCTATGCATAGTTCGTCTTCAGAAACGCGATTTTATTTTGCATTGTGATGCAAGTGTATTTATGTGTTCTAATAGGAAGCATATGTTCTTTTCTGGAGACTTCTTTTTTGTGCCATGATGTCACCAGATTGTAGAATAAATCTGATTTTTTCTACGAGAGAAAAACCTCGTAAAAATGAACTTAGTGAAAAGACCATTAAAGACTCTATCTGAAAACTCTTCCACTGAATTTTTTAATTTTTGTTTTCACCAAAATAAATGCTGTCAAATCATTCAGAGCTACATGCAATGGTTTTTGAAAATTTGTGTGACATCACTGGTGAAACACATTATAAATATGGTCCATAAAACTCACTTTACAATCAAAACAATTCACTCCGTTTATTTTGGGGAAAATAGAATAAAACGTTTAGTGGAGATATTTTCAGATACAATTTTTAATGGTCTTATCACTCACCATAATTTGATTTTTGTATGAGGTCTTTCCCTTGAAGTTTCCATTTCGCGGTATCTTAGCACACAATCAATGTCAATTTTTTATGCTATTATTATTCATTTACATACACTCCCGCCCCGCCCCATCAATTATACCCTAGCTCCTAACCCTTATCCACCGGAACACACTGACACTTGTCAATACAACACCTGACCACCGATGTCCTTCATGCCTACTTTATAACAATTTCTGTGTCCTGTCAGGCTTCACAGGCCTGAGTTACAAATAATACAAGTTAAGTACAAAATGCTTTACAAATCTGCCGTTTTCGCTTTTAAAATACCTTCTTTTTATTTAAACAAAAGTTGTCCTAAGTAGCCCACATTATCAACTTTTTTTTGCACATAAGCGAGCCCAGTGACCGAGCGCCTAAGTCCCCAGCATTAATGATGTGAGGTGTGGGCTTACACTCGTATTTTGCCTCTTGCTCTCCAACTGTCAGTTCTGGACATTAATGATGGACATTAATGATAACAAACGGTCAGTAAGCTGCCAAAGGTTGGAGGTTTACCCAAGGCACTCACCCATCCATACACATTGTTCAGACTCCTGTCGTATGAGTCGGAAATTCTGACATAAAGCTCGCTGTTCCCCTATCGCTGACGGAAGCAAATGGCTTACCAAAGGAAAACTCCATAGATATCTGGAAGGACCGATGGGATAGCTCCGACAAAGGGAGACTTTTCCATGAACACCACTCACTGGTTTCCTTACGTTATGACCTGTCTCTCAGTTGTCGTCACGTATCTCTGCGAGGAAGATTTCGTGGAGGACAGTATTCCCCAAATTATGCTCCGTTGGCTTGCAATACATAGCATTATGTACACCTTCTCGGCACCCGCCGTTTTAACGGTTACAGCACTGAATCCTACGAAACATCATAATGGGATATTCCAGGCTGTGGCTAATTTCCTAACTCGATGCCATAGATTCTTGGCAACCCACCAAATAGTTACCTCCACGTAATGTACTGAATAAACCCTTAGTAGAATAAACCTTAGTAGAGTATATCAATATATTAGTTAGAATATTACATGTATATATATATATATATATATATATATATATATATATATATATATATATATAAACATTATATATTTGTGTTTTTTAACTATTAAGTAACCTCAACTTCTGTCTTACATGCATCGCCCCAATGGGACAGAAAGCCCCCCCCCCCGTTGTATTATGAGTGGGAAATTTTAAGGGATGATGAATATGTGAAATCTCAGTAAATACACGTAATATTACTTGTCTTTATTTTTATACAGGAGGGGGTTGGGGAGTACAACATGGCATAGCTGTTCTGATGACCCTGATTTTACACTGCTTCAGACCATGTTTTCGTTTTTCATTTATTGTCCGTAATTTTACCGGCAATAAGTCAAGATCACAGGATCCAGCATCCAGCCAACCACTGAGGGTCAGATAACTGTGACAGAGGGGACATCTAAAACATTGGCCTGTGCCGCGACCGGAAACCCTGAACCTGTGCCATCCTATAACTGGACGGTGGATAATGGCGGCGTAACAGGACAGGGATCAAACTACAATCTGACGGCAGACAGATCTATGAGGAGTGTCACATGTACAGCCATAAACACGTTTCGTAACGGGAGTGTACTCAGTACAGCGGAGGCCACAGCCACACTCAATGTCGTCTGTAAGTCATTCTGCTTTCTGAAATTTTAGATGCCTACATATAGCTGTCAATCAGTAGTATATGCCTCCTTTTGATTTCGATGAAAGTGGACATACATGGCCTACATGGTTAGCACTGTCGCTGTAAGTTCAAGTCCAGTTTGTGCTTGCTTCCTCGTGTGGTTCTGTTGTGTGTTGCACATTTGGAGCCTCTACAGATCGGGCAATAGAACGACTTGCATATGTTAGAGAGTTTCTGGGTAGAGGTCAACCATCTAGGCGATTTGTATACGGTTCCGTGAGACGCATTTTTTCTGTTTTTCACACCTTCGTTGTGAATTGCAGATTTGGACGCCCCAGGCAGTATTTCTCCTGTGTCGACAACGGAAAGTGAAATAGCCACCTTAAGGTGCCCTGTTGAGGGGAATCCCCCACCTGCGTTTGCGTGGAGAAGGGCAGGGAGTGTAGAGGTCAAGAGTACTTCAGCTGATTACAGAATAGAGAATGCAGGGAGGTCAGATGCCGGGAAGTACAGGTGTGACGTCACCAACAGTGTCGGCAGTCGGCAAGCAACAGTGACGCTCGTTGTGCAGTGTAAGTAATGTATGCCGCTATTTTCAAGTGTAACCTAATTTAGTTTGACAAAAATACAAAATGAGAGGAAAACTATCACAAGTGTTCTCAGTTATGTATAAAACTGTCAATATTTCAGATCCATCCGATGTGAAGGTAGCGTATGATCAGCGCTCTCACACCTTAACCTGTACAGCCGTGGGTGTCCCTGACGTGCACACCTTCAGCCCGTGGGAACACCGCCTGGGAGGGAACCTCATACGCAGACTGGGGACCCAGACACCTGGGATTCCTGTCACCCACACTCTGCCTGACACGCTAACATACACAGACACGGGAGATTACGTGTGTTCAGCCACAAACGGTATCAAGTCTCCACAAACAGGAATGATCTATGTGGCTCCACTCAGTAAGTTGTTTTGGCAATTCCTAAGTAAGCTGAGGTGGCCTGTATTTCTTTTCTCTGTATTCATCTAGCCGCCAGCACAATAAGTAAAAATCCGTTTGACTCTTGCATAGCGCCATACTTAAGAATTTTTTACTTATGCATACATGTAAATTATTCAAACATTGCTTTGATCAAAATGAATTGAATGATATTAAAATGATATTTACAGACGGGATTTGCGATTTGTCTGACCAATTCTTCACTCCCTCCCGGTTGAAACATTTTTTAGCTTTTGTCAGTTAAGTAACCTTGACCTTAACTCATTGTATAATACACATAGGCACGTAAAAGACTTATTTCCGGCATGCTACAAAGTGGTCTGTTCTCTATGTCTCTTAACAATCATGCAAGCCTGTTAGCTACAATAATAACCAAAACAGCAAGAAGACAAAGCCATAGGGGCCTTGTCAACCTGCATTATCTAATCTGACGCTTGGAATGTATGAATCTCTTTGTGTTTTTCAGCCCCAGCCGTCTTTCAGAGCCATTCACACAAGTTGGTGATAGACTTGGGGAGGTCAGAGCGAATTTCCACGTCCTTTTACGTGAGATCGTCCTCTGGTAATGTCCGGGTGAGGTGGGAGAAAGACGGAAAGAGTGGCGAGCTACAGTCACACTTTGAGGAGCCGGGTCTGGTCAGTCTTGTGGTGTATGGTCACCAGGTCTTTTTAAGGGGGACAGTCACTGTACTGACACTGACCGATGTCCACCAGGCGGATAAAGGCAACTACAGTGTGACCGTCACGTCTGATATCAACGGTGTGATACAGACGTCACAGACCAACTTTTATGTTGACGTCATTGTAAGCTCCGGTAGGCCATCAGCAGAGTGTGTCATGCTCCTTTGTTCGACTTTGTCCTTATTGTACACACGAAACATCCGTGATTTAGCTTGATGCTAAGCTTTCAGATTTCACTCTGGTTGTAGATATTTTACATAACTGTACATATTTTACTCTACAGATCCGATAGGGGCAATTATAGGCGGTGTTATAGGAAGTCTGGTGTGTGTTGTTATCGTGACAGCTGTAGCTGTGATATTGTGGAGGCGATCAAAAACAACAGGTAAGGAGGAGAACTCCTCGTCTATTGCAATACAAAGTGCGACAAATTGGATTTTTTTTCTATTCACCATAAATCATATGTCAAAATATGAGACAGTTTTTACGCATTATAAACCTTACTGGGGAAATCCTTTCTTATTAAGTAACACGAAGCAAAAAATGGACTGAATACTTTGTGAAAACTAATGGAGACCATTAGGGGCAATGAAGTGGTATATTCATGAATATGCGATGTCGATATGACGCGGGAAACAGGCCTTCTACAATATGAACTCCGACAGAGTGAAATTCATTGCTTGTTTCTGTGCCACAAAATCAGTTGTGAACAAGTCGATAGTTTTAACTAAACATAAGTTTGCCAAGTCTATTATACTTGGTCTGTCGCTGTAAAACATTGGTATTAATTCAGTCGACAATATATAGATTATCGACACGGCCACGCAGCTGCAGAGAACTCGAGCAGATATAGTGTAATGATAGTGTATTTATCATATACCTTCTCTTAAAACTACTGTGGGCACGTTAAAATCCAGACATTTCTTCAGACTACTTTGCTTTAGCGTATAGTCCTTAGCAGTGCACAGGCCATCATGACGTTCACAAACCATTACGCGCAAATGGAGTTGGTTCTAAATATAACTTATTTCAGAGGAGTTGACCACTGCAGGAAACAGAAAAATTAGGCCAAAAAAAAAAATAAAAAAAAATAATGAAAAATAAAAGATAAAAAATAAACAAAGAAAAGACAATAAAACAAAGGCTTGAAAAACGGTGGGAATTTCATCTATACAACATCAGATGAGTACAGCTGGGTTTTGAAAACACAGATGCTATCTGAACGCAAGAACTGTGACGCTTATATAAACATCATCTCAGACCTGACAAATGGCATTTTGAAATTGAGTACACGAGGTGTAAAGTGCGCTAAAATCAGGTAAACCACCGGTGAAGAAGTGATTAATTAGATTAATTCAAGTTCTTTAAAGTTGCTGACGTCTCTGTGAATTCATGAAAGAGTTTGTCAGCACAGTTATTGGTCATCTGATTAGTGGCAGAAACTAAGGTGGAAGGTGCAGTTTGAAAAAGATGCACCCTGGAAAATACCGGCAGTTGTACTTGTGCGAGTAGCATGGTTCACATTGTGTGAAATTCTGTGAAACAAATAGATCATCCTGCACTGTAGAAGTGGATGGGACAGCTGCATCAATTTCTGTGGATGTACCGGGTTTGGGAGGAAGTGTTATGCTGGTAGCGGAAGGTTGTGTCACTGGAGCATTTAAAATGATGTGGCTCATCTTTTCATGCATACCAAGAGAAGCAGCAGTGTGATTATTTACACTTGCAACATTTTTGTGGTCAGTGAGTTGCATAATAGTTGTGGACGCTACTCCAGCCTGAAGGAGATGGGTACATGTTGTTTTTCGGGCACTGTGTTTTGTCAAACGGTCAGGTAAGTTCGATCGTTTTGCCATGGTTTTCATAATTGATTTTAGGGTGTGGTGTCCTGTTGGTTAGCATTTATACCATACATTACTGGAAGCTTTTCTTTTGTAATTGAAGCCGAGGTAAAATGGACTGTCGACTGCACACATTTTTGGTGGCCTGTGGTTCATGTAGACTTTGTACGCCTCTACTGGGCAGTCATCCTTATCGATTGCAAATTGTTTCGGCTGGAAAGGGCGGACATGCATGTTTGCATTTTCACCACTCCTAGTTTTGATGTCACGCTCGTTGTTCTCCAGGTATTCTTTCCCGTGTTCATCACATTTTAAGGTCTCGTCTTCCCATCTCAGTTTACGATTTTTCTCCTCCACGAGGAGGGAAGGGAATTCATTAACCATATGTTGTTGAGAAGTGCACATGGACTATGGTTTCCTATTACTTTATTTTCCTTCAGTATACATTCCTCATTTTCTGTCAGCGGCTTAGCCCTGTCTGGTCTGTTCCCCTTGCCGTTCTCTTTGAGCTCCTTACGTTTTAGAAGCAAGGATGTCACGCGAAGTTTGAAATTCTTTGTCAGAAATGGAACTATATACATAGTTATGCTCTCGTAGACAGCGTTCTGTGGCCCTGTGGTAACCGGTCAGTGTGTCTGGTTCATACTCGCCACTGTCGTGTTTTCGCAGGGAAAGAAGGAACAATCCAATGTAATTGTTCAACTGGACGGGTGGGATGTCCTCAATTTCCCGATCATCTTCCCAAGGAAAGGTTCACGGGAATCCTGAAAATATTCTGACCACGCTCTCTGTCTTCCAAACAGTGTTTTTGTTCCTCATTGATATGATAAACTCTGACTTCTCACTCTCGCTGCATTCAACCAAAGTTGGCCCGTTGTTCGGAAATGACGTCTGTTGTGTCAGATGGTTGTCATGGGCGTCAAAATTTGGCATGATTGAGTCACTGGTGTCCTCAGCTTTCATAATGGCGTACTTGGCTCTTGTAACAGTATAGCGCAGGTCCAAAGGTAAACGGTTCGGAAATCCAGAAATAACTGAGTAGCAACAACAAACTTTTAAAAGGAAAACAAACAGGAAAAGGCGAATTTAAATATGTACAGCGGAGAAGTTGCAACTTATACAGATGACTTGCAAGCGTAGTGAACTAGAAAACTGGCCTTTTGGTGTTGCGGAGAGTAATATGACGGTAAAAAAAATCGCTAAGCAGACGACACAAAAAGATGACGCAGATATTGTAATATAACCTTTTTGACTATTATGTTAGCATGTATACAGTGTAGAAAAAATATTTTAATTTTTCTAGGTCTTAATGTTAGGGAGAATCAATCGCATGTTCCTGTAAGTAGGTCAGCACTGCATGGAAATCCCCGTGGAGAAACACAGAGCTTGCCCAGGGAAAGGTCACTCGGTGCGAAAGTAGTCCCGCGCTTGCAAATGTTCAGAGGATGGTGATACGAAAAAATATCAGCGGGTTCTGTATCAGGCGGGTAACACGCATAGGTATATGATAAAATGGTTAATGGCATAGAACACATTTTCTGGGATGAGCAGTGAGATGAATTTTCAGTTTATGACTTGGATTAGTTTAATTTGCTTGGTTGATGAGGTGTTTTCTTTTCTTAGTTTTAAGGAAATTGTATGATGGGATACTTTTGATTTCTGCTTTTTGATTCATTTAATGGGGCCAGAGAACCCAGAATTTATTTCCATGGATGGCATAACTAAATTTCTGAGAGAACAATGTAGACAGCCTGAATAGATGACTGGATGATTGTGGCTTAACTCCACGTCCGCATTATCTCAGCCATATCGTGGCGAGAACATGTTCAAACCGGGAAGCAGTTAATAGTTGTCACGTGGTGTGATGAAAACCCAGTGACAGTTTGAAGTGCGTGGTGTGTGGATTTGCCCACAGGGCATGTAACATATGTCATGTAAGATTGAGACATACCATTTGACAATCCAGGAAAACATACCTTAGACTACAAAAATCAAATAGATATGTGTATGAAGTCTGAACCAAATTTCATACCAATCTGTCAGTAAAATCTAGACTAATATGACACACTGATCCGTGACTAAAATTTAGATTAAAATACCACACTGATCTGTGGACAACGTGTGAATTTTAGCACTGCGCATCTCGTCATATACATGGTACAATATCTTCTGTACCCCATCCGACGGGAAGGTGATAACTGTTTTATTTTTGTTATATTCCAGGTTCACTAGGGGATGGTCCGGAGAGGTATAACTATTTATAATGTGTGACCCATAATCATGCAATCAAGGCAAAGCTGTAAACTAATGAGAAACCCGGGGATTAAACTGGTCACCGATGGCAACAACAAATAGACAAAACCACCGTAAAAAATCATCATCGTTCGAAAGAAAACTGAAAAAGCTATATAAAAGTACCTTCACTTAAATGGAAGAAAACATTCTGCAACGAAATTAAAGGCATTACAAATATTAAAAACGAGTGCTTGGCTTTTTGGACATAGATAGTGTTCAACAGCGATGACGTCACAAGATTATTTTTCTCTCCCTCAAAAACTCATGTTTTGATCAGATCTCAGTACTTATAAAAACAGTGAGTTGTCTACATCACAAACAAGTTGTCGTGTGATGTTTCTGTGACATCATCGGCCCCAAGTGCTATACATTTTCTATCCATAAAGCCCGCCTTGGAGTATGGGATATTTAAATGGATGTACATGTAATTTTATTCAGGAAAGTTAATGTGGTCTTTAGATTTTCCTGGCACGGTTTAAATCTAGGTGTTTCAGATTGACATTTTCCCTTTGTAGTTGTCTTCATCAGTTGTTTTATCCTGTAATCTCTGCGCATGCCTCTTGAAAATAAGATCACATTAAGCGGTAATTGGATCTGGAAGAATATCCAAAGTTTCCTGCATCTAAAAACATATCTAACATTTTTACCATCCGTATTTCATGAAGATGATCTAACATCTGACTATTAAACTTACATGTTGTTGTAGACAAATATCACCGATAGGGGAAGTAAACGGAGAAGTGCGGACTTTACCGAGTTTATCCGAAACTTCAGATAGGCCTGCTGTCGTCCCAGGTAATACATTTACGTGCCAAAACCAGACCAAACCTTTCCACTCAGCATAATACTGGCCTTCATCTTACAAGTGAAATATTCTTGAGTGCGGCGTAAAACACAAAGGAAATTAATATGTCAATGAAGCCAAAACCTATCACCTTTGTTGTCTAACCTCGTCTCTGTTGTTGTACTAAATTTTACACAGAAACCATTAGACACTAAATGGTATTCTCCGCCTAACACATGATTTCATTTCCTTGTTGTTTTAAGTCAGGGAAATCCAAACTTCCGCCTTCCTCCATAGTTTCGAATCCGATGTTTCCTTCTGCGCTCGAGCTTCAGAGGATATCCCACCACTTTGTGTTGCAATCCCCGTCATTTATATCCCAACAACTGTAATGATTTAAGAACCGTAATGGAGTCCCAAGTCACTTATGTATAACATCAGCCTTGTGTTTGTGTTTTTGTCAGTCCAACACTACGAGTCCCTTGCACACAGCAACCCACAAAGTCCACGGACTCGTGACCAGCAGTACGAGGCGCTGGCAATTCCCAGAAGCACTGGAGAGATCACATACGAGAACAGCCACGCGGCGGACCCCAGCACAAGAACGAGAGAGACCCCAGAAGAGACGACCTACGAGAATGTTTCGTCTATGTGATTTAGACTCTTGGTGAACATAAAACTTTTTTTCACCAATCGGAAAAAGTTTTTGTTTCCAGGGAGGAATAATGTTGATGACTTACATTGTGTCTCAATACACGATTTCAAAACAATTTCGAAACATAGCCGACTTTCGTTAAATTGAGCCTCCTTTCCCGAGGTCAACGCAAGATACTTCTCTGAAGTATGGGATTCAGAGACATGCGTTCGTATTCTGACTAGCTATTCATTATATACTTTTTCTAATGTTGTGAAAGAATTTGAAACAGGCATACTTTTATTACATCCCAGATCTTTTCTAAGTTCTAGTTCGTTTAAGTCCTTCATGTTCTCTTCTGTTCGTTCCGTTCGTTAATATTTTTCTTCTTTTAAGATCTCGGATGTTTTACATATTTTTCTTCCATCGTGTAATGTCAATTTTGATAGAAGTTTATCAGTATAATTTCTCTGTTCCGTCCAAAGAAAGTAATTCGATGTTTTTTCCACTCTCAAATAATTTTGCTTTTGTTTTTTTCCCTCTAATTCTCTTTGCCTTATTTCCTCATACTCTGATTTCAAAGCAAATAACCTGTAAAAAGTGTATCTGTATATGGTTTTCAGTTTTCTTTCATTTCCTCTTCGATTTGCCTTTCTTTAAGCTTTTCTTGTCTTTTCTTCACGGACGAATATTTACTAGTTTCTCCTCTTATTTTCGCGAGTAACATTTCCAAGAAAAGCTGATCGCTAATTTCAGTATTTAGATAGGATCTGTGAATGTTAAGAGGATTACTTCTGCAATAAGGTAAAGGACGATATTCGTCGATAGTTTACTCTATGTGCGATTTTAACAGATCATTGTGTATAGTGTCTTTTAGAAGGGAACAAGTAAGTTTCCTTTAAACCATGCTTTTTTATTTGGAGGGCTACTTTGGTTGTCATGTAAACAAATTATGAGAAAAAAATTGTTCGTAAAATATATTTTTTTGACATCAGCCCGTTCTTAACAGTTCATCGAAGCTATATTAACTGTTTGAGCCATGATACCGTTTGTCAAACATTAGTTGAAAAATATTTTCAGAAGGAATGTAAAAATGTAATTTTTCCGTGGGCTATATAATCGATCAACTTGTCTTCCATTGTTAACTGATTATTTTTCAAGTATTTTTGTATCTTGAGATACACCCCATTATAAAACATCACTATCAATGCACCTGCGTATATTTGTAAGTTCACCCCAGCTTCAACCTCCAGGATTACCGAGATAGCCAGAAGATAGTCTGCGTATATTTGCAAGTTCACACCAGCTTTAGCCTCCAGGATTACCGAGATAGCCAGAAGATAGTCTGCGTATATTTGCAAGTTCACACCAGCTTTAGCCTCCAGGATTACCGAGATAGCCAGAAGATAGTCTGCGTATATTTGCAAGTTCCCACCAGCTTCAGCCTCCAGGATAAACGAGATAGCCAGAAGATAGTCTGCGTATATTTGTAAGTTCACCCCAGCTTTAGCCTCCAGGATTACCGAGATAGCCAGAAGATAGTCTGCGTATATTTGCAAGTTCACCCCAGCTTTAGCCTCCAGGATTACCGAGATAGCCAGAAGATAGTCTGCGTATATTTGCAAGTTCACACCAGCTTTAGCCTCCAGGATTACCGAGATAGCCAGAAGATAGTCTGCGTATATTTGCAAGTTCCCACCAGCTTCAGCCTCCAGGATAAACGAGATAGCCAGAAGATAGTCTGCGTATATTTGTAAGTTCACCCCAGCTTTAGCCTCCAGGATTACCGAGATAGCCAGAAGATAGTCTGCGTATATTTGCAAGTTCACCCCAGCTTTAGCCTCCAGGATTACCGAGATAGCCAGAAGATAGTCTGCGTATATTTGTAAGTTCACACCAGCTTCAGCCGCCAGGATTACCGAGATAGCCAGAAGATAGTCTCATCTCTTTTGTGGATTTAAGTGCAACTATATCAAAAGGTTATGCTTTCAATATGCTGTCATAAATAATTACAATATTACATGCACATAGTTGAATATGTTTGTCGTTACATGTAGGTATTAGTATCACCATGGTCTTCAGAAAGGTGAAAAAAGTCAAAGCGTGGTCGAAAAAGAAGCATGTCGCCAAGGTTTTTGTCCGTACCACTAATGCGCCGATCAGCTGAAACATTTATCTCAAACAATGCTGAGAAAGATAGAAACACTATCAGCTGGATTAATATACATGAACGCGAATAAATTTGAGGTCCGAAAATCTGGAGTAGAAAAAGGAAACAAAAAAATGACGTCTGCGGCAGGGGCATGGTTGATTGAACACACAAACTATTCATTCACGTCAACTTTACCAGTTGTCAAATAGACATGTCATGCCGTGTTTGAAAAACCCGCACCACTGACCATCCATGAATTCCACTATAAATGCAGCCATATGCAGGAAGACACCAGACATGACACCCCACTCAGTCTGATTATACAGACACCGGGCCGACCAGTCCTCTTTCCTCGCTCAGTGCTAAGTGACAATCCTGGCAGCATCAAGTGCCATTCCTTTGTCTTCGGTACCATCAAGTCTTTGGTATGACCCGACCCCGGGTTGATCCCGTATCTTCCCACCCTCATAATTATGTACCAAGTGTCTTAAACATGTCTTAAATTATACTGGACATCTAAGATTCAGATTACTGAAAAGTTCCGATGATATAATCGGTAGATTGACATGTGTTTATATACTTCTTTATATCTTTGCAAACATTCATTCTTTTATGGATAGTAATTGAATACTATTTTATCAGGTGTGTATTGTTTACACTTTGGGCTACTTCATGTACGCGTTAGCCAGGTAAGTACATTTCCAAAACCCAATCCAGCCTATGGGGATAATTTTTCCTGCTTTTTTTCCTTCTCGATGAATGATAAACCTCACCAGCTGTATTGTAACTTGCATTCCACAAATCTCTGAGTATACCGTTGCTAACAAACCTCGTGTTTATACAGGTATTCAAATGTGCGATTCAAATTATCACTACATGCACTGCATCCAGAGCTGTTACCATGGTGACGTACCTATGTTAACTCTTCTCTGTCTGTGATGAGGTCTTAATCCCTTGCTTTACGTACACTCTAAATTCTTTGATGGTTTGTGTTATTCGTTGTTTTGGAAATTGGTCCTTTGACTAATGACTCGGAACGCCTGTTTTGGTTGACTATCGGTGTACGAATGTCTGGCTTTACCTTCTGATTCACTGGATGTTGTGATGGAAGATACGGATGGCGCAAGTTCAGAAAGCTTCGTAAAATACGATCTAGGATTGGATACGATCCCGCATACTTATTAGGACAAGTAATTTATTACCCTTTACATGTATCATTGGATTGTTAATTCCAGACCAGGATAGGACATTGGGTATTTGTTAGGGTAAATGATTTGTGACTATTATGTGAAACATATGTACCTGTTCGTTACACCATACCTCTGTTAGTTGAATACATGTTCGTGTCCACTTATTCCTGGATGGTCTGCAGATACACGCATATCACCCTGGTGGTTGTTAATGGTATTTTCGCACTGGTGTAAGTTTAGCCTTTTCAAATGTACTGAAATCTGGCATATTGTCTATAAACTGTTACAGTCCATGCCTGGAGCACCGAGAATTCCGTGTATGACGAAACATAACATATAACATAATATATTTATGTTGTCGACATCAGCACCGTGTTCCTCTGTCGTTCTTTATGAACGAGCCCTCGGTCCAGAAAAATTTACGGACCCGGGTCAGCTGGTTTGTAAAGGATATCCCTGTTCCCAAAGGCGCCTTCCTTCAATTGAAATGAAGCCAAACGCATGGCCAATCTGTGTAGATCGTCTAACGTGTCACCTGTTATCGATATGTCCTCTTGCGGACAGTCTGGCGGAGGAACCGTTCGTAAAATTCTGAAGATAATAACTCTAAACATCTTTCTCTTTATCTTCTGGCATGGTTTCTTTTTCTGGATTCCCCAACCATACGTGTAAAAAGTCCATTTATTGAAACAGAGGTTCACAAATTTCCACAGAGGTCAACAAAATCTCCCTCCATCTTGGGGAGTCATTAACGGTAAATTGCTGGTTAACCTATAACAACAGATTGGTGATTGCGTTATTGTGATGACACTTTTAGCCTACAAGATATAGTCATCTGTTAAAGATGCTACGGTTACTTGGGATTTACCTATCCATTCAGATTCTGACGCTAAAAATTTGTCCGGATGTAATTTTGGTTTCGTGCTCCCAAACTCAAACGGCTAATCGCCATGATTACATGTGAACTCTCAAGGTCATATCGAGGTGGTAAATCAGTAAACCTTTCGGGAATATGATCAGGAAAAAACACAGCTCCATACCCTGGATATATCAGAATAGTTGATGTCATTCAGAAACTGGCTTAAGCAACAGCAATGTCATTATTTGGATTATTTTGGGTATATTATGGCTTGCAGTGCTGAAAAATGACTGCGGCCACTCCAGGTTTCGAACCAATGACAGCGGAGTTTAACACCTACGTTGAGGGTTTATTGGTGGTTTCTGCTAGACAGACACGGAGTAAACACGACGTTAACAGTCATAAAGAAATAAACTTATACAGCCCGGCTTTAAAAGTGTTCAAAATAGACAATGTACACATCACAGGTTATATATATGTTAGCTTAAGGACTAATATCGTCACTGTGTTCAAATACGCCTTGTGCCAAACGGAGTTCAGGCGCCTCGGATTTGCAATACTTATAACAGGTGAAACCGCTGAGTGGCGGGCTGGTGGGATTGGATACGTCTCTGTGTCGGTGTGTTCTAGCCTACTGTTTTTCAGAGTGTACTGACCGAGTGTTGTTATAGGTTAACCTCGGTATGGCGGGGTGATAGGACCGGATACGTCATTTCTAACCGGCACTTTTCCAGATTATGTTTATTTATTCATTTTTTACGCCGTACTCAAGAATATTTCACTTTTACGACGTCGGCCAACATTATGGTGGGAGGAAACCGGGTAGAGCCCGGGGCAAACCCACGACCATTCGCAGGTTGCTGGCAGAGCTGGACTTGAACTCACAGCGGCCGCATTGGTGGGAGGCTTCGGGTCATTGTGCTGCGATAGTGCGCTAACCGACTGAACCACTGAGGCCCCTGGACCGTCGGCTACTGTATTGGAATAGTTGTCTCACTTCCCGCCTCTTCCCAAAACTTTTTTCCTTCTTTCGGACTCCACTGGCTATGGTTACACTGATCTGTACGTTCCGATTTCCGAATGGTATGATAATTGTTTGTTTAAAAAGGTCTGTGTTGAGGTACGGCCAACATGACGTGTTCTCAGGGAGTCATGGAGATCTTTGAGGGAGGAGCCGTTATCTCGTCCAATACTGTCAGTATGCTGGGGGCTCTGGAGTGGAGAGCTCGTGACGCTCCTTTTCTTGGGGATTTCTCTTACTCGTGCCATGCTAATCAGAAAGATCCTTGGCCAAGTCCCCACACAGGACACCCTCTGGAAGGAAGTGGTCAGCTTTGTGGAGGGCAGCAATATCCTGACGATCAGCTCCCTCAGTCGTTGAAGAGATGACGACTTGATGTTCAACTGTGAGAGTTTAGCAGGCGGTGGTCGCCAGGAGACAACTTTCAGGGTGTTAGGTAACTACGTGTGGGTGTAGACCCAGCCATTCACCTGACTGTAAATGTGTCACCTGTGATTGGTGTTTGTATATGGATAAACAAGCAGGATACAGCAGAGAGGGTCAACCAAACGACAACTGTCAGGGTGTTAGGTAAGCACGTGTGGATGTAGACCCAGTCTTTCACTTGACTGTATAGCTGTCACGCGTGACTCGTGTTTGAATATGGATAAACAAACGAGATAGAGCAGAGAAGGTCAACCAAAAAGACAACTGTCAGGATGTTACGTGAACATGTGGGCCAAGTCATTCACCTGTCGGTATTATTTTTAGGTTGAAAACGTAGAAACCTATTAGAAGTTCAGACAGTGATTAAGTGCAAGGGTTAGTGCGCTTTTATTTTAGAATAATACTCCACCGTTTAAATGACATTCTCTAACTTGACAGGAAGTTTGTGTTTTGGCACTAAGCAATTGTGGATTCTGTCATGTAGTTGGCAGCTCCGTTGAATAAATCTGATATTTTCTTCAGATATCTTCATTATCGTATAACCATACCTTAAGATCTCTTCAATAACAATTGTTGATTTAAAAATGACACCTGTCTCAACTATAGCCTCATGAATCTCTAATCTTATCCAGTAGGACACACTGATGGTTCTGTAAAAGTAACAAAATACCCGAGCGTCGGTGTCTTTCATCTCTGGCTATTTCAGCGTTTAATTTAGCGTCCCTTTTGTGTTTAATATCACGTTTATTTGTTTCACTAACAATTTACACAACATAAACGATATTACAGAAATGCCGTTTTGAGTGTAGGTGACTTCACATCATTTTAATGAAAGATGTCGCATGAAGCACACATTAGGATCTATTTATTAAAGTGCACCTTTCCTTGTAAATATGTGTGCGGGCTGTGGTACGTAGAATGGATGGCATGAGGTGTGCATTTAAAGCCAGGGGTGTGACTAAGCCCCGTCCGATTCCGCAGAGCACATCTCAGAGTTTTGTACTACAGAGCTAGTACCATCCAATTAATAATCTGTCTCTGTTCACTTGTCGTCTTTTTTCCGCTCTCTGTAAAATCGTTGATATTCACTACAGAGATTGCCCTCAGGTAATGACACGTAGCACCACCAGCTCCGCACATTCATATGCTGGACGTCTGTATAGTTGCAAGAAAAATGTAGATAGAACACTTACTATAAATTCGTCATGTTAAACACCATTAGCTTGCTTTCATTGCCTCGGGCGACGTCGTAATTATTCAAACACAAGTGGCATGTTACACAATGGGTGGAGTCCAGCATGTTTGGCGAAGACTGTCACATGTTACCTAAACCGTGATCAGCCTTACTCTAAACCCTGCTTTTGACACTGCAATGCTGAAATTGTTTTCGACTTTAGTAACCTTAGTAATTACAATTTATTTTATCTCTTAGAATTAAGCGTTAGGAAATTCTGTCGGAAAAATTGTGGACTGTTCCCGGAGACAGTATGCGGTTACTTCTGTAATTTACTGATAATACAGCTAGGATTACAGAAGCTTTTGCTTTTAACAGTTGCACATTCTGAAATACGGTCGTAGAAATTTAAGCCAACGCATACCTTAACATTGACAATCTAAACACACACATATATATATATGTGTGTATATATATATATATATATATATATATATATATGTGTGTGTGTGTGTGTGTGTGTGTGTGTGTGACAATGAAAGCTCGCTCTTTATGCTTTGACAAAGGCACTGTGCTCCTCCCCGCCTTTTGGGCGTTTTGCATCAGATGAAAAACTGTAATGGTTAATCCATTATATCATGGGTAATTTGTGGCCTCCTTAAGACTTCACTCATACCAAGACAAATAGACTGAATAATATGCGTGGCCAGATTGGGATACATGTATCAAGTAAACCACTCCCCCGCTTTATATGTATAAACAAAGGTTAAACGTTTAAAAGAAGATTTTTATACAGTTTTGAAGGCCTTGGTTACTACTCTTTGACAGCTGTTTTCCTTCGCAATGATATTAGCCTTACCCTCGTTATTGCCTGCCAAGTTTTGAATATAACAGTTCTTGCACACTCCACTTGTCCATGTTAATGGCAACAAAAACTGTTCACTTTCCTACGATGAAACAAAAAGGATTCAAACGTTTTATTCCCTGAGAATTTTAGTAAAAATCAACGACTCTATCTTCTTTTAGTGTATTAACTGTCACTTTACTTGTACAGAGACAATGGAATTGACGAGTCAAACATACCCGTTGATATACCACTCCAATGTATCAGTCTGCATGATTCTTCTGATGAGACTTTTTCTTTTAAAGCAAATTGGTATATTGGTGATATCTGTTGGCATTCTACAGGTCAACTCCGTGGTAAATGTATTTTTATCGATAAAACAGATTACAAAATACTGTTTTGTGTTCATTTTAGACTTAGAAGAGAGCGCCGGCAACAGGCAATCATTGAATATATCGGTTATATCACTACACAACAAGACGTTTGTCAGAGAGCTCTAAATGCCGAAATCTCTTTTTGTGTAGTATGACATGACTTTTTGTCAGTTACCTGCTTTTCAGGTGACACATACAATGAAATAATACTTAAGAGGTCCTTTGTCATCTGTATTCAAGGCCAGATCTATTAAATTTTTTTCGCAACGCTTGAAATGACTGACTGAAAATTCTGTTGTTGTTGAGCCTCTTGGGTTTCTAATGAGGCAATGAGATACGACGAAACTGCCTCCGTGAGACATCTCGATAATGATCCAGTGTTGGGGTAAAATAGAATACCTACGCCATCATACAAAAGTATGCGTATAAAAATTTACATCAGTCATACATAAGTGAGAATTCAAAATGTGTTATATGCATGTACTGAAGTAGAGTCATGTGATGATTAAACCTGTCCAACTCAACTGGTCTTCCAGGCAGATGTTACCAGTAGGAGAACTATTGAGAGCAGCCGGCACTTCACCTGACCCTGCCCTCAACATAATCAACGTCTTGATCAAAGCAAATGTGAAGTTTGTTGGCTAGTGCCCGATTGAAAGCAGGTTGGTGAATATCAACCTGGCATCATCCAGGCCTTCTCGTATGAGGAGAATTGCTGAGGCTGTCGTCCAAGCAAACGGAGGATACACCTGATATTGACGTAAAACGCTTAGCTAGGTACCAAGTGACGTTTTCATTCAGGAATTTAAGTCACTCCTTCAACACTGTTCACTCCAGGAGCATACTTGTAAAGCCATTGCTTTACCAGTGATGATCGAAATACATATGTGTTATCCTCAGTTATCCTCTACCATAAAGTTTCCAAGAATAGTTTGCGTCTGGGACAGGTAACAACGTAATCGATTCACTTCTCTTTAAATGTTTTAATATTTTGTAGTTTTGAGAAGAATTATAACTATTACCAGCTGCGGATCAACCTTAATTGCTTCAGAGAAGATGGGCTATAAGCAAATGGCATCTGTATATCAGCTACAACTCATAGTTAAAACAACTTCCGATTTGTTGGTTTGCTCCCATACACAAACCCCGTGGTGTTAGATTGGCAACTTCTAAATGCCTCTGAAAAAAGTTACGGGGTAATGTACCCTATAAAAACATAGAGAATGACAAGGATTCATGTAACTATTGATGTTTCACGGTTTTGAGTCATAGTATATTTTCAGGCTGGAGTAAAGGCACAGACTTTTTAATTGTTTGGAAAAAGATGCCTATAAAAGCCAGATTCTGTACATCATTTTCTCTATATCTGCTCAATTACAGATCACAATTACGAGTGGCTGACTCACGACAACCCGAGAAGGCCCTGTTCACGTGGCTAGCACTATGAGTCCCCGATGGCTTCAGCGAATGATAAAGACAACACGTACGAGAACACTGAAGGTGCTGATTCTAGTGCGAGAACGAGACAAAGTAGTGACGGGGCGTTGTGAAGCCCGTCTTTAAAATATTGTATTATATTTTTTCATTTTGTGTTCACGCTAACCGGGTCTGTGCGTGATCTACATTTTCTCTCTGTGTACGTGATAGCTTGCTTTGGAATTCTGTCGCGTGTTCTCGAGGCTTCTGTGTTACGAGTTCATGTTATTGTACATAGAGCGTATATTCTGGGAAGATGCAGCCATGTTGTGTATGTGTGTGTGTGTAATGATATCTGTTATTTTATTATTGTCAGTTGTACTACTTGTATATTTTGTTAAATATAGGTATTGGATTTATTCAAACGTCTTTGAGTTTCTTTGTTTGATCTGGTGTAAGGCCTATCGCTGTCTGAGAGTTGAACAAGGCATTTGTTTATCGTTTCCCTCTCCGATAGTGGTACCCTTACAGGGGGCAAACTACGAAAATGTTTAGTGGGCGTTGTGCTCTTAAGGTGCCTTTTGAAAAACCCACCAGCATGGTTATTGGTGTTCCTATTTTCATATGAAAACAATTTTAATAGGGTTCTGGACAGCAACATGTTTGTCGAGAAAAGACGATAATCTGTAAATTAATTACTGTGTTTGCGGGGTGGATTGGTGTCTGTCAGTCTCATAGCTCCAAACCTCATACTAGTGCCAGTCGGAATGGAGGGGAAGAGGAGGTTACCTCTCGTCTATCAGTTCAACTCATTTTTTTGCCGATCATCGTATTGATTTCACACTTATCACATGTACACTTACCGGCTGCGGTGGTGTAGTGGATAGAGTAGCGACCTAGTGAACCGTACATCCGGGCTTCAGCACCAAATCGATTCCTACCTAAACAAGTAATTCCCACAATGATTACACTCAGTGTAAGAGGAACAAGCCAAGTACTTGTCAGCCTGGTGTCAGTCTAACGTGACTGGGTGGGCACGGTCTCTTCGGCATGCGTTACGGCACTGTGATTCACTGATTATTGTCATGTGGGCACTGAGCCCGGTCTGCTTCAAGGAGACACCGTCCTTCTATGAACCAAACGGGCCAATCCACCCCGCAAACACAGTAATTAATTTACAGATTATAGTCTTTTCTCGACAAACATGTTGCTGTTTTTTCGCCTGCTGTCTTGCTGACCCTTTTAACAGGGTTCCCTGCACTGAAATGGACCTAGGTACACGTCTTCCTTATGCTGCGTCACAGATCAAGTTCAAGATTGTGGTTTCGTCCATTTTCTACAAAATGCTCGTTATGTAGGGAACATATAGCTGTTTATATTGACTGCAAACGTAATGTTTCCAGATACCTAGTTTTACATGTCACAATGGGTTTATATTGCCTGTTGCCTTTATAGTATCACCTCTCCCCACCTCCCCTTCCCTCAAGTATATACTTACCTACGTGTTACGTATCTTACTGGATTTTTGTGTGATATGTCATTTTAACAATGTTCATTTGTGCCAACATGATCTTTGCTATTGGAAATTGCATAATTCTATACAAAGGTTTAATGATGATCAAGTTTAAGTTGCGGGTCGTTTCATCTATTTTCTAAGGAATCTTTGATACGTGGGGAGATATTGATATAGCTGATTTTCTTCACTGAGAACGCAATATTTCTCTAGAGCGCGTGTTTGACGTTTTGCAATAGGTTTATATTGCCCATTACGTACTGTGCTTGTTATTACGTGTAAGTATTATACAGTGCTGTCTTCTGTGTAATTACATATGTATGTGATTAGCCTGGTGTAATACATCATTTTGTACTGTTCATTTGTGCCGACAAGCTCTATGCTGTTGCGAATAGCATAATTATTTACAAGGCTTTAATGATACAACGGCTGTGTGTCGCACAGGCTGCTCTCAACATGGGCAGTTTTCAAGCCCCGGACCAACAACACAGGCTGGTCCTAGCGGGAACGCGCACCGATTTTTCTTTTTCTGCCCATTTAATACCTGGTAACTTTTGAGTATATTTTCAATAAATCTGACATATCTTTGAAAAAAAATTGTGTGTCTATTATTTTTATTTAGGTGAAATTACGTTTGGGTTTGGTGTACATCATTCAACAGAATGCTGCCACGGTAAATACAAAACATCGTGATCGTCCTGTTGAATCTGCATGGCTGTTTTTTTTAGAAAAAAAGGCCGAATGTTTGTGTGTATGTAACTGCATTTAAGAGGCCTCTTGGTGGAGCGGGCCACGTTTTTCACCCCCAAGACACTGAGAGTGCACAATGGTGTGTTACCGTACCACAGATGAGGAAGTAAACTTAGTCCTGTATTGTGTTTTTCACAAAACAACTTTTGGCTTAACTCAAAACTGTTAAACTTTATTTTACAGTTTATATGATACTCACAAGGTTTGAAATTTGTGTCATTTATGTTTCATAACGCGGTACATGATATACATACAGCGCAAGTTTGTGTGGTGGTGTGGGTTCAATTCTTGTCTTGGACAGGGAATTTTGTAGATTCTCGAGGTCTCACTGCTTATGGCGGTGTAGTTTCCTTTTTCTTTATTCATTTCATTGGTGTTTTACACCGCACTCGATTATTTCACATACGATGGCGGAGAAATCAGGCACGGCCCCAGGGGATTTCCACGACCATCTTCTGGTTGCTGGCAGACCTTCCCATGTACGGAAGGAGAGAAAGCCAGCACGAGCTGGACTTGAACTCACTGCTAACGCATTGGTGGGAGGTACCTGGGTCATTGCGCCGTGCTGGCGCTCCAAACCCCTGGGCCACGGAGGCCCGCTTTTCCCGGCATGATGACAATTAGTGACTGACAATGCTCGTTTGTTCGCCATAACGCAGATAATAATAGCTTTTGTCCCTCTACAGTGTAGCAGAACTACTATTGTGCTTCCTCAAGCTTCGTCATTTCCATCTATATTTTCGGGTAAAGATCCTCTTATTTTATGGTGGGTCTCAGTGGCTCAGTGCGTTAGCGCGCTATCGCGACACAATGACCCGAAGCCTCCCACCAATGCGGTGGCTGTGAGTTCAAGACGAGCTCATGCTGGCTTCCTCTCCGGCCGTACGTGGGAAGGTCTGCCAGCCACCTGCGGATGGTTGTGGGTTTCACCCGGGCTCTGCCCAGCTTCCTCCCACCATAATGCTGGCCGCCGTCGTATAAGTGAAATATTCTTGAGTACGGTGTAAAACACCAATCAAATAAATAAATAAATCTGATTTTACGTAATTACCCACTGTGTGTGAAAAAGACATTGCATTGTACAGCGTGGACAAGGAAGTACATCTCATCAGAAGTGTAAAACAGGCCATGGCGAGCAGTTGCTCAGGATGGATTCGTCTCTATGTTTTGGCCTGCGCCTTCCCGGAGGGCACTGACCGGGTGTTGTTATAGGTTAGCCTCTCTATAGCGGGCTGGTGGCGCTGGATACGTCTCTGTGTCGGTGGGTTCTAGCATACTTTTTTCCAGAGTGGTACTGGTGTTGTTGTAGGTTAACCTCGGTATGGCCGATTGATGGGGCTGGGTACATTTCTGCGCAAGTCATTTCTAGCCTGGCCTTTTTCAGATTATGTTAGAGCAACGCTTTCATATTTTAAGCCATAATGAGTTAACTATTTACTTTTTTGTCATTTATATATATATATATATATATATATATAAATAACAAAGCCATGAGATGTAAGACACAAATTATAAAATTCATTTATTTTTGAGCCGCTACATAAGCGTTTGATAAAAAGTTTAATGATGTCATGACTTCTGTGCTCAACATTGTGGAAATCGAATGAGGACATCTCTTCCCGAGCATCGCGGGGTCGAGACCCGCGACATGAGTGCCGTGCAATTCTCGTGAGATTGGTGCCGTGCTTGTGAACAAATCACGTCATTGTGTACCATTTATGCAAATACAAGACACAAAATCTTTCACTTTTAAGAATTTCATGCTCCATGAAATTTAAAATGTAAAATCAAGACCAATATACTAGAGAAAAAACCCTTTTTTTAAGTCACTATCCAAATTTCCATGAAAATATGTCTTGGACTTAGGCGTTCATTGCCTTTTACACTTATCCCCGAGAAAAACAGTTCATAACTGTAGAGTTTTGACATATCAATGCGTATATTTTGGCCGTGTTTTAATAAGGGCAACTGATCACACGACTCGGAATATGAATAGACCAAGTCTCTGAATCCTGAATAGTCTTTTGTGCTACACTGGTACCAGCAGAGGGACCTAAAATCGGTATAACTTAACCAAAGATCTAAGTCGCCGTGTGTGTATCGTCAATGTTCTCGCAAACGTCGAACATGGTGGAAATGATGCCTACACTGAGTTATTGTGGTCTGTTCCCTATGCTTACAGCCAATGAAAAATTAGAGTTACGTTCGAAGCCAGTCAGCCCGTTAAAAATTGGCTCGCTCACTCCGCTAATTCTTAATCACTAAAAGCAGGAGGTATGTTAAGGCGCTGAAAGTGCCCATGGCTAGCACTGTCCGTTGCAGACAGAAATGAATTAGTTTATCGGTGAGGAATGTCAATCATAAGTTAACCGCAAACCGGGCCATCGGCATTCGAGTTATCATAAAAAGTTATCGGACGTTACATAGAGACTGTTGTTTCGTTTCCAACATTTATACATTTCTCGTTGACTTTTTTGCCTTTCTTTTAAAGCCGTGCAATCTGATGCAAGGTCTGTCGTACACTTTTCTAAGGACTTAATCAAGCTAATAACTTTCTTCTTGACGTTTCTTTAAAATATAATTGTAAACAGAATTGCGCAATGGGGCAGATTTACACAATATGGATATAATACAACACATGTGTATCATTGGAATAATTCAATAATGAAAGTTATATGTAGCAGGTCGAGATCATACCTCCAGAGAGCTGCCAGTGGTTGAAACAAGTAGTATACATATGCGATTTATGGGTATTTTCATCAACTTTTTAGTTTTTAAAATGTTTAATAATATGAGATTATTACAGAATTAAGTATTTAAAACAAAAAAAGTTCCATGGAAATGACAAGACAGACTCGAACCCGAATCTCCTAACCCATACTATCAGTTGCTAGCCTCTACACCAAACTCAACACATGAGTATCAGGACATGTATTCGGTACACATCAAGGTGAAAGATAGGTGGCGCATGTTACACTCAAAGTTATTGTTTTAACCATGAAGAAAGTGTGCCCAAACGGTATTTAGTATAAAGATCAAAATCAAATACAAGTCACACACATGACATAAGCTTTGATAGGTCGCGGACGGCGACACGAGAACGGTACCGTTCTCGTCCCCTCGTCCAGTGCCCCACGGGTCGAGACCCACGACATGAGGACAGTATCTTTCGCGCGCCATTTGAACCGTGCTCGTGTCGCGGGTCTCGACTCGCGAGGCACGGCACAAGATCTCCTCATCCGGCTTCCAGATAAAATTGCTGGCAACTCTTGCCTGACTGTCCAGGGAAGTGGAAATTTACCCCCAGACCCTCGCCTAATGTGTTGGAATAGTTGTTCCACTTCCTGCCTCTTCCCCAAACTTTTTTTTACTTCTTTCTGACTCCACTGCCTATGGTGTCCCAATCGTTTGTTTAAACAGGCCTAGTATAGCCGGCATGACGTGGACCCAGGGAGTTGTGGAGAGGTTGGAGGGTGGAGCGGTGATTCTGCCTTGCACAGGCAGGGGAGCCTGCAGTGGTGATCAGGTGTCAGAAAACATGAGTATAACTCTAGTGGTACTCTCCTGCTACACAGAGATCAATCTGGTAATATCCCCATACCGTTTAATAGACCCTGGAAGGGTGTGGTCAGCTTAGTGGAGGGCAGCAATAACATCAGCATCAGCTGCTGCAGTGGTTGAAGAGATAACAACATCACGTTCGTGTATACGGTTAACACTTCTGTAGATTGCTGCCACGGTTAATACAAAACGTTGTCGTCATCTTGTTGACTGTATCTGGCTGTCTTTCGAAGAAAAAAACCCAATTATCATGTGTGAGTGTAACTACACTTTAGGGCGATATTGGGGCAACGGGTCATGTTTTTCACTCCGAAGACAGAGGGAGTGCGCAACTGTGTGTTGTTGGACTAGAAATCAGGAAATAAACTTAGAGCTGTCTTGTGTTTGCTTGGAGTTGAAATGAAGGCATCCAGAAATCCGACCTAAACTTTCTGGCTTAAACCGGTACTCAATAATGCTATTAGTTTTGCCGGTGTTAATTTTGCTTGGTGATACACTACGTGCAACGTGCCACCCTCATGTTGACAGGCCTGTCTCCACCCAGCGCAATGGGTTACTTCAATCGCAGTGACCATGCCTACGAATCACTTTACTGTACGTTGTATTTGTCTTAAACCAGGCGTGTGTTGTGATTGCTTCACAAAACTGGGCCCAACAGTGTCCTTTTGGCGCCAAGTACCACAAGATTGTGCGAGATTTTGCGGGACTTTAGACTAGATCGGGCGAGGGTGGTGGGGGTTAGTTGTAGTGGTGGCTATATTCAGAAAGTAACAATGAGGAATTTACCCCGCACAGCCGTACTGTATCCTTGTTACGTGTAACCTATTACACGGGTGATGGTTTTGCCATCAGAGTTGAAAGCTGGAAGCTGATGGACCGATAACCCCTGAGGTTATGGTAATGAGGAGATAAAGATACAACCACCGCGCCTGATAAAGCCAACTGACTTGATTCATCTATCCGATGTATTTCTGATACTATACTCACCGACTTTTCCTTTATTCGATGTGGCTAACTTGGTGGAGTAAGACATAGAGCCCGGGGTAAACCATTTGATTTTGTCAAATGACACACATGTGTAATGCATGGGTTTAAGTGCTTACATGAAAAGTTAGAGGAAACCCTTAACCGAGGTAGTTGACAAGAGGCCGGATATCACCTGTTACATGTACCTGTGGATGTATCGATTAGAATGTACCTTAAGTAACATTATTGTCATTATTTGGTCTTCTCATTTCCTGTGTATAGCACAGACTTTTATTGCTTAAGTTTGGCTCAAATCACTCCGCCTTTCAAACCAATGACGTAAGGGTCTGACATGCTCTTTTAGCCTCAGCTGGCGTTTTCCATTGCATAGACAAGGAACGAGCACAACGGTGCGCTATCGTGTCAGAAATGGAGAGAAAAACTCAAGCCGTCTAGGTAAAAAAAAACTATACAAAGAAGGTAATGTGAATTTCAAAGGTTATATATCTACTAGCTGCGAGGCTCATGCCACCATTATGTACAAATGGGTGTTATAGCACAGAGCTAAGATGCCCCAGATTTGCAATACTTATAATACACATTGTACAAAAGGCCACGCATCGTGATATCTAAAGAATACACCAGGGTCTAGATCGTCTTACCTGATGACCTACCAGTCATGGAAGAATATCTATCTACAGGTATACAATATAGACTAGGAAGTTCAATCAGGGGTGAGAACTGAGCATGGCTGGCTGGTGGGACTGGATACGTCTCTGTGTCGGTGAGTTATACCCTGTCTGAATATACTGGTGCTGTGATAATTTTTCCTCAGGTTGGCGGGCTGGTTGAACTGTTTACTTAGACGGACTAGTGGTATTACGGGTTGGAATGAGCGTAGAGCATGAGGTACAGAGTCTATTGACGCCTCTGTGCCTATGGTATGTGTGTAAAGTGTCACGGTTGTTGACGCCTCTGTGCCTGTGATATGTTTGTGAAGTATCACGGTTGTTGACGTCACTGTGCCTATGGTATGTGTGTAAGGTATCACAGTTGTTGGCGTCTCTGTGCCGATGATATTTGTGTAAGGTATCGCGGTTGTTTACGTCTCTGAGCCTATGACGGTTGTACTCTACATGCGATTTGTGATTTACACTAGGGAACAGAACACTACAGACAGCGTATGGCTGGCAAATGCTTGTCTACAAAGGTTGAAATCCGGCCTCATTCAAGGCCTTATTCCAACCGACAACGTAAATGGCTAAGTGGTAGCAAGCTTCAGAACCCGTAATACCGTGGCTTACTGGAAATTATCTGGAAAAGTATGTTTGCGAATACCCTAAATGTACGTACTGATGGGAGACTACTGCTGCCACTATGTTTAAATAGGGCTGTGCATAAGTATCGCCGTCAACACCTGGGCTCAGGGTATTGTGGAGGGGTTCGAGGGAGGAGCGGTGGTCTTGCCCTGTACTGTCATCATACAGGGAGATCTGCGGTGGCGTACTAGGAGAGACTTCCTCGTAATCAGACCTGCCAATGGTCCAGCCCTTCCCCCAGAGAACAGCCCCTGGAAAGACGTGATCAGCTTTGTGGGGAGCAGCAATAACCTGAGGATCAGCTCCCTCAGTCGTGAGAGAGATGACAGCAGAACGTTCTGGTGTGAGGATTTCACAGGTGGAGGATACCAGAACACAACTGTCAGGGTGTTAGGTAAGCACGTGTAGATCTTAGCATTCACTTGTCTACATTTACAACGGTGAAACTTACTAATATTTTTAAAATATCTCAGGCATAGTTCTTCCTGAGGAATGCGATTGCGATTTTACTTTGCATTGTCAGGCAAATATATTTATGATGTTCTAGCAGGAAGCATGTGTTCTGCTTTAAACATTTCTTTTCTCCCCCATTAAGTCGGCAACTCGCACAATAAATCTGATTTTTTCTTCTTAAAGAGAAACACCTAGTAAAAATGGACTTGCAGTTAGTGAAAAAAGAACATTAAAAACTGTATCTGAAAACACTTTCACTGAATTGTTTAAGATTTTTTTCGCCAAAATAAATGTAGTCAAATGTATTGATTGTATGGTGGGTTTTGTGGACCATATTGACAATGTAGTTAACCAGTGAGATCACACCGACTTTTGTATGGCCCAAAAGCAGAAATTTAGTGTGAGCGTTTTAACTCCCAGGCAAACATTACAGGGGTACTTTTCACACGACCTTTATTCAGAGCTGAATGTAAAGGTGTATACAAAGTTGTGTGACGTCACTGATGAACCGCATTGTCAATATAGTCCATAACACCCACTAGACAATCAAAACATTTGACTGCGTTTGTTTTGGTGAAAAAATCAGAGAAATGCAGTGAGGATATATTCTGATGCAGTTTTAATGCTCTTTCCACTCACCATGCGTTTATATTTTCGAGGTCTTTCGCTTTAAGTTTTCATTTGGCGCTATCTTAACACATGATCAATGGCAATTTTTATTGCTATTTTTAACTATTTACATATACCTCCCTCCCACCCCTTCAGCTATATCCTAACTCCTAGCCCTTATCTACCGGATCACACTGACATTTGTCAATACAACACCTGGGCGTCGATGTCTTTCATGCCTGCTTTATAGTCATTTCTGTGTCCTATCAGATTGTACGTGTACATGCTGAACATGCCGGAGTTACAAATAATACAAGATAAATACAAAATGTTTTACAAATTCGCCGTTTTCGCTTTGAAATGCCTTCTTTTTATTTAAACATCAGTTATCCTATAAAGCACATATTACAATCTTTTTCTTGCACATTAACGAGCCGAATGACTGAGCGTTTAAGTCGCCAGTATAAGTGCTGTGAGGTGTGGGTTAAAACCCGATCTTGGATGGAAAATATTTTGCCTTCTGCTCTCCTCCTCTTACTCCTGGACAGTGATAACGACAAACGGTCAGTAAGCTGCCAAAGGTCGGGGGTTTACCTGATTCACTGTGGTCTCGTCCATCCATACACCTTGTGCTGACTGCCGTCGTATGGGTGGGAAATTCTGACATAACGCTCGTTGTTCCCCTATCGCTAACGGAAGCAATGACGTAGTAAAGGAATACTTCATATCTTGAAGGATAACTCCGACGAAGGGAGACTTTTCCATGAACACAACTCACTGGCTACCTTACACTATGACCTGTCGCTGATGAAGTACTAGTATTTGGACTCCAATCCGGTCACCTACCAACCAGTCTATACGTGTCCAGATTTGGTCTCCACGATACAGCTCTTTGCGAGGAATGTCTCGTGGACGGTATTCCCACCTTATGTTTTACTTGTGTACGCCATACATAACCCCGACATATTATGTACGCAGAACTACGCCCCCTGGGCATCCGTCAATTTAACGAAGTTATAGCACTGAACCCTACGAAACACCATAATAGGATATTTCACGCTGTGGCTAATTTCTTAACCCGATGCCATAGGCTCTGGGCACCCCATCAAATAGTTACCCCCTTGTAATGAAGGGAATAAGCCTTAGTAGAGTATATCAATATAATAGTTAGATAATTCCATGTGTGTATATATGTTTTTCTAATTATTAAGTAACCTCAATTTCTGTCTGGCGTGCATCTCCCCGGTGGGACAGAAAACGCCATCACAAATCAATCCGCCCCCTCCCGTTGTCAAATGAGTGGGAAATTTTAAAGGATGGCGTTTTGCAGCAAACAGATGAATATGCGAAATCTCAGTAAATACACGTAATATTACTTGTAATATTTTTATAGGGGAGGGGGTCGGGGAGCAAAACTTTGCAAAGATGTTCTGATGACCCTGATTTCATTTCCTCGTTTTACACTGCTTAAGACCATATTTTCGTTTTTTATTTATTGTCTGTCGTTTTACCGGCAATAAGTCAAGATCACAGGATCCAGCATCGAGCCAACCATTGACGGTCAGGTAACTTTGACAGAGGGGAAACTTGAAACATTAACCTGTGCCGGGATCGGAAATCCTAAGCCTCCTCCATCCTACAGCTGGACCGTGGGTAATGGCGGCGTGACCAGTCAGGAATCATACTACATCCTGACAGCTGACAGATCCATAACGAGCGTCAGATGTACAGCGACAAACACGTACACTAACGGGAGTGTACTCAGTACAGCGGAGGCCACAGCCACTCTCAATGTCCTCTGTAAGTCATTCTGCTTTCTAAAATTTTAGATGCCTACATATAGCTGTCAATCAGCAGTATGTACGTTCTTTTGATTTCGAAGAAAGTGGACATCCATGGCCTACATGGTTAGCACGGTAGCGCAGTGTAATGGCTCAGGAGCCCAGGAGGTTGTCGATGTAAGTCCAGCTAGTGCTTGCTTTCTCGTGTGGTTCTTTTGTTTGTTGCACATTTGGAACCTCTACAGATCGGGCAACAGAAAGAATTGCATACGTTGCAGAATTTCTGGTTAGAGGACAGTTATCTAGGTGGTTTGTATACGGTTCCCTGAAACGGTTCCCGTTTTTTCTGTTTTTCTCACCTTCGTTGTGAATTGCAGATTTGGACGCCCTAGGCAGTATTTCTCCTGTGTCTACTACGGAAAGCGAAATAGCCACCTTAAGGTGTTCTGTTGAGGGGAATCCCCCACCTGCGTTTGAGTGGAGAAGGACAGGGAGTGCAGAGGTCAAAAGTACTTCAGCTGATTACAAAATAGGGAATGTACAGAGGTCAGATGCCGGGGAGTACACGTGTGACGTCACCAACAGTGTCGGCAGTCGGCAAACCACACTGACGCTCGTTGTGCAGTGTAAGTAATGGGAGCCACTATTTTCAAGTGTAACCTAATTTAGTTTGACAAAAATACAAAATGAGACGAAAATTCTCACACGTGTTCTCAGTTGTGTATAAAACTGTCAATATTTCAGATCCATCCGATGTGAAGGTAGCGTATGATCAGCGCTCTCACACCTTAACCTGTACAGCCGTGGGTGTCCCTGACGTGCACACCTTCAGCCCGTGGGAACACCGCCTGGGAGGGAATCTCATACGCAGACTGGCGACCCAGACACCCGGGATTCCTGTCACCTTCACGCTGCCTGACACCTTAACATACGCAGACACGGGAGATTACGTGTGTTCAGCCACAAACGGTATCAAGTCTCCACAAACAGGAATGATCTATGTGGCTCCACTCAGTAAGTTGTTTTGGCAATCCCTAAGTAAGCTGATTTGGCCTGTATTTCATTTCTCTGTATTCATCCAGCTTCCAGAACAATAAGTAAAAATCCGTTTGATTCTTGCTTAACACCATACTTAAGAATTTTTTACTTATACACACATGTAAATTATTCAAACATTGCTTTGATAAAAATGAATTGAATGATGTTAAAATGAGCTTCGCAGACGGGATTTGCGATTTGTCTGACCAATTCTTCACTCCTTCCCGGTTGAAACAGTTTTTAGCTTTTGTCAGTTAAGTAACCATTTCCTTAACTGATTGTATTATACATATAGGCACGTAAAAGGCTTATTTCCAGCATGCTACACAGTGGTCTGTTCTCTCTGTCTCTTAGCAATCATACAAGCCTGTTAGCTACAATAATAACTAAAACAGCAAGAACACAAAACTATAGTGGTCTTGTCAACCTGCATTAACAAATCTGACGCTTGGAATGTATGAATCTCTTTTTGTTTTTCAGCCCCAGCCATCTTTCAGAGCCATTCACACAAGTTGGTGATTAGCTTGGGGAGGTCAGAGCGAATTTCCACGTCCTTTTACGTGAGATCGTCCTCTGGTAATGTCCGGGTGAGGTGGGAGAAAGACGGAGAGAGTGGAGCGCTACAGTCACACTTTGAGGAGCCGGGTCTGGTCAGTCTTGTGGTGTATGGTCACCAGGTCTTTTTAAGGGGGACAGTCACTGTACTGATACTGACCGATGTCCACCAGGCGGATAAAGGCAACTACAGTGTGACCGTCACATCTGATATCAACGGCGTGATACAAACATCAAAGACCAACTTTTACGTTGACGTCATTGTAAGCTCCGGTAGGCCATCAGCAGAGTGTGTCATGCTCCTTTCTTCGACTTTGTCCTTACTGTACACACGAAACATCCGTCATTTAGCTTGATGTTAAGCTTTCAGAATTCACGCTGCTTGTAGACATTTTACATAACTGTACATGTTTTACTCTACAGATCCGATAGGGGCGATTATAGGCGGTGTTATAGGAAGTCTGGTATGTGTTGTTATCGTGACAGCTGTAGCTATGATATTGTGGAGGCGATCAAAAACAACAGGTAAGGAGGAGAACTCACGTCGTCTTTTGCAATACAAAGTGCGACAAATTGATTTTTTTGTCTATTCACCATAAATCATATGTCAAAATATGAGACAGTTTTTACTCATTATAAACCTTACTGTGGAAATCCTTTCTTATTAAGTAACACGAAGCAGAAAATGGACTGAATACTTTGTGAGACCATGCCATTAGCGTAAAGAGGTAAACTAACTGTTCTATTGAAATTTAAATACTAAGTCCTTTTGGGGGTAATGGCGGAGTATAGTCATGAATAGTCGATGTCGATATGACGCGGGAAACAGGCTTCTGCTCGCCTTCTACAATATGACGCGGGAAACAGGCTTCTGGTCGTCTTCTACAATATGAATTGTGGCAGAGTGAAATTCATTGCTTGTTTCTGCGCCAAAAAAATCAGTTGTGAACATGGTCCATGTTTTTAACTAAAAATAAGTTTACCAAGTCTATTATACTTGGCCTGTCGCTGTAAAACATTGGTATGAATTCAGTCGACAATATATAGATTATCGATACGGCCACGCAACTGTAGAGAACTCGAGCACATACGACGATGGAGATCCAGATATTTCTTTAGACTACTTTGCTTAGCGTAGAGTCCTTGGCAGTGCACAGGCCGTCATGACGCTCACAAACTATTATGCGCATATGGATTTCGGTCTAAATATAGCTTATTTCAGAGGAGTTGACCGCTGCTGGAGACAGAAAAATTAGGCAACAATCAAAAAAACCCGGAAAACAAAAAAACAAAACAAAAAAAAAAACAAACAAACAAAAAAAAAGAAAGAAAGAAAAAAAAATAAACAAAGAAAAGACAATGAAACAAAGACTTGAAAAACGGTGGAAATTTTATCTATACAACATCAGGCGAGTACACCTGGGTTTTGAAAACACAGAACGCAAGAACTGTCACGTTTATATAAACATCATCTCAGACCTCACAAGTGGCATTTTGAAATTGAGTACACGAGCTGTAAAGTGCGCTGAAAAATGAGGTCAACCACCAGTGAAGAAGTGATTAATTACATGTGAATGACAGAAAGTTCTTTACTATAGTTACTGAAGTCTCTGTGCATTCATGAAAGAGTTTGTCAACACAGATAATGGGCATCTGATCGGCGGCAGAAATTGCGGTGAAACGTGCAGTTTGAAAAGGATGCACCCTGGAAAATACCGGCAGTTGTACTTGTGCGAGTAGCATGGTTCACATTGTGTGTGAAATTCTGTGAAACAAATAGATCATTCTGCACTGTAGAAGTGGATGGGACAGCTACGTCAATTTCTGTGGATGTACTGGGTTTGGGAGGGAGTGTTAAGCTGGTAGCGGAAGGTTGTGTCACTGGAGCATTTAAAATGATGTGGCTCATCTTTTCATGCATACCAAGAGAAGCATCAGTGTGATTATTTACACTTGCAACATTTTTGTGGCCGGTGAGTTGCATAATAGTCGTGGGAACTACTCCAGCATGAAGGAGACGGGTACATGTTGTTTTTTGTCAAACGGTCAGGTAAGTTCGATCGTTTTGCCATGGTTTTCATAATTGATTTTATGGTATGGTGTCCTATTGGTTGGCATTTATACCATACATTACTGGAAGCTTTTCTTTTGTAATTCATACCGAGGTAAAATGGCACATTTTTGGTGGCCTGTGGTTCATGTAGACTTTGTACGCCTCTACTGGGCAGTCATCCTTGTTATCGAGTGCAAATTGTTTCGGCTGGAAGGGGCGGACATGCATGTTTGCATTTTCACCACTCCTAGTTTTGGTGTCGCGCTCGTTGTACTCTAGGCATTCTTTCCCGTGTGCATCACATTTTAAGGTCACGTCTCCCCATCTGAGATTTTTTCTCCTCCACGAGGGCCAAAACGAAGGAAATTCATTAACCAACATTTTGTTGACAAGTGCACACGGACTATGGTTCCCATTTACTTTATTTTCCTTCAGTATACATTCCTCATTTTCTTTCAGCTCCTCAGCTCTGTTTGGTCTGTTCGCTTTGCCTTTCTGTTTGAGTTCTTTACGTTTTGAAGCAAGGATGTCGCGCAAAGTTTGAAATTCTTTGTAAAAAATCAAACTATATGCATAGTTATGCTCTCGTAGATAGCGTTATATGGCCCTGTGGTAACTGGTTAGAGTGTCTGGTTCATACTCGCCACTGCCGTGTTTTCTCATGGAAAGAAGGAACGATCCAATGTAATTGCTCAACTGAGCGGGTGGAATGTCCTCAGTTTCCCGATCATCTTCGCGAGGAAGGGTTCGCAGGAATCCAGAAAACATTCTGACCACGCTTTCTGTCTTCCAAACAGTGTTTTTGCTCCTCACTGACATGATAAACTCTGATTTCTCGCTCTCGCAGCATTCAACGAAAGTTGGCCCCCTTTTCGCAATGGACGTCTGTTGTATTAGGTGGTTGTGGGTGTCGGTAACCAAAATTTCTCTTCGAAAGCAAGAAAATCCCCGTCATAGTCGGATAGCTGCTGACTGTCCCTGGCCCACCAAATTTCGAGGTCAGAATGTGGCATGTCTGAGTCACGGCTGTCCTCAGCTTCCATAATGGCCTGATTGGCTGTGGTAACAGGATAGCAAAGATCCAAAGGTAAACAGTTCGGAAATCCAGAAATAAGTGAGTAGCAACGACAAACTTTCTAAAGCAGAACAAACAGGACAAGGCGAGCTTAAATATTTACAGGGGAGAGCTTGCAACTTGTACATATGACTTGCAAGCGTCTTGAACTAGAAAACTGGCCTATCGGTGTTTCGGAGTGTAATATGACGGTAAAAAAAATCACTAAGCAGGCGACACAAAAAGATGACGCAGATATTGTAATATAACCTTTTTGACTATTATGTTAGCATGTATACAGTGTAGAAAAAATATTTTAATTTTTCTGGATCTTAATTTCAGGGAGAATAAGTCGCATGTTCCTGTAAGTAGGTCAGCACTGCATGGAAATCCTCATGGAGAAACGTAGGGCTTTCCCAGGGAAAGGTCACTCGGTGCGAAAGTAGTTCTGCGCGTGCAAATGTTCAGAGGATGGTGATACGAAAATATATCAGCGGGTTCTGTATCAGGCGGGTAACACGCATAGGTATATGATAAAATGGTTAATGGCATAGAACACATTTTCTGGGATGAGCGGTGAAATGAATTTTTAGTTTAGGACTTAGTTTAATTTGGTTAGTTTCATTTGCTTGGTTGATGAGGTCTTATCTTTTCTTTTCTTAGTTTTATGGAAATTGTATGATGAGATGCTCTTGACTGAATGCTTTTTGATTCATTCACTGGGGCCAGAGAACCCAGAAGTTATTTCCATGGATAGCCTAACTAAAGTTCTGAGAGAACAATGTAAACAGTTTGAATAGCTGACTGGATGATTATGGCTTAACGCCACGTCCGCATTATCTCAGCCATATCGTGGCGAGAACATGTTCAAACCGGGAAGCAGTTAATAGTTGTCGAAATGGTGTGATGAACACCCAGTAACAGTTTGAAGTGCATGGTGTGTAGATTTCCTCACAAGGCGCTACATGTAGCATATGTCATGTAAGAGTTAGACGTACCATTTGACAATCCGGGAAAACATACCTTAGACTACAAACATCAAATAAATATCTGTATGAAATCTGAACCAAATTTCATACCAATCTGTCAGTAAAATCTAGACTAATATGACACACTGATTTGTGACTAAAATTTAGATTAAAATACCACACAGATCTGTGGACAACGTGTGAATTTTAGCACTACACATCTCGTCATACACATGATACAAGATCTTCTGTACTCCATCCGACGGGAAGATAACTGTTTTATTTTTGTTATATTCCAGGTTCACCAGGGGATGGTCCGGAGAGGTATAACTATTTATAATGTGTGACCCATAATCATGTAATCAAGGCAAAGCTGTAAACTAACGACAAACCCGGGGATTCAACTGGTCACCGATGGCAACAACAAATATACAAAACCACGCGGATAAATCATCATCATTCGAAAGAAAACTGAAAACGCTATATAAAAGTACCTTCACTTAAATGGAAGAAAACATTCTGCAACGAAATTAAAGGCATTACAAATATTAAAAACGAGTGCTTGGCTTTTTGGACCTTTTTAATGTGCAACAGCGATGACGTCACAAGATTATTTTTCTCTGACTCAAAAACTCATGTTTTGATCAGATCTCAGTACTTATAAAAGCAGTGAGTTGTGTACATCACAAACATGTTGCCATGTGATGTTTCTGTGACGTCATCGGCCCCTCCATAGTCCGCCTTAGAGCATGGGATATTTAAATGGATGTACATGTAATTTCATTCAGGAAAGTTAATGTGGTGTTTAGATTTTCCTGGCACGGTTTAAATCTGGGTGTTTCAGATTGACATTTTTCCTTTGTAGTTGTCTTCATCAGTTGTTTTATCCCGTAATTTCTGCGCATGCCTCATGAAAATAAGATCTCTTTAAGCGATAATTCATATTTTTGGTTCCGGAAGAATACCCAAAGTTTCCTGCAGTTAAAAACATCTCTAACATTTTTACCCTTCGTATTTCATGAAGATGATCTAACATATGACTATTAAACTTATATGTTGTTGTAGACAAATATCACCGATAGCTGACGTAAACGGAGAAGCCCGGACTTTCCCGACTTTACCCGAAACTTCAGATAGGCCTGCTGTCGTCCAAGGTAAAACATTTACGTACCAAAACCAAAGCAAACCTTTCCACCCACCATAATGTTGGCCTTCACCTTACAAGTGAAATATTCTTCAGTGCGGCGTAAAACACAAAGGAAATTTATAAGTCATTGAAGCCAAACCCTATCAACTTTGTTGTCTAACCTCGTCCCTGTTGTTTTACTAAATCCCAACAACTGTAATGATTTAAGAAGCGCAACGGAGTCCCAAGTTACTTATGTATAACATCAGCCTTGTGTTTGTGTTTTTGTCAGTTCAACACTACGAGTCCCTGGCACACAGCAACACACAAATCCCACGGACTCGTGACCAAGAGTACGAGGCGCTGGCAATTCCCAGAAGCACTGGAGAGGTCACGTACGAGAACAGACACGCGGCGGACCCCAGCACGAGAACGAGACAGACGGCAGAAGAGACGAGCTACGAGAATGTATCGTCTATGTAATTTAGACTCTTGGTGAACATAAAACTTTTTTTCACCAATGGGAAAAAGTTTTTGTCTCCAGAGAGGAATAATGCTGATGACTTACATTGTGTCTCAATACACGATTTCAAAACAATTTCTAAACATAGCCGACTTTCATTAAATTGAGGCTCCTTTTCCCGAAGTCAACGCAAGATACTTCTGTGAAGTGTAGGATTCAGAGACATGTGTTCGTATTTTGACTTGTTATTCATTATATACTTTTTTCTAATGAAATTCTCCTCATATATTTAAGGTATCTACCCAAAACGGAGTTTTCAAAGACTGTCGCATGTTTCTGATATACGCACTTCCATCGTTCAAAAAATATTGTAAGTTAAAGGTTTTAAGCTAAAACTTTACCATTTGTGTTTTAACAAGTGTTGCTCTCATGCAAGATATATTTACGCCTTGTACAAATTTTATTATGTTTAACATACGTATACCTCCATGCCCGTAATTTTGTGTAAATTAGAACCTGTTGTCTGCTAGTCTATAATAAGTTGTCTGATAGTCTGTATTAAGTTGTGTGATAGTCTATACTAAGTTGTGTGATAGTCTTTCCTAAGTTGTAGTTTGTTTAAGTACTTTTTATGTGCTCTTCTGTTTGTTCCGTTCCTTAATATTTTTGCTCTTTTAAGATCTCGGACGTTTTACATATTTTTCTTCCATCTTCTAATGTCAATTTTGAGAGAAGTTTATGAGTATAATTTCTCTGTTCCATCCAAAGAAAGTAATTTGATGTTTTTTCCACTCTCAAATGATTTTGCTTTTGTTTTTATTCCTCTAATTCTCTTTGCATTCATTCATCATACTCTGATTTCAAAACAATTAACCTGTAAAATTGTATCTGTATATGGTTTTCAGTTTTCTTTTATTTCCTCTTCGATTTGCCTTTCTTTAAGAGTTTCTTTTCTTTTCTTCACGGATGAATATTTATTTTTTTCTCCTTTTATTGTCACTAGTAACATTTCCAAGAAAAGCTGATGGTTAATTTCAATATTTAGATAGGATCTGTGAATGTTAAGACGATTACTTCTGCAATAAGGTAAAGGACGATATTCGTCGATAGTTTACTCTATGTGCGATTTTAACAGATCATTGTGTATAGTGTCTTTTAGAAGGGAACAATTAAGTTTCCTTTAAACCATGGTTTTTTATTCGGAGGGCTACATTGGGTGTCATGTAAACAAATTATGAGAAAAAAATTGTTCGTAAAATATATTTTTTGACATCAGCCCGTTCTTGACAGTTCATCGAAGCTATATTAACTGTTTGAGCCATGATACCGTTTGTCAACCATTAATTGAAAAGTACTTTCAGCAGGAATGTAAAAATGTAATTTTTCCTTGGGCTATATAATCGATCAACTTGTCTTCCATTGTTAACTGATTGCTTTTCAAGTATTTTTGTATTTTGACATACACCCCATTATAAAACATCACTATCAATGCACCAGCTTCAGCCTCCAGGATAACCGAGATAGCCAGAAGATAGTCTCATCTCTTTTGTGGATTTAAGTGCAACTATATCAAGAGGTTATACTTTCAATATGCTGTCATAAATAATTACAATATTACATGCACATTATTGAATATGTTTGTCGTTACATGTAGGTATTAGTATCACCATGGTCTTCAGAAAGGTGAAAAAAGTCAAACCGTGGGTCGAAAAAGAAGCATGTCGCCAAGGTTTTTGTCCGTACCACTAATGCGCCGATCAGCTGAAACATTTATCTCAAACAATGCTGAGAAAGATAGAAACACTATCAGCTGGATTAATATACATGTACGCGAATAAATTTGAGTTTCGAAAATCTGGAGTAGAAAAAGGAAACAAAAAAATGACGTCTGCGGCAGGGGCATGGTTGATTGAACACACAAACTATTCATTCACGTCAACTTTACCAGTTGTCAAATAGACATGTCATGCCGTGTTTGAAAAACCCGCACCACTGACCATCCATGTATTTCACTATAAATGCAGCCATATGAAGGAAGACACCAGACATGACACCCCACTCAGTCAGATTATACAGACACCGGGCCGACCAGTCCTCTTTCCTCGCTCTAACCTCTCAGTGCTAAGTGACAATCCTGGCAGCATCAAGTGCCATTCCTTTGTCTTTGGTACCATCAAGTCTTTGGTATGACCCGACCCGGGGTTGATCCCGTATCTTCCCACCCTCATAATTATGTACTAAGTGTCTTAAACATGTCTTAAATTATACTGCATATCTAAGATTCAGATTACTGAAAAGTTCCGATGATGTAATCGGTAGGTTGACGTGTTTATATACGTCTTTATATCTTTGCAAACATTCGTTATTTTATGGAGAGTAATTGAATACTATTTTATCACGTGTGTATAGTTTACACTTGTGGCTACTTCCTGTACGCGTCAGTAAGGTAAGTACATTTCCAAAACCCAATCCGGCCTAGGGGGATAATTTTCGTTGCTATTTTTTCCTTCTCGATGAATGACAAACCTCACCAGCTGTATTGTAACTTGCAAACCTCACCAGCTGTATTGTAACTTGCAAACCTCACCAGCTGTATTGTAACTTGCAAACCTCACCAGCTGTATTGTAACTTGAAAACCTCACCAGCTGTATTGTAACTTGCAAACCTCACCAGCTGTATTGTAACTTGCTTTCCACCAATCTCCGAGTTTACCGTTGCTACTAAACCTCGTGTTTATACAGGTATACAAATGTGCGATTCAGATTATCACTACATGCACTGCATCCAGAGCTGTTACCATGGTGACGTACCTATGTTAACTCCTTCTCTGTCTGTGATGCGGTCTTAATCTCTTGCTTTACGTACACTCTAAATTTTTTTAAATTTTTTTGTTATTCGTTGTTTTGGAAATTGGTCTTTTGACTATTGACTCGGAACGCCTGTTTTGGTTGACTGTCGGTGTACGAATGTCTGGCTTTACGTCCTGATTCACTGGATGTTGTGATGGAGGATAGGGATGGCGCCAGTTCAGAACTCTTCGTAAAATACGATCTAGCATTGGATACGATCCCACATACTTACTAGGGCAAGTAATTTATTACTCTTTACATGTATCATCGGATTGTTAATTCCAGAGCAGGATAGGACATTGGGTATTTGTTAGTGTAAATGATTCGTGACTGTGTGAAACATATGTACCTGTAGTACAGTATAGTTCGCTACACCATACCTCTGTTAGTTGAATACATTTTCGTGTCCACTTATTATAGGGTGGTCTGTTAATGGTATTTACGCACGGGTGTAAGTTTAGCCTTTTCAAATGTACTGAAATCTGGCACATTGTCGATAAACTGGTACAGTCCATGCCTGGGGCACCGAGAATTCCGTGTATGACGAAACATAATGTATAACATAATATAGCTATGTTGTCGACATCAGCACCGTGTTCCTCTGTCGTTCTTTATGAACCAGTCCTCGGTCCAGAAAAATTCACGGACCCGGGTCAGCGGATTTGTAAAGGATATCCCTGTTCCCAAAGGCGCCTTCCTGCCATTGAAATGAAGCCAAACGCATGGCCAATCTGTGTAGATCGTCTATCGTGTCACCTGTTATCGATATGTCCTCTTGCGGACAGTCTGGCGGCGAAACTGTTCGTAAAATTCTGAAGATAATAACTCTAAACATCTGTCGGTTTATCTTCTGGCATGGTTTCTTTTTCTGGATTCCCCAACCATACGTGTAAAAAGTCCATTTATTGAAACAGAGGTTCACAAATTTCCACAGAGGTCAACAAAATCTCCCTCCATCTTGGGGAGTCATTAAAGGTAAATTGCTGGTTAACCTATGACAACAGATTGGTGATTGCGTTATTGTGATGACACATCCAGCCTACAAGATATAGTCGTTAAAGATGCTACGGTTACTTGGGATTTACCTTTTCATTCAGATTCTGACGCTAAAAATTTGTCCGGATGTAATTTTGGTTTCGTGCTCCCAAACTCAAACGGCTAATCGCCATGATTACATGTGAACTCTCAAGGTCATATCGAGGTGGTAGATCAGTAAACCTTTCGGGAATATGATCAGGAAAAAAAACAGCTACATACTTTGGATATATCAGCATAGTTGATGTCATTCAGAAACTGGCTTAAGCAACAGCAATGTCATTATTTGGATTATACACTTTTAAGGTATATTATGGCTTACAGTGCGGAAAAATGGCTGCGGCCACTCCAGGTTTCGAACCAATGACAGCAGAGTTTAACACCTACAGTGAGGGTTTATTGGTGGTTTCTGGTAGACAGACACGGAGTAAACACGACGTTAACAGTCACAAAGAAATAAACTTATACAGCCCGGCTTTAAAAGTGTACAAATATAGACAATGTACACACCACAGGTTATATATCTGTTACAGAATGCCCCCCCCCCAAAAAAAAAGAACACAGTCCTGCTTTAATCACAGAGTTTAGATTGTATTTTATACAGATTTGTAGTATTTTTCATGTTTATTACCTACGAGCGGATTTACAGATGAAGAAAACAAGAAGTGGACGAAATAAACCAGGGAAATAAAAACAAACTTGCGGACCTAAAGGTTATCCTTGGCCCATTTGTTATCTAAATATACACAACGGGTAGCAAAAGAATTCACTACCCATAAATAAGTCATGTTTTATTTGGTTCGAATTACTTCTTCGAAATTGGTTTAAATTGGCCACGAAGTCCACGTGTCGCTACAGCTGGTGATGCTAGCAGGGGGGTCCTTTTCAGTCACATCGCCGAATGTACAGTCAGTTAACATAGCTAAGCCTAGAACAGCGCACCTCTAACCCCTCCTGGAATCAGACATGGTTTCCACGGATCTGAATTCCTCCAGGAACGATATATACGAGGGCAGATGGCAAACTATTCCAACAAATGTAGAGCCACATGAATCTGAGCTACAACGTTGAAGCCCAATCACCCACTCACTGTCTCGTGCCCAGCTACCAGTCCGATCCGGCCTGTCGTCTATCCGACCAGGTTAATGATAGCCGCAATGGCGGAAGATGCATACATATAGAGACCGTCTGGTCAACACTAACTTGTAAGTGCGGTTATCTACATATTAATGTCTAGTACCTGGGAAACTGTGATTTCGGAAAGTTTCAGTCCATATTTTTTTTCATTCGAGAGAAAATTCTTCTGTGAAAAGAATTACTCAAAACGCCCCCTATGTTACGCTATGTTACGTATAATGCGTGTGGTTAGATACGTGACTGAATCATATTGTATAGATTCCATAGATTATCATCTACAGAGGCTTAGCCCTAGACTCTTCGTACTCTCTGCAGCCGTATTTTACCAAAACACCTTGCTGTCCCTCTCAGCTGGGTGTTGGCATCAACAGCATTTATTTCTGTATACCATCCTGTCTAACATGTTCGTTGTCCCATGTTTTCCCGTCGGATAGCCTCCAGTATATATACACGGGTATAAAAATCCTCGTTGGTAGCTCTATTTTGAAAGTCGTTCGCGCCGGACGGGCCACGCCACGTTGATTACTACGCCTGGACAACATGCGACACCGAGCATCTTTTACGGGAATAAATTTTTTATTGATGCCAACATCAAACTTGGAGGGACAGTACGTTTGGGGGGTAAAATGCGGCTGCAGGGAGTACGAAAGATCTAGGGCTTAGCCTCTATAGATAATATTCTATGAGTAAGTTCGCTAGAGCTACGGCTAACCCAAAAATCAATGTCGGATGAAACGGGAGATAAATTTTCTAGGCGCAAACACATGTAGGAGCAGTGTTGCAGTTAGTCATTGCTATCAAAATATAAAGACATTTTAAAACTATTTCTAGATGTTGAAAATTGTTGACTGATTGCATTTACTCTTAGCCTCAGGGTAGGTACATGTAACTACAACATTTCTACACCATAATTTGTTTATACGTAGCGGGCGTTAAGGTCCGCGAATATATCAACTGGCCCATAAACTGGTGAACTCTGTTGGTGTGACGGGTGAGTGTGCTACAATCACCGAGGGGTGGTTTTCGTTGTCAACATTGGGATACTTCACCGATGTTACCGCCGATGGAGAGAGTTTGCAGGTAAATCCAAGCGAAATGGCAACACAGTTTAGTCTCTCGAAAGACGTGTAGCCGAACATTTAGTACCGACTTCTCTAGGACCTGATTTACGAACTCGCTTGTTTCACACAAACTTTGTCCAGTTTAATGCCACTTGCTTGTACTTAGGCCAAACATAGACTCACACCAGCCACTGACGTGTTGCTGCCTCCCTCATCTACACACCGACGTGGCATGTTGGCCAAAACGCACTCTAAGGCTCGTAAAATATTGATATTTCTATGCTGCACGGATGACTTCTTAGCTGGTAAATAAATAGGAAAACAAACTGACGACTGACATTTTCCCCTAGCAACGTAGGATTTATTTTTATCTCTATTAAATATTGGCATTTTTAAATATCAATAACTCGCGAAGCATCGGGGCATTTTTAATGAATCATTTTAATTGGAATGATGTTCTCCATTCACTGTAAAACAGTAGGTGTCTTCTCTGACCTTTAAACAAGGAATCGACAAGGACACATCTGGATTCGGGTCCGACGCGTATTCCGTGAACCGGCGGCAAACTTGACCCACTTCGTCTATCCTCGGGTTTGCTTCGAGAAAGGCCGAATACAGGCTTGAGTGTACTGAATGGTGATTTTCCCCCAAAAGTGGCCTCGGTCTCATATTCAGATCTAAGTAAAATTTTTGCAATTAGAAATGGGAAAACGTGGCCTAAACAAACAAGCAGTGCAAATTTTTAACTTGTTAATTTTTTATTTTGACTAAATTCCTGACGTAATGTCATTATTATTTAAGATGGCTACCCCGATAGAACCTTCGTTCGAAGTGTCAAATACAGATCTCAGAGAAAAGCAATGCAAGTAGTATACGAGGACAACTTCGTAGCGCGTGGGATATTCTAAAGGGAAATGGGGGTCCGAGTCCCACTACATAATAAAGAAGGGCTCCTTCCTGTTATGTAGTGAGGCTTGGAACCCCAGTACATAATAATTGAGAGGTTGTTCTTTGAATGTAAATGGACGTGGTTGGAAGGTTCTGGAATTTTCGGTGGGTGTGGTCCGGAATGATCTAGAGGTTGAAGTGTCAGACAGGTGCGGAGTCACGGGGTCGGGTCCATCTGGAGTGGTCCAGAAGGAAGGCGTGGATGTTGGTTTGTCATGGAGATGGACCATTTCGCCGAGGTTCGAGAAGGCGGAGTCTACGTCACGGGGAGGTCAGGCATGACTTCGTGAGTGAACGGGCGAGTGAGACTTGGCTTGGCATTGTCATGCGACGTCATGGTGTGTGACATCACGCGTGGCGGGAATGCCAATGAACAGGTCGTCTGCTGGCCGGCAGCATACACACTAACTATACAGACAATAGCAGGGACGTATACATGGACAGCATGTACCTACCACGCGTCCAGCCCGATCAAGCTCACAGACACCGATAAGGACATAAATACATATTGTGGAAAGAAGATGGAAAGAAGACTTTCGGGAGATTTGGTTGGCCTTAAAAAGGGCCTTTGGAAATGCCAGTTGTTGCCTGGTCTTAAAAGTAGACGACAAACCGTGTCGGCGTCCTGCACATCGGGCAAGTACCCAGGGTGGGATGTGCGACACAGCTTTGCCAGACGGCGCCATGGTGACCGGAGACACAGGTGACTGGTTGGCGGTTTGACTGAGGTAGATGGACCTTTCATTTTTACCCCCTGGGTAGAAAGGTGCATGGAGTTTTTACCTCCACATGCTTACCTCACCTTATACTCTCTACCCCCACATGGCGTATGGGGTGAGATAGAACATCAATCAAATAGCTATGTTATGTTTTTGTCCTAGTCGGTAACATGGCACGCCCCTAGCATTACCCATGTTCTGTTATCCGTGTCAAACTTTACCCCCACCGCCCGGGAATTCCAAAAAATACGCGAAGAAATTAAGAGAGTGTTGTACTACAGTATGCATCAAGTCTGCTTACAGTGCTACAGAGAAGACGTCTTAGTTTCAGCCCGTCGCCTATCTCGCCCTTAGAAAGTCCAGCCAGCAGGCGTGCAACAGTTGTAGCGTTTTTCAGTCCCCAGTGCCTAACTCGCAATAATATATACTTTTCCCACGCTGGTGTGAATGATTCCATGAATGAATAAAGGCATGGACGTACGAGCGTGTGTAGAGCACGGCAGGTTAACACTGAGGCTGGTATGAATGGCAGTCGGTTGAGGGGTGATAGGTACACGTGTACGTATACATGTGTGTGTATATATATATGTGTGTAGAGGAATCTGCATGTCAAGAGACTTGTACGTATATATAGAGGAATGTGTCATGCAGATAGGGCAGGAGTACTCATATATTATTATATTCCGGGGATATACGGGTAGATATTTGACTGAGGTCGATACTTTTTTTTCCGAGGCGATTTACGCAAATTAGACTATGTCTTACACTTTGGTATACTAGTGTCAGACCCTTCTGAGACATATGCCACTGAAATAAATTCTTTAGCAATTTGTGGTTGGATCTTAATACGTGTACTAAGTAGGTTTCATTTCTAGTTGAAGGTGACACAATTGTTCCGTTAGTTGCATGAACCTGTCAAAAACTAACTCTTTGCTATTGGTTGTTTGTATATATGGGCTGTCTATATGTATAGGCAAGTTATTTTATCTTTTAGTCCCACTTTTTAATCTATTTTCAGTGTATCGGTTTTGCCTTGAGGCTATGAATTCAGGATCCAAACATTCTGTCCAAATCTATAGCTAATTAGTGATGTGGTGTATTTATTTCAGAGGATGTCATTTCAAGCGGCAGAGAAAGGAAAATCGATCAGCCGGTGGGTATTTTTTTTGTATTTTATTTCTTTCCTGATTGAAGTCCTGGAATAATATATAGTGTTTCTCTATCATATAGCTTGTGCTGCCGATAATATGAGTCTGCCCTGATGGTGGTAAATGTTTATTACAAATTCCAGAAAGATTCTATGTAATAACTACTTTAGGTCGGTGGAAAAATACATTTTTCAGTGTTATCTTCTCGTGGCCAAACTGAGGATTTGTGACATGCGATCCACAGGACTCGGCACACAATAACTGCAACCTCTCACCTCTATAAACAGTAGTACAGGGAGTTGTGTTATCTAATGGTCCTCCTTGTATGTAGCTCTTTGTTTTGCCGATATATGCTACACATAACTCGCTATGAACCTCACTTCTTGTTTCCATTTGCAATGGCAGAGGTAGTGTGTTGTACAGTTCTACTGCCGTGCAATTTCCATGCCTTGAGTTCATAAATAAGTAGGATTTTATGTCCAGACTACAACAACTGACATGTACATATGTTTTACATGTCGCGATTTCTGGTGGATACAGAGACATTACATGAATCAGTTGGACTTCTTGTTCAAATTACAACCCCAGTTGTTTTGCTCGTACACATTTGATTTGTGGTAGGTACATTTTGATGCGGAGATGACGATGTGTATCGCCATACGCGATCCACAAGATTGCTCCCTGCCTTCCATCGCACTTCTTTCCACCAATTGTTTTACTTTGTCTCATTTCTGATGTAGAACACATGAATGTATCCATAGAGACCAGTGTAGCGCTTACTCATGAGATCTCTGTTGGTATTCCTTTATGCACTTCAAACATATACTGAGTTCAACTGAATTATTGCCCGACTCTAAGTAGAGAAGCATGCAAATGTGCATGTAGTATTTTTAGCGACTCTAATGTAATGGCTGTCATTCTATGACTGGCAATTTGTCTACATATTTTCTACCTTCGTTTACAGATTTGAATCTACAGATGAGCCAACATCTGCTAAAAAGAAGAAAACTGTTCATGACCGTAAGTGGATTCTCTTTCGTCAGGGAACATTACTCTCTACCCAGTCATACATTCAACATGGGACTTTTGAAATTACTGAATGACTAATAATTAGATCAGTGGGAGCAAACCCAATGTGACCTACATGTACAAGTAATTTGTCTGTATTTTGGGGACAAGTCTTTGAGCGTAATAACTGTTTAAGCCTTCCCACTATCACACTGTATAATGACCTGCCGTTACACTAATGTGACAGATTGTGTTAAGAAGATGATAAACAGCAGCTCCAATCAATGCAATTTTTTTCTAATAATGAGCTTTCGGTTTTAATAAGTTTTGGTCATATTTCCCCTCAAGAAGTATGGTTTTATCTTAGTCTGCCTCCAGACATGTTGTCTGGTGTCTAGGTTCATGTTCTACATGGGACATCGGCAGAACTGCTGGAAAAACGTTACCCAGATTTAGGGAATCGTTCTATGGGGTAACAGAACTGATATTTTGCCGTATTTTACATTTGTTGGTTAACATCTTGCTTTTACTGAAAGCGCAAGTTAATGTCTGCTTTAAAACTTGACATCAGTTGGGTAAAAATTTACCACATTTGATTTCAAACTTTTCACATGATTCAAATTTATGAAAATTGCTCCATCAGCCACATCAAACAGACTGTTGCATCTAGTGTTGCCTTTGTCGTTGTTTTTATCAAAGAAGGTAATTTGGGTGAAGAGTTACATTTATTTTTGCTACTGCTCTTCTTAAACAGACTGAACACCTGCACTGCGACTGGAGTACAAAGAACTTTCGGACCACAGATGCAGAAGAAGATGTTGAAAACAGGCATATTGAAAGGGTACACTACTTGGATCCAACATTGAAAGAATTGTCTGATATCAAACCAAAAGGTAAGGTGAATGGTGATGTACAGAAAAACAAACGGCATTGTGCAAACTGAGAAAAACAAAACATATTGCATCGTAATCTATGTATTGTCAGATACATGTAAGTCTTCAAAAATACCTTTTTTGTTAAGGTATAGTTTACTTTTCAATTGCTTTTGCTTGGTTCATTTATTTATTTATTTTTTTCGGTACATATAAATGTCCAGGCCTTAAGTGTCACATGTGATCTTTTAACAGATAATGATAATAATTTTTTATGGTAAGTTAAATTACAGATTGGGCAGTGATTCAATGTCGTCCGATCAGTGACTTATGGAACGGTTTTTCGTTTGTGGGGTTTAAAAGAAAAACAGTACAAGTTTTCTACCAGCTGATATGGGCTATGTGAAATAGAACTGCGATAATCCGAATGACTGGTCACTGAAATAGTGCAGTGGTACATGTGACAAGGGTTGGTCAGCGAAATACATGTAGTGCAGTGGTAAAAGGCTGGTCAGTTTACAGACATTTACCTTGGCTAACTGCAGTTTTATAAGCAGAGTAATACAGTCAATATTGTGGACCTCCAACTTCAACAACAAGAGATTTTTCTTGTATTCCATGACTTCTATGCCTAAGTAAAGTTTTGTGATCAAGTTCAGTAATGTGATTGTGTTCATTTTGTTTAATGTCACCAGTCCATATACTATGTATTCGAGTTGACAGCGGCTTCTAGACATGTCAGAGAAGAATTTTTTTCATTGGTAATAAATTTCGGCCCGTAGTTAAAAGTTACCAACTTCATGCCTGCACAAGGAGGCTTTGCCAGAGCTGGTCAGTATTAACACAAAAACAATACATGTCTGACTCAAAACGGTTAAAGCGTTGGCTCGTGAGAGTGTGAGGGTCGTTATCCTATGAAATCGTGTTTGAATCCAGGTGTCAGTGCTTTGACTGCGGCTTTTTATCAAAAAGTTTTGCCAGGAACATTGTGAAAGATGGTGATTTACTCTGGGAGCTCATTCACCAACAAATCTGACCATCATCTTATGAGTGAATAATTCTTGAATTAGATGTTGAACACCAATGAAATACATGAAGGCAACATTAGGCGGTTACAAATTCAGAAGAATCATTAGAGAACAAAATGGCATAGGCAATATCGATTGTATTTTAGAAGAATTTGTTCTGTATAAAAAAAAAACCCTCAGGAGGAGGAGAAAATGTATATGTGAAGTCAGGGCTCGAGAGGAATGACCTTTTTTGGTAACCATAAACCACGCACGCGTATCAGCCCCCTAAAAACAACATCAAACTGATTCTTAGGAGATCCCCACATGGTTCCATTGGGCATTCATTGTTCTTCCCTAGGCCGTTTCCTCCAAAGACCAGAAAGTGGGTATGTGTGCGCTTGATCACTGATCTACCTTCAAACGTCACCTCCCAACACTGAGTTACCCTCAAACAAGGAATCTCTCCCGTCACCTTCCAGCACTGAATTACCTTCAAGGAAGGAATTCCTCCCGTCATATCTCAGCATTGACCTGCTCTCAATCCAGGAATCGTTCTCGACACTTCCTACAAATGGCCTGCCCTCAAACATGGTTGTCTTCCCATCACCTTTCAGTATTGATCCCGCCACAAAAAAGGATCCTGTCATCTTCTAACATTCACCTACTCTCAAATAAGGACTGCCTACCGTCACAGAACCTAACTGACCTACCCTCAAAGAAAACAAAAAACCTCATGTCACTTCCCAGAATTAATCCAGCCACTGACAAAGGCGCCGTCCCGTCATATCCCAACATTTACCTATTCTCAAACAATGAATGCTTCACGGCCATTTCTAGCACTGACCTGCCTTCAAAGAAGGAACGTCTCCCGTTGCCTTCCAGCATTGACCTACCCTCAAACAAGTAATGCTTCCCTTCATCTCCCAGAATTTTTCTACTCTCAAACTAAGAATCCCTTCCGTCCTTTCTCAGCGTAGACCTACCCTCAAACAAGGAATCCCTGTGGACTTTTCAAGTACTAACCTACTATTAAGCAGGCAAGGCCTCTCGTCACCTATTAGAAATGATATAGCTTCAAACAAGGAATCGGGCCCACCACTGCCCCACACTGACCTACCATCAGTCAAGGAATGCTTCCTGTGACCTCCCAAAATTGACTTTCTTTCAGATAAGGAGTACCTGCTGTCACCTACAAGTATTGACCTAACTTCAGACCCGGAATGTCTACTGTCATCGCTACAGCACTGGTTTACCTTTACCAAGTAATGCATTTCAAGAACCGTTCCGTAATAACACTAGTGCCCTACACCACTGGATATCGTTAACGAGTATTGATATGTATGTAATTGATCAGGATGATGAAAAATATGTCTGAAAAGGTGACATTCACTGAAATGCATAATGGCCCGTCTGCTTGTAACAGAAATGTTCGGCAGCGGTTGACTTACAAGACTTACAGAGAGACGATCATTGGGATGTGGGCCAATGAGAGACCGTCAGAGAGTGAAGAAATTCCGTTCCAAAGAGATAATGACTATGTGTCAGACTCGAATCAGTCTGAGGTATATCCGATGTTTTGATGGCCTAGGTCAACTGTGGCTGCAGAATACAGTGTAGCTGTACCAGATACTTCGTTCAGCCAGGGCGACACTGTGAGTTCCAAAAGTAACATGGCTGTAGCTTCAACAAATAATGTAAATGAAAGACAATGTGACAAGAAGACCAACTGCCTCTTCTGTCTCCAGCTCAGGGCAAAGCTACTAAGACATTTACAGTCACAGCGCAGTGAAGAAGTGGAGGTGCAGGAACGAAAGGCCACAACGGATCAGAAAGAAAAAGAACTGCGCATGCTGAGACTTAGAAATCCCGGAAATCATCTACGCAACACTGATGTGTTTAGGGAGAAGAAAGGCACAATTCAGGTTGCCTATTGTCCAAAACAGACAACTACCCCCCTACCAAGATTATGTGTCCTGTCCTTACTGTTTAGGATACTGTGTGGGTCCTGATCTGTGGAAGCATTCTAGTCGATACTTATTGGCCGCAGCAAACAAAAAGAAAAATGCATGTGTTTTATTTCAAGGCCGTCTTCTCATTCCACCCACCTCCAGGTGGAAAGGACAAGCATCGGCCTGCAGAGCGTTTTGGACACCTTGAAATCAGATGATATTTCTGGAATAACTAAAGGTGATATACTTATCCTTAATGTAGCTTAATCTAACTCTTTCTTAAGGATGACCACAGCAAAGATATACACCGAAACATTAGAAACACACTCAGAGAACATGCACGGTTTTTGAAGAGAATAATCGTACAAAAAGAAATGCCTGAGGCAGAACTGCAAGTCTTTGTAGATCCTTCCTTGTCTGAAGATGTCCAAGCCGCCAAAGCCAAGAGCGGGTTTTTGATGATTCTCATCTTTTACCAGTCCTTCTCTCGCCCTTAGACTGGGTCATGACTTTAAACAGTGTGCCAGATTATTCCTTGAAAAGACATACAATTGGTGAATAATGTCCTGAGGAAAATGTATGAAGAATTCATTTGAGTTGGTGGATATGAATTGGACCAACCCATGCTCTCAGAACATTAAACGAAAACAAGAGAAAGAAAGTTAGCCTAATTCCGTTAGTTGAAGATGTATGCAAATTCCCCGATTATCTACACAATTCAGGCAACGTAACCCATGAAGCCTTGAAAACAAATCCACAAGTTGTCTTAGAGTGAACTTAATGAAGTAGCTTTAACTGGGATAATCTTGTTTAACAGGAAAAGACAAAAAGGGCCTTCAAAAGAGACAGTACCTTCAGAAGAATGTTGCAGACACACTCTGATGCCATAATGAGAAAACTCTTGCCATTGGAACAAAAGCTGGTCGCTCACATGCACAGAGTTGAACTAGCAGGAGAGCATCACAGTCTCTGTCATTTTTACACTGGAATTGAATAAGTCGCTTGACCTCCTCCTGTGAACAAGAGGTCATGTTTGCCCGATGCAACAGGAGATTCTTAGACCACATTTGCTCACATTACTGAAGGTGTCCCTGTAGCTTATTGTGTCAGCATAACGCAGTAGCCTTTCATCAACGCGGTTGCTGAGCGTTCATATCCAGTCTCCGGTCGAAAAAGGGAAGGTCAGCAAGCTGCGGATGGTCGTTGGTGTCCTTCGGGCTCTGCCCGGTTTCCTCCCACCATAATGCTGTATAAGGGAAATATTGTTCACCATGGCGAAAAATGCCAATCCTTCCCTTTGTTTGTTTGCTTGTTGTTAAACGTCGCTGTCAATATTATTTCAGTCATCCTTTTCTTTGCTGAACTACCTGCGTTACACTGAGTGACTCGGCTAGGCTGGTAATGCTATGAAATACTGTGTAACCTGTATAAACTTTCTGGGAATTGTTTTTTGAGGAATGACTTTGACTTAACATTTCCTTACTGGAAGACATTTTGTTGTTCCCTTTTTCATGCAATGATTTATATCCAAACTGATTAATCCAAGATATAACACAGATGTAATAACACCTGACGGAAGTAAACAAATTTTTGCGCAAACAGAAGATGAAAATTCCATTTTTATCTCTAAGTTAAAAAGAAAAAAAAACCGAAATTATATGTGTAATTGAAATTATGTTTTTTTCTGGGTTGTGATGAAAGCAGCTAGTGATACCATATCCGTGTAGTCTAAACACTCTTCCTGCATTACGTAAGGAACTAACAAGTTATTTCTTTATATTCTAGGACTGGGTAATGGGCAAAAAGGAGTGCGACTTCCAGAACAGGTATTTATAAACATGACTTTAAGTCAGGTTAATTAACATTAACATTACAGACTTAATGTTGGCTACTGACCATGGCCACGCCTTAGCTTTGGTTTCTGGGACTTTCTGGAGATAGTCTTTGATCAAATCCGATGCTGGCATAAATCTTGAATTCAGTGACAGGAGTGGTGTAGTTTTCACGCCTGATGAACGCATATAAATTAAAGTTTAGCCCTTTGGCTTAATTTCCCCGGGTCATTGCCTGGTGTCCAAACCCTAGTGATATACTACCTGTCATGATGGTAAGTAATGATGGTGGGTACGTTGTGATATATTAAGAATTAATCACACGAAATGATCTCTCTTTCATCAGTCTGACTACAGTTTATTTGACAGTGAGGGAATATATGTGCCAACCAATTGCATAACTGCACCTCCTGTTGGTTTTACTTCTGTGATGTAGGTTTATGATATTTTCCCAACACACGCTGATTCTGATGCTCCTGAAAACAATACTAGGAAAAGGCAGGGCAGGGTCAGTGTACAGAAGAGATATGCTGTTTTTTCGCACGTAGCTAGTCTACCTGGATTGGCCGGGCTATAAACAAAGAGCAGGGCCGTTTGGGCCGAGTGGTTTCCAATCTGCCACAAGACAATGGTTACAGGAACCTCCCACCAATGTGGTCACTGAGAGTTCAAGGCGATGGATTCCTGTGGTTGTATACATGAAAAAGTGATGCAGCAGCCTGCTGATGGTCGGGCGCCCATCCTTAACCAGGTGTCTTTTACGTAACCGATTTTTTAAATTCACATTGTGTGGAGAAATGAACGGGCCTGTCTGTATATTGTTGAGATACAAGTTTGTTACATATTTTATCATCAGATGATGGAATAAGTGCGATAAATAAGAAATATGTTTGTGTTTTTAGTGCAAGATTTTAAGAAGACGGAGTGGTCAAAAGAAGAAGAGAATTTTCAGGGGCACACCTAAACACACACATTGCCGGGGGGAAAGACGTTCACAAATGTCCGCGAGATGAGACTATGTTAAACCGCAGATCGTGGAAAAACTTGAAGGATTTCAGCAGAAATAAAATCGGGGGCCAAAATCGAAGCGAGGTGTCTGAGGCACATCCTGTTTGAGATTATATCGGTCTGATAGACTTCTCTTCGAGATAATGTTAATGAAAGTTTTCCAGTTTGTTTGCGTACTTCGGCAGAAGTACACTTTTTGTAAAGGAAGCCTATCATTCGCACAATCAATAACGATCAGTTAAAACACACAAAAAACCTTGAGAAAGATCAAAGATTTCATCAGAAATAATTGAAACAATATGGATCTGATAAATTTCTCCTCGAGGTAGTGTTTGTTGATAAAAATGTTCTAGTTTTTGTTAATATATTTCAAAAGAGGTACACTTTTTATTTGGTCAGTCAAAAAGGTCATTTAAAACACACAAGAAACCTGGAGAAAGGTCAAATATTTTATCAGAAATAAAACCGTTTTCAACGAAAGGAAACGTATTTACTGCGGTACTGCCCGTTTGACACAATATGGACCTATTAACTTTCTCTTTGAGGTAGTGTTTGTCAATAAAACATTTCCCGTTGTGTAAGTATACTTAAAAAAGTACAAGTTTTAGAAAGGAAAGTTTTCGTTAGGGGAATCCAAAACAGGTCATTTAAAGGACAAAGATGTTAGAAATAAAATTGTTCCTAACTAAAGTTCTCTGAGGCACTGCCCTTCAGAGATGTTGACGATCTGCTGAACTTCTGTTTGTTATGTTGTGTGTGTTAATCAATTTCTTGGTGTTGTGTTAGTATACTTTAACAGAAGTACACTTTTGTAAGGGAACTTTTCATTACGTGAATCAGTAAAAATCCTTTCAAAAACACAAATTTTTGATTTTATTTGGACTATTCGTTTTGCTAATACACATTTGTTCATTCTTAAATGGAGTTCACTTTAACAAAGTGACTTTGTACCAGTTCTTTCTTTGAATAGTAAAATTAAACCGGTTGAGTGGATGCCTGGTGTTGTCGTGGGCTCGAACTTAACCATTGCTCATAGGAACTGTTTCTTGTGTTCCTGGTTTCCTCAACATACAACTGGGAGAATTACTTAACTTTGGAAAAGAATAGTTGTAAAATGTAAAAATCAGATTTCCTCTCCCCATATGACCTTAGTCAAATGGCTTTGTCATAGTTTTGTCATGTTTAGTGCCCTGACCAGGCCAAAAATGACCAGGGAGTCTTAGTTCAACTTCAACTTCAATATAGTTTTGCATCTACCCCTAATAATATGGGTATTATCCACTGGTGCGGTGGAACATTGCATTAAGAAATTGACATCCATTAGAGAAATTCAAATCCTGTTTTCTAATCATTGTGCAACGTTAAAACTTGACTCTGACAGAGGCGTTCTCGTTTAATGCTAAATATACGCATTCAAAAGTTCTCTCTTGGATATAATGGTGTGACATACACGCATATAAATGTACACTGTACGATAAGTCCTTTCTTTGATTTACTTTTTGAGGTACACACTCAAACGATGAGTCGATTATGTCGAATATGTTGTCAACCGTTGTCCACATATAGTTACTGGCACTCATGAGTGAAATTCAAATCCTTTTTCCTTGTGTATGTGCAATGGTAAAACTTGACTGTAACACAGGCGTCCTCGCTCATGGTTAAATATGCGCAATAAAAATGTCTCCCTTTCATTTACGTTTTTTGACGCACACGCACATGCGACATGTCCTCGATTAGATATAGTTCTGCCGCTACCCCTGTTAATCTTCGCATAGGTTATCTTCGGATCATTGGCCAGACTGGTACAGTAGAACAGTGCATTTAGAAATTGGCATCCATTGGTGAAATTCAAATCCTGCTTTCTTATGTATGTGGAACGTTAAAACTTTTCCGCAATACAGGCGTCCTAGTTTACGGTTAAATATACGCTTTATGACGAACGCATCTCTATAAAATTTGTTTCTTCCGTATTCAATGCACGCTTTGCTATAGAACGATTTTATGGTGCCCTTCATGAGCGTAAAAAATTTCGATGCAAACCACAAATCATTTTAGAGAGGGTGACAACGCTGTGAATCTCACAGAACAAATGTCCTACATTTAACCCCCACGTTTGACGCCTGGTACGCGTAATGGTGCGTCCGTGTGTGTCTGTGGTTAATGTTTGGCGTTATAAGGGAATTTGTCTATCAGCAGGCATATCACCACCATATACATATATTTACCTACCTACCCACCTACCTGCATACAGATCGGCCGGCATGTCTATGTGTCTATGCTTTCTCACCATTCAGAGAAAATTTTACTGATTTAATTGGTTGAAATGCTCAACATACCAGGCTGAAATTGACGGGCATGCGGGTGTATATTTGTGTAAATATACCCTCAGAGTCAATGCGTAACACGAGATTATATCCCCGGAGTCTAGGCGAAAGGCGCCGACGGAAAATGTAATCCAAAAGGGAGACAACTTTGGACAGGCAAAAATCACTTTTTGTTGTCTCTATTCATAGCACCAAGCGTCGGCAAAAAAAGCTTTCTGTGTTTCACACTAATCAAAAGATTCTGGCAAAAATAGTTAAACGTTTTTCCGGAAGATACGAAAAAATCAACTGAGCATGCTGCAGTAACTGTAGAAACCAGCCATTTGACGTGTCAAAATGGCCACACAATACATCAGAATTCAAACTAACAAAACAGGAGTAGATTTGGCTCTAAGTTTAGACTGAAACCGGCAGCTACTTAAAAATTCTTTGGTTCAGATTTTTGCATCCATTTTCCTAAACTACCAGCCTCTCTACAATCATAGTTGGAGTTCTCCGTCGAGTGTACAGCCAACTTACTGAACGCCTGTGGAGAAAATTAATCAAAAGTGTCCCTTTTTGAAGGAAATAGGGAAGGGTAATCTCTACTTTCTTGAGCACCTGCTGCAAGGACAACTGAGATTTCACTGTTGTCGACATATCTATTGACACGTGGGTCTCAAATGGTTTCCTCCTGTCCCTATCTCACACTATAAAGAAGGTTTAATTTAAGATGTTCTAGAAAAGCAAACACCAATTAGGAATACTTACTTAGTTACCCAGTTAATACTATCATCTCAAATGCTTTCCTCCTGTCTCTGTCTTTCACTACATAGCGGTTTATTTAAAGATGTCATAGAAAAGCAAACACGGATCAGAGGTACTTACTTTGTTACTCAGTTAACACCATCATCTCAAATGGTTTCCTCCTGTCGCTATCTCTCACAATATACAGGGCTTATTTAAAAATGTCATAGAAACGCAAACACGGATCTGGCGTACTTACTTAGTTACTTAGTTCACACTATCGTAGACCTAGACGATGGCATTTCGAGCTGGACTCAAATGTGAACTATGACTATCCAGCTCGTCAACCTACAGGCAAAGAATATGTGAGGTTTAATTTTTTTTCTTGACATTTTCTTTCATTATGTTAAAGTGAAAGACAGCTCAAATTTAAAGCTGTGATAAGTGAGTAAGTGAGTGCTTGGGGTTTAACGTCGTACTTAACAGTGTTTTAGTCATAGGACGACGAGGAGCCCTTCTGGTGTGTATTTATAGTGTGTCCTCTCGTAGCATGGCGAGTCCATGCCGCCAAAGTGCTGCCGCCAATGCAACATCATGCCGAAGACAGCAGACATGACACTCAACTCAGTCACATTATACTGACACTCTTCCTCGCTCTAACCTCTCAATACTGAGCGCCAAGCGAGGCAGGAAGAAGTACGATTTTTAAAGTCTTTGGTATGACTCGACCCAGGTCTGGATCTCCCGGCCTCGAGGCGCACGTTCTAACCACTGGACCACCAAGGCGGTCCTGTGATTAGTGAAAATGATACGAAAAACTATATCTGAAAATACCTTTGCTGATTTACCAACATTTTTTTCCCACCAAATTGAAGGCAGTCAAACGTTTTGATTCCGCTGAGGACTTGGTGGACCATATTGATTAGGCTTAAAAACAATGGCGTCACACATTCCTTTTAGATGCTAAACAGCCACTGATAGTTGAAATTCAACATTAAGTCTTGATACAGGTGCAGTACTACGTGTATATTCATGTAGAACGTAAACATGTAACAATCAAAGGGTATTTAGCAGGAAAAAAGAATATGTGACCTCATTGTTTTTCAGGCTGTTGAATATGTTCCATAAATTCCGCCATGAAATAAAATCATTTGACTACATTTATTTTGGTCGGAAATAGTCTAAAAAGGTCATTGAAGGTATTTTAAGATACAGTTTTTTATACTCTTTACACTTATCACAACTTCAGTTTTAACTGGTCTTTCACTTCAACGTAAAATTCTAAGATTAGGTGGTGTTGATGAGACTAAGAACATTGCACCAGGCTTACGGCTGAGTATTTAAGTAAACTGCATACTGAGCCACACTGCTAGGATATTTTATTGATCTTAATGATTGCTGTTAAAACTTGCCACATGCATGGAAGGAACTAAGGTGATCCAAGTTGACAAACGATCTCTTGACTCACAAGGAAACCGAAAACAAAAGCATTCATTAAAGGTCTTACAGGCTATTTCTACCCATGCGCAGTTCAAGGCATTGGATATATAGTTTAACCTCCGAATTGAAGAGCGCTGGGACACTGATTGGATAATACCGTCACCCAGCTTTCCGTAGGTTGTTGATACATTGTAACGTTTAAGTAAGTACCTCTGATCCGTGTTTACACCTAATTAAGATGTATCAAAACTTTCTCTGACTTGGATACAACTGAACACATATTGCTCAGGCCTTATACTGCTCGAATCCTTTACTTTGCCGAGGTGATAAAATGCCATTACTCCATTTCCATCAGCAACACATCCAAACGTATTAGTCATTCCAGGTTGATGTATTGATATGTTGTAGAGAAAATCCAAGTTACCTATGCTCGTATGGCATAGCAAGACGCAAAAAAATTGAGTACAAACATTTGTGGGGGGGGGGGGTAGAAATTGACAAATTTACAACACAAATACATGTAATAAGGAAAGCCAATGCGCCGATGTAAACTTGGGTAATTCAGGTCTAAGCTTTGTGGTCCGTTGTTCGTTTCCACCTTTCCGATGATGATTTATTGGCTAATTGTTAATGTATTACTCCTATATTAGAAAAGAACAATGGTCACTGTAGCCTGGGCAGGAATCACAGGAAAGCCGCGTCATTGTTACAGCTGAATGTGCCTGCCAGATATTATGATATGATTCCAGGTCACACACCAAGGGGTCTCGTCACTCGTGTTTTTCACGTGAGGAATCAAATTACTATAAAACTAGTTATACTTTAGAAACTATTTTGCAATGTTTAACCAGTCGTGCAAAAGTGCATGAATATTATAAAGGTATGGGGGACAGGTGCAGTCTTCAGTTGCTTTTGACTTCTCACTAGGTAACGTGATTTGGAGTCGATGGGTGGACGTTTGAGGTTTGTCTGTTTTGGTTTCTCAGTTCTTTACAATTATTCTACAAAACGTGTGAGTCATGATAGTAACGATAGATGTGATTTTTGGTCTCGATATTTTGAACTTTGCCTATTTTCCTATAGTACAAACGGCTCTGCTTGTTAGCAGCGAGAAATGATGACTTGGATCCCCGGCGTTCATACTTAAGGTTTGCTTTTCGTCCTTTATCTCTCTTGTAAATTTCTATCAAAAAAGCGCTTTGCTTTGCTGAGTTTGTGGTATGGTATGGAGAATACGCCTCGATGTAAAATAATACCTGGCTACAGATTTACAAATTTCGAATGGGAAGAAGATAGATTACATTTATCCATATGTATCCCTTGAGTAACACCTTTGCCTTTTCCTGTACGATATAAGGCAGCAAGTTCTATAATGAATGCAATAAAACGTCTAGGCAGATCCGAATTCAGCATTGGTACTGGCTTGGGGTTATACAGAACAGAGGTTGACCAAGTGTTAGCGATCACTCTTAAGAATGACATGATACAAGTTTAATATTGTTGAATGCAGCAGTAGATCCGTGGTGGAGGAGGGAGAAGCATTTTCATTGTCAGGTATTACATGGTAGCAAGTAAACATCAGTTTCGTTAAAGCCACTGTATTCAAGAAGGTCCTGTGCTTACAAGGATAAATCTTATTACAGCAGAACCAACCATCTCTGTAATATTCATTAAAAGAATTAAACTCTGTATGAAACCCATGCTCACTCGTATAGCATTGCGCTGTATTTTACGATAGAGTATAGCACCACAATTCCAATCACCAAAGTTTTCTAAAACATCAGTCAAGCAAACAGGAGCGCCGGGTCAATAATCAATTCGAGAAATGAATTTTTAACAATTTAAGACTGGCTCATGCAAAGAGAATCAGTCAACAGCTTCCAGTGATGGGACAAATAGACAAGGAATGTTCTAGGCGGATGAATGGAATTAGGATCCCAGTACTGTACAGTAAACCATGCTATTCAATTCTGGACACACTCTCCATATTTACAAGTTTACTAGCTAAATTGAAGAACCTTCGAATAAAGGCGTTTGATGGATTATCCATAGCACCTATTTTTTCCATTAATAGCTTGTGCCGTTCATGGAAATCGTCACACAACGCACGGTTTCTAACAAGCGCTACAAAGCGAGATGTGTTCATACCATTTGCAGAATCCTCCGGTACACTACTATCTAAATAATGATAATTAACACTACCAAAATCGAAACTATCTCTCTTGTCGTAGAGTCTGGGTGAGACGAAACCGTTGTGATCTCTGAACAGGCACATGTCCTGGTAAGATGTGCCATGTGGAGAGTCAGTAATTTAATGTAAACGCGAGCCGATCTGTAAAAATGATTGCAGAAGTACAAGTGCATGTTTTAGGTTTTGCGATGTTGATTTATCATTAAATCGCACCTGCTCACTCGAGTTGTAACACTTTAATAGTGTTGGCAGATCCTTCACTGGTGCTTGCACTTTTATAGCACGCTGAACGTGAAATACTTGTGCTATGTGATCACATTGTACTTGCATAGCTCTGAGCTGATGTAACTCTGTGTGCTATTAGCTGTAAATTTACAGAAAGGAGCTGTTTCACCCAAAAATGCATTGGAGTTCACAAAACCATTGTAATTTTATTGTGAAAAAAATGGACGATTTAAAATTCCAACGTAGTTATTATCCTAGAGTACTCATATAAGGCTGCTTTGGAGCTGGAGGTGGCCCAGTCGCTATAGAGGAACCTACCTTTGAATCGACCGTTCACACGTGCTGTGGGTTTAAGCCCGACCTTGAGCAAGGGATTTGTAGATTCTTCGGTCCTCACTGCTTGTGGGGCTTTGTTGACAGTTACAATGGCGTTCTTCTAGCACTTTCCACATCCAGTGTAGCGTTCGTTGTAGATCACTTCTCTTCCACCTATACTCAGCACATTTCTGTACATCACATACGGGAAGGTTTGTAAGTGAATTGCCGAAGTATTCGAGTATGTCGTTAATCAGCAATTATATTATATTATCAAACACATGAAAAAAAATTGCAGCAGTCATGTTGACAGCGGTGAATTTTTCCTTATTATTCTGTTATTTGTCAATATAACATAAGGCTTTGTTCTATTTATTAATCTGTCAGAAATATCCTTAACATAATTATCAGCTGTGTAAGACCTTTTTCTTCCCCATTTTTTCCTTTCATGTTTCTAGATTCTCAGAAAATGAACCGGAAAATGTATGAACAAAAAAACTTAAGAGCACTTTTTAAGTTTTTTCACTTCAGCGGCACGGGCGTCCTTACGCTTGCTGAATTCATGGAATATCCATGCCAAAGATCGGGAACGGTGGACAGTGCCATTTATGTAGCGAGAGGCCTCAAAAAGATCTGGGAAGGCAATCTCGAAGCCTTGGGCAAATCCAAGGAAGAACTGTCAATAAGGGAAGAAGATTTTGTCCAATCATACAGCATTATCAGCGCGCAGGATTTGTACCTCATTGTGAATGCCATATTTGACAGTCTGGCAGAGAATAAGGACGATCTAATAAGTGTGGTGGAATGGCGACATCACTACGAGAGACACGGGGTCAAGAGCGAGGATTTCGTCCGGACTACTTTCGCTAAGATCGATATGTACAATGACGGTTTTATTTCCGGAAAGGAATTTCAGTATGCGGTAAAAATGTACAATAAACATGACCCGGAGAATGACTACTCATTTCTGTTCACAGTTGAGTAAACAAACTCAATTAATTTGCGTACTGAGCTGAAGATATCAGCCAGTTTCAGCATGAGTATTCAGTTGGAGCATTAATCAGATGTGAGTATTCAGTTTTATTCACGATGCAAACACGCAGTTTATTCAGATTCAGTCTGAATATTGAGCAGTAGGTTAATGTAATAATATTACTTCTGGCATTTGTTGTCAGAAACATTTCTTGTTCGGAAGGTCATTCACGTTTACTCTTAGGATAAAGCTGTATTTAGGGCTTGATTGATCATGGAAGAAACCAATGATACTACTTTGAGCTGACAGATGTATTCATGGTATTGTTGAACTGTTAACTGACTTTGAGTACCGTAATGAGTTAGGGTAAAGTTACTGTTGAGAGTAGGAATTAAATCAGACTCGTTATAAACATACTGTTTTTATGGCATAACTGATCAAACTAAAAAGATAATACGTACCATTTTATACTATGTTGTAATTGTCACATGCTCAAATTGCTTACATTAAAAGAATTTATCTTGGACAAGCAGACTTTTTGTGTGTCTTGGATAAAGTGATATTCATCGAGGGTACCTAATCCATTGTTTTGGCGTTTACCAGACGAATAATTCGTCATCGACAGGCGCCTTTTTTGGAGTGCAAATAAATGCATAAGGACGGGAAGTCAAAGGTGTCACCGGAATGATTCTCACATCAGCCATTCTAAGGTAAGTCTTTCTCACATTAGTCATTCAGTGGACAAAATCAATCAGACTTAGTCTAAGTATTCAGGTGGTAAATCAACAGAAAGTGAGACACAAAAAGAAGTGGATTCAAGTGGGAATGAAGTTCTGTTTATGACACAAATAGACAGACAAACGTTTAAATTATTCACTTAAATTATTCACAGTTGAGTGTAAGAAATCGATCCGGTTCACTTTTGGTATAAAGCTGTGTTTATGACTTCAGTGGGTATGCAAGGAATCAACGATAGTCACTGTGAGTTGAGGTGAATTCGTGAATTGATTGGGCACATTGGATGAGGTTCACTTTTATTTCCGTATTACGTTACAGTAATGTTTTCAACATGCAGTGGTTATGACACACCTAAGAAGGCTGAATAAATATTATTTACCGCATTGCATTGTGTTGAATTATGAGATGGGGCCTCCGTGGCTCAGTTTGTTAACGCGCTAGCGCTGAGTGTTGACCCAGAGGCTTCCCACAAATGCTGTCGCTCTTGCTGACTTCCTCTCCTGCTGTACGAAGGAAGATCTGCCAGAAACCTGCTGGTGGTTGTGAGTTTTTCCCGGGTTCTGCCCGGTTTCCTCTCACCATAATCCTGGCCGTCGTGGTTTAAGTGAAATATTCCTGAGTACTGCGTGAAACACCAATCAAGTAAATAAATAAATAAAATAAAATACTGTCACACATACAGCCGCTTTTGATGAAAGACATGACCTTGGGCATGTAGCCTGGGTGTTTATCTTAGTCTACCGAAGATAGCACCACTTTCGTCTTTCGTTATTCGTTCTTCGAATGTCGAACAAGGGGCTATTTGCAGCACATTTTTGTTTTTTCGCGTCCCGAATAATTGATTGTTTGATAGTTAAAATCGAGCGGGCAAGAATGTCCCTATTTGGATCTCAACACTTTTACTTTTTGTTTCACATAACTGAAAACCTGGAAACGCCACGTAAGAACCTTATCTTAAGGTACATGTAGCAAGGTTACAAAATTCTATTACTGGACATTTAGAAACAGCAGTTAAAATGTTGGTCATAACCGATTCTGTAGCGAAAAGTCCAAGCTGCATGTTGTTTTAAAGCATGGAGACGGGTGAAAATTCGGCGATATATATTTTGGGACTTGAAGTTGTGAAATTTACTACACAAGTAGTGAAGAATGCCAATGTACTGATGTGACCGTACGTAACTCGGGCCTTAAGCAATGTGGTCCTATATTCATTTCTGCCTTTGCGATGACGATTCACTTGCAAAATGGTAACGTAATACCCATGTATTACAAAAGAACAATTGCCATTTGAGCCTGGACCGGACACGCCATTTCGCAGGAAAGTCACGACATTGTACACGCCAGGCATTAAGATATGCCTCCAGGTCTCACACCAAGGGGTCTTGGGAAATTTTTGTCCCGTCACTCATTTTCTTTAGTGAGGAGTCAAATTACTACAAAGGTACTTACATGTTAATAACTAGGGCGCACTGTTTAACCGGTAGCGCAAAAGTGCATGGATATAAGAAAGGTATGGGATGCAGGTGCAGTGGTCAGTTGCTTCAAATTTGTCGACACATAACGTTAGCTGAGATTTGGGATGGTGGCTGAACATTGAAGGTTTCTCCATTTTCCTTTCTCGATTCTCAGACATAATCTACAAGGCGTGTCAGCAAGGATGGTAACGATTGATGAGGTCTCGATTTGTTGTGTGGTTATTTTGAGCTTTTATTATTTAACCTTTCTGACTTCTGTAATCCTATAGTACAAACGCTTTGCTTGTTAGCAACGAGGAATGATGACTTGGGTCCCCTGTGTTCATACTTAAGGTATGATGACTTGGGTCACTTGTGTTCATACTTAAGGTTTGCTTTTCGTCCTTTATCTCTCTTGTAAATTTCTATCAAAAGAGCGCTTTGCTTTGCTGAGTTTGTGGTATGGTATGGAGAATACGCCACAATGTAAAATAATACGTTGCTACAGATTCACATATTTCTCATGAGAAGAACACAGTTTACATTTATCCATATGTATTCCTTGAGTAACATCTTTGTCTGGAGGGATGCTTTTCCTGTACGATGTATAGCAACAAGGTATATAATGGATGGAATAAAACGTCTAGGCAAATCTGATTTCAACACTGGTACTGGCTTTGGGATATACGAAACAGAGGTTGACCAAGTGTTAGGGATCACCCTTAAGAATGACATGATATAAGTTTGGTATTGTTGCATGCAACACTAGAGAAGGAGGACGAAAAGGCGTTTCCACAGTCAGATATTACATGTAGCAGTAAACATCAGCTGCATTAAAAGGCCTCTTTATTTAAGATGTTTTTAGGCTTATAAAGATAAATGTTATTACAGAAGTATTTTTTTTTATAACATATGTTCAAGTTAATGCAAATTCTGTCATTATATATACGTTGGGAAAAAGAAGTGCCGTAGGTATCATAGAAAGATATTTGAATAATTTCAATCCGAGCAGCCATGTTATGGAAGCCCAGAAGGACTTTGCTAAACACCAGCCCTAAAAAGTCACGTGATACTTTGGCTGCAACGTCACATTGCAGGCCACCTCTTGGGAGTTCTTATTGTGAATGGGCAAATATAATTCGTAATGTCTACAGCCAGCTAATGACGGCACTCATGAATGCAGGAGGAGGCGAAGCTACGGGATGAGAGCTGAAAGCCGCATAGCCTTGAAAAACTTTTTGAAAAAACTGTTTGAACTAAAAAACAAAACAGATGCACACAAAAAAACAAAAAACAAAAACAAAGCAAAGGTGAAACAATTGAATTGTTTATATGCAGATTTAATTTGCATTTTTCGACTTTTTGGCCCGGTCATGTATACCTGCCTGTAACTTTACAACAGTTTTCTTTTATCACCGATGATGCGGGGATTTTCAAGGTAATGTGACGTCACTTCAGATGGCCAGCATGGCTTTTTCAAGTATTTTTACAACGCCTCTCCAAAACTTCTTTAGGAATTAATTCAGGTTTAGTGGCTGGCTTTATGTTCACTTTAAAGATATAAACTTGTTGCATATATCGCCCACTTTCTTTCGTCTCTGCTCGAATCCCAGCAGGGTGCCGCATTTCCTTTGAACCACACGGTAAAAAAATCCCTGTGTACCTATGCAATCCTCTTCTGTATTTTACGACAGAGAATAGCAGGATAAATCTAGGCATCGAAACTCGATGTTGATATATTAGCAGTCAACCAAAATGGGAGTTCAGGGTCAAGAGTCGCAGGCGAGTTTCCGAGGCAACGTCAGAGAAGATCGGTTTACCCCGAGAGATAAGCTCTGTAGCTAACAACATCGTTAAACTTTTCAGTAAAAAAAATACTCCGTTTATAATTACAGTGTAGCAAATTTCCAAAACAACACATACTAGGGGCAGGAGAACTCCATGGCCGAGTGGCTTAAGACACCTGTGAGTTCTCTATTCCCACCAACGCGGTGGATCTAAGTTTAAGTCCACCTCATACTGGCTTACACTTTATCCGTACTTGAGAAGGTCTCCCATAAATGTTTCTTCGCGACATAATGCTGGCCTACGTCGTCTGTGGGATATAATCTGGAGTATGGCGTAAAACACGAATCAAATAAACAAATAAATCATATCGGGCAGGAGAAAGTCGCGCTCTATTGCTACGACGTGCTTGGCCTTTAATCTTCATCACCCAAGACCCTTGGGTCAAAACCTTGTCTTCAGCAAAGAATTTGTAGATTCTTCCGCTCTCACTACTTGTGGGCCTGTGGAGACCATAAGCAGTCAATGGCGCTCATATGATAGTTTACCCACGCAACAACACCAATGTGGTGTGCATACCTCTGTGCGACATGTGTTTTTTTCCCAAGAATAAAACTTCCGGCCATGGTATTGTTGAAAAATCTTTCGGCCTGATATTAGGCCTTTTAGGTAAATAAATAATTGCATGGAGTGCCAAAGAGGCTGCAATGATTCTCACATTTAACCTCCTAACATTAGTCATTCTGATATTAGTCATATAGACACTAGTTATACTGACACAAGTCAGTCTGGCTTTAGTCAATCTGACAATGGTAATATGCATATTAGTCGTTTTCATGTTAATCGTATGACTTATTCATAGTGACATTAGTCATTCTGGTATCAGTCAATCTGGCATTAGTCACTCGCACATTCGTCAGCCTGACTGTAGTGATGATGACAGTAGTCGTATGGACATCACTTACACCGACATTAGCATTTTAACATTGGTCATTCACATATTAATTCACCATAACATTCATCATTATGGTACAATTTGATATCAGTCATTCAGAAATTAGTTTTATTGACATAAGTCATTTTAATAATAATTAGCATTCTCATCATGTTCACGTGGGGTTTTCCTGAGTTTCTTTCATATCTATGCCACGAAACCTGATATTTTCTATAACAGCGGGTAACCAAATTTGGAGTTCCGGGTCAATAATCGCAGACCAGTTTTGAAAACAACGATTTGTGGACGGATTCATCCAAACAGAATCAGTCCTCTTCTTTCAGTAATGAGAAAAAGACACAGGGAATGTTCTGGGTGGGTGAATGGAATCAGTATCCAAATAATGTACAATGTACTGTGCTAGCTTGTATGTGGTCGTAAATCAAATAATCACACCGGCTGCAGCCCCTACACACTATGGTTGGAGAGTCAAGTTCGCTAGCAGCACCCCACTGGTGAACGGCCATTTAATGGCAAAGATACTGCTATCTAAATGCCTGTCAGTTGCATCTAAGTTTGCACCATTAAAACGATCGGTCCTTTTTGTTCATATAACAAGAGTAAGTATAAATGCAAGCCGAGTCCTGTAAAAAGTATTGCATAAGTACACCAAGTTCCATTGACTTATCACGAATCACATGAATATCTGTGGTCTTCTTGGGGTTTGACGCAATTTTTCAGAAATATGACGAAGACGGTCCATACATTGTATAAATAGTGTGTCTTCTTCTGTCAGGGCAAGTCTGCCGCCACTGGAACATCATGCCGAAGACATCAGTGACGACACCCCACCCAGTCACATTATACTGACACCTGGCCGACCATGCCACGCAAGGCAGCAACAATTACCACCTTTAAACTCTTAGGCATGACCTGACGCAGGATTAATTCCGGATCTCCCGCCCTCGAGGTGGGCGCTCTAACCACCAGGCCACCAAGCCGGTCGCGAATCATATGTGCTCACTCTAGTGGAAATACATCAACAGTGCTGGTATATACTGGACTGGTGCTTAAAGTTTTGTAGGACTTAAAGTTTTGTAGGACTTTCAACGTGAATTAGATGTACTCTGGTGTCATATTGTACTTGTATGGCGCGGACTGAATGTAACTGGGTATGCTACCAGCTGTAAATTTACAGAGGAGAGCTCTTTAACTACAAAAATGCATTGTAGATCGTAATGCCATGACTGTAATTTTACTAAAAAACTATATCGTTTAAAATTACAATGATCTAACCCGGCCTACAACTCTACAAAGGTACTTGTGGATTCTTCAATCTTCACTGCTTATGGGGCTTTGTTCACCGTAGCCTGTCGATGGCGTTCTTCTGGCAGTTTATTCATCCAGTGTATCGTTGGTTGAAGACCACTAGTCTTCCACCTATACATTGCATATGTCTGTACGTCACAGACGGCAATGTTTCTAAGTAATTTGCCAATGGTTTGTGGTTTTCGACGGGCACTCCACCTTTCTTCCTCTTATGGTACTGATCAAGAACATATAATTAACAAACATTCGAGTGTGTCGTTAAGCAGCAAATACATTATATTATCAAATAAATGATAAAATAATCGCATCAGTCATATTGGCATGTTGGCATTAGTATTCTTTAATTTCCTAACATAACATAAGGCTTTGTTTTATTTATTAATCTCTCTGAAACTAGCTTTATCATCATCAATTAATATGACGGAGGCCAACATCATGGTGGAAGCATAACGGGCAGAATCCCCAGCTTTCCGCAGGTTGCTGACAAATCTTCCCATGTACGCCCCGAGAAGAAGACAACATAATTCGGACTTTCCTTCACATCGACTGTATTGGCAAGAGGCTCCTGGGTCATTGTGCCGCGCACCAATATACTATGTAGTATTTATACATAGATTTGTTTGGTTAAATTTTCATCCAGTGTTCAAGAACGTATGACTTACATGACTAGAATTATCGTGAAAGGAATCCTAAGGGAACCCAGCGGAAGAGGTGGGGCATGAATTGGACCTGAGCTCACAGCCACCACATGGAAGGGGTAAGCGAGTAATTGTGCTGCATGCGCTAGCACGCTAACCACATCGACACAGAGTGTATTTTTTTCTTTTTTAGAATTTTACGATCACGTGGGGTGGGGTGGGAGGCATTACTGGCGCAAAGCATTGTCAGGTAATGATGTGTTCTATCTTTCGAGAAATGGTTTCCTAAAATGACAGAATTCTGTATCTCATGCACGGTATACCACGGCCTTTGTGTACCGTTGTTTCACAAATGAGAGGTAACCTCGTCAATAGCTCCAGGTAGCGCCAGAGCTCTTCTATTCATTATGTTTATAGAACGGGTCTACAACAGTTAGCGCTGCAAGATCCTGGAGTAGGCCCAAAGTTCTTACACGTTGCGTTATCGATACACATACACGTGTAATAGAAGTTCCCAACCACAACAACTAGAAAACTACAAATGCTATGGTCTAATCTTTGTCCGTTACCCTTCAGCCAGCCTAGGAGTCCGAACTTCCATGTTGTCGATGCAATGCAGTCCGATGCAATGGCAGTTACACTCTCCACGACAAGGTCATCGTCTATATGTATTGTGTCCCACTAGCCTGTGGGACCCGGAAAAGCTTCAAATTTCCTGTGAATGGGCATTCTCTAGCCGGCTTGTTGTGTGTTCAGTGAAAAAGATAACCACCTCAACCACTGTGCCTTAACCCGCTCCCGATTTGATTGTATATTATATTCCGTCACCCATATCATGGGAGAGGAAGCCAGCTTGAACCGGACCTGGACTCAGAGCAACCTCATGAGGGATATGTTCTTGGGTCAGTACGCTGCGCTTCTCCACTGACTCTGGCTCTAAAATATCGGCCATGGAGTTTTACAGAAGATTTCTATTCGGCAAATTTGGTGTTCAAGCACTCTTTTTCTGAACAAGTGGTTTGGCCAGTAATACATTTCTCTGGTCGATCCAAGCGAAGTATTTTAAGAGCACATTTCTGATTCTCTTTTAAGATTGTTAAAAACTAGTGCACACCTCAGACACGATAAAAAAGCTGCAAAGGGTCTTTACAAATTTTTGTTCGCTATGCCGTGCATAGCCGTGATAGTGAAGTGAGGAGTCATAATACTGTAAAATAGCTACCATTTTGCCAGTATCTAGGGCATAGTGTTTAGCCAGCTTTGAAATAGATTACAGCTGTATGAAGGGCATGAGATGTACAAATACAGCGCTAAGTTACATGTGACTATCAACACATAACCGCTTGTCGAAGATTGTACTCCCTGTGTGCTCATCTGCGGCTTGCATTTTTTACTTTCTCACTTCTGTAAACTTACCCAACAAAAATTCTTTGCTTGTTGGTAACCATAGATGTAATTTAATTTGTTATGGGGACATTTTGAGTTTTTCTTGTTTTCCAAACAGTCTTTGATTAACTTAGGCTTACTACGAAACAGTGTTACTTGATAACTTTTAACACGATATACAGATGTATAAAATACTATTTTATACGAGTAGACTCACGGGGCCAGTAATGCAAAGAGTCTAGACGAATTCAGCTGAGAGTTTGGTCTTGAACAGACTGGAGTATATTGTGACATCCTCTCAGCCTGGAATTTTGCAAGTATGTATCACAATATTCAAACCAGCATATAAGCCGTGGCGGATGTGGGTAAGTGTTTACAAGTCATGCTTATTTTCCGCTCTTACGGTTCCTAATCACTTTTACATGCGTTGTAAGGAACCGCCTCTGTGGCCTGGCGGGTAGAGCGTCAGCGTGGAGGTCTGAGTCTATCCCGGGTCGGCTCATACACTGTACCAAAGGCTTTTAGAATGGTACTTGTTTCTGCCTCCCATGGCGCTCTCCATTTAGGGGTTAGAGGAAAGAAACAGGATTGGTCGGGCCGGTGTCAGTATAATGCGACTGATTGGGATGTCGTGTCTGGTGTCTTCACCATGATGTTCCAGGCGGCAGAACTTTGGCGGCATGTAGACACAGCGTATCTACGTTCTAAGGACTCCTCGTCCTCGTATAACTGAAAAAATTGTAGACTGCGACGTAAAACCCAAGAACACGTACATAGCTACATGTGGTAAGAGATTATATGATGTTATGTTATTATCTTTATCTAATGTATTATTTTACCGTTAATCAAGCACATAACTGGCCATTGTATCACATAAAAATTCATTATACCGGCATTGCCTTAAGCAGTAATGAAATACATACAAAAACGGCGAAGCAAAAACGATGCTTGCATGGTTCTCGCATAAGCTATTCTGCCATTATACAAACAGTGCATGTCGTGGGGTGGGATATCAGGAATTGCGTGCTCGAGGAAAATGAAGTTCAACGAGCGTAGAGAACCTAATCTAGTGTTTCACTGTTTACTAGGCGTATAACTGGTCATCGACAGGCGATTTTGGGGGGGGGGGGGTGTTAGACTACAAAGAAATGCGTAAAGATGGGAAGTCGAAAATGTAGCCGGAATTAGTCATTCTAAGATGAGTATTTCTCACATTGGTCATTCTGACAACCATTTTTGTTACTTTTACACCCTTTTTTTCCTTTCCAGATTCCTTTTCTTCAAATCTAGTTCTACCTGTGGTTGAAAATGGATCTGGAGGTGTAAATGTTGGAAAAGTGGTCAGTAGTTTTTAAGTTTTTGAACTTCAGCGGTGCGGGGGTCCTGACCATTACTAAAGTTATGAAATATCCCTGCCAACTCTTACGGGCGAGAAAGCTGGATAGTGCCATTGCAATGGCGAGAACCTTCAAAAAGCTTTGCGTATGCCAATTCGAGGCTGTGGCAAATCCAAGGAAGAAATTTCAGTGGATGAGGAAGACTGTAAAATCACTAAGCATTATCAGCTAGCAGGATTGGTACCAGGACGAGGATATAACCGCTATCGGATCAGCCATATTTGGTAGTCTGGACGAGACCAAGGACAACCTAATTAGAATGGCGGAGAGACGACATCACTACGAGTGGCTCGGGGTGAAGAGCAGGGAATTCGTCCGGACTGCTCTCGCCAATATGGATAGAAATAATCACGGCTTCGTTTTGAATATGCGACTAAATTGTGTCACAAACGCGATCGGTGAAATGATTACTTTAGTTCACACTTGTGAAAGGTGTGTTTATAACTTCATAGAGTATACAAGAAATCATTGATACCAGCTCTGAGCTGAGGTGAATTCGTGACATTGTTGATTGGACATACCGGATGAGATTCACTTTTATTTCCCTATTCGGTTACTCTAATGTTTTCAATATGCAGTGAAATGAAAATATTTACTGTATTGCATTGTGTTATATTATCCGATGGGTCCTCCGTGGCTCATTTGGTTGGCGGGCTAACACAACGTACTGACTCAGAAGCTTCTCACCAATACAGTCACTGTGAGTTCAGATCAAGCATATGCTGACTTCCTCTCCTGGAAGGTCTGCCAGCAACCTGCGGACGGCCGTGAGTTTCCACAGGGCTTAGCCCGGTCTCCCACCATATAGCTGGCTGACGTCGTTAAAGTGAAATATTCTTGAGTAAAACACCAATGATATATATAAAAAATAATATATTATCAGATATACAGGCGGTTTTTGATAAAAGAAGTCACTTTGGATATGTAGGCTGGATGTGTATCTTAGCTGACTCCAGATAGCACTGCTTTTGTTTGTCGTTATTACTTCTTTGAATATCGAAAAACATGCTAACACGTTTTTCATTATTCGCGTGCCGACTAATTTATTGATTGATTCAACTCAATTGATTTGAGTCACAATCGAGGTCTTCAGTATTTCCATATTCGGACCTCAACAGTTTTACTTTTGTTACTGAAATAAGGAAAGGAAATACATGCCACACGTTATTCGACATTCGAATAACGAAAAAACGTGCTGCTACGCTATTCGACATTCGAATAACGAATAACATAACAATAATAAAGTGATGCTTCAGCCTCTGGTCCTCGTATAAAGTATTCGAAGATTTCAGACGATGTCAAATTTTTTGAGTTATTTCACTTTCTTTATTTGTTTATTTGATTGGAGTCTTTCGATTTACTCAAAAGTGATTCATTTACACGTCATCGGTCAGCATTTCAGCAGGAGGAGACCGGAAACCCCTCGGGGAAGAAAGCACCCATAGCTTTCGTTTAACTCGCATTTCATCGCATTGGTGAGAGCCTGCTGTGTCCTTGTCCTACCTGACAATTACTTTCTTAAGTCTCTCTATACAGTGTAAATTTCCGTGTTTAGCAGACATGTACGAAAATTTTTATGCATTAGGTATTAAACACTTAGAGATTATGGCATTATAGAACAGACCCATATACATGTTTTACGCCCTTATGTTTAATACCTAAATATATGTGTATATTTATGAAACACTTGGTGGACGTTTAATCACTCATTAAAGGCGATGGGCTTTGGTCATTTTACTGTACATTTCCTATTAAATGAAGGAATGTTGCAGATGGTATTTATTTATTTGACTGAAGTTTTACGCCATCCTCAAGAATATTTCACTTATATCTGTTCAACGCTTACAGGTTTATAGTGGGAAGAAATCGGACCGACCCAGAAGGAAACCGACGGCCATCCGCATTTTTCTGGCAGACCTTCCCACGTACACACTGAAAGGAAAGGAGATTTGCATGCCCTGGACTTGTACTCACGGTGCTACCGTACTGGCCATAGACTAGTCCTTCCATTCCTTGAACACGAAGGCCCCTCGTAAATGGTAAAAATTATCATGTCACATCCATACGAGTATTTAATTCTTCGAAAACTTGTCAGTTAAATGTTGAAATGGGTTAAAATGGGTTGTTTCAGTGATGGCTTTGTACACCTCATATGTGGTACCTCAGTCTTAAAAATTGGAAGTGGGCATTGAAAAAATCCTATCGTTGGTTAACCAATGAGAGGTAGCATTTCGTTCACGTCATCGTCACGGCGACAGTGACTACTGTAACACTGGCAGTTCCCATGGGAAAGTGTTATCCTAAATTACTCAGGACTTGTTCTCTAATGGCCAACCTCCACGGGTGTAAGATTACACATGCGCTACTTTAATTCTTCTAATTAGTGGGACACCTGGTGTGCCGTTTCTACCGAATATACATATAACTGTAACAGGAAAACACAGTTACTTTTTGTACTCACGTATAATTAGTCCATCTAAAGGTCAAAATAGCTATATCTTGACTTTGTTGAAAATCTGAGAGAGAAAGAGAATTTGTGGCCTTCGGCACTACTGATACCTGTTCCAAAAATTAGGCGAATTATGTTACTCGAGCAATTGTGTTCAAGATTTGTCTAAAAAATCGAAGAGAGCTGGAGCACTGATTGGACAATAACTGCCATAGACAAGGCAACATGGACTTGCTCCGTCACAAGACGACACGGTGTGTAAACATACTATGGACTTCAAGCCTTTACATAACCTCAAAACTGTTAAGTGCTACGTAAAAACCCAGCGTACGTAGGGTGCATACACAAAAGTGACAAACTTCTATTACCTGACTTCTAGAAGCACCAGCTAAAATGTTTGTCGTAGTGAGTCATGTAGAGAAAGGTCTAACCTGCACGTTATTTTATAGCATGACACCGCATGGAAATTCGGCAATGTATATTTCTGGAGTTCAAGTCAACAAATTAACTACATAAATGGTAAGAAATGTCATTGTTCTGATGTGGCCCTACGTAACTCGAGACTTAAGCGATGTGGTCGTATGTTCATGTCTGTCTTTGCGATCATGATTTATGGGCTATCTGTTGATGTATTACAAAAGAACAATGGTCACTTCAACCTGCGCCCGACTCGCCATTGCGCAGGAAATTCGCCTCATTGTATACAGGCGAATGTACACGCCAGACGTTATGAGATGATTCCAGGTCACACACCTAGGGGTCTTGGCAAAGTTTTGTCTGTTCACCCGTGTTTTTCAGTTGAGGAATGGAACTACTCTAAAAATAGTTATATGATAGCAACTAGTGCACAGGTTTTAGAGAGTCGTGCCAAAGGGCATGAATATAATAAGGATATGGCGACATCTGCAGCGTTCCTTTGCTTTAGATTTGTTGACACGTAACGTTAGAGGGGATTTGAATTAGCTGGGTGGACCTTTCAGGTTTGTTTCTTTACCTTTTTTATTTCTTTAAAATACAAAACGCCTTAGCAATGTTTGTTGGGACAAAGTTAATTTAGATTTTGTTGAGTAGATATTGTGAGCTTTTGCTTTTTTTCTTTCTCACCATTGTATACCTGTGGTACAGAACGTCTTTGCTTGTTAGTAAGGATAAATGATGATTTGGATTCACCGCTTAGATATTTATGGTTTCCTTTCTTTCCGTCGTCTTTTTTTTTGTTAATATCAACCTAAACCGGCTTTGCTTGTTAGTTTCTGGTATAATACTTAAAAGTATAAAATAATAGCTGGTTACAGATTCACCGGTTTCTCATAGGAAGAAGACTTAACGTTGTCCATATAGATTCGTTTTGTAACAGTTTCTGGTATAAATACTTACAAATATAAAATAATAGCTGGTTACAGATTCACCGGTTTCTCATAGGAAGAAGACTTAACGTTGCCCATATACATTCGTTTTGTAACATCCTTGTCCATGGCCATGCTTTTTCTGTGAAGTTCTAAAATGAATACGATTAGACTTCTCGGTAAATCTGAATTCTGCACTGATACTGGCTGGGGTTAAACAAAATTGAGGCTGGTCAAGTGTTCGGGCTCACTCTTAAGAATTGCGTGATATAAGTTTTATATGATTGAATGAAACATTACGGCTACGGCGTGGGAGGGAAAACCAATTGCAACGTCAGACATCCGCTAGTAAACTGCGTTAAAATGCCGCTGTACCGAAGAAGGTCTTGTGCTTGGAAGGATAAATATTATTACAGAACGAACTTTTTGTTATAATATACATTGGCGTGAACATGAAGTCTGCCACTACATATACTTTATAAGGGAAGAGTTAATTCTCTTGGATATATTTGGGCTAATTATTACGCGTTTCTTCTGTAAAACTTTTGGACATGTTATGCTGATAACCAGGCGCGTTTAAAAAAAACCCCAGTTTTTACTAGTTTTATGAAGTCTTAGTTTTCCATGTAAAACGCTTGCAGATATCCTCCTAGAAAAGGTGATCCAGAACCCCCATGATATATACTACTCAGCCATGGCTGGCGTTCGTATAAGTAAACAAATTTGGATTACACCTGTGCGGCGTTCAGCAGCAGTGAAATGAGTAAAGTCGGCGGGTCTGTAAATGATACTCACACTAGTCTTTCTGACACTTGGCAACTTGACATTAACTATTTTCACACCAGTCTGTCTGTCATTTCTCAATCTGACGCTCACATGGCCTTTTTTCCCAGGTTTCTTTCGCCATTATTTTTAATTCTACATTCCTCTGTGCTTGAAAATGGAACTAGAGATGTATATACAAGAAAGTGGACGACGCTTTTTAAGTTTCTGAGTTCAGCGGTACAGACGTTTTAACCATTGCTGAATTCATGGAATATCCGTGCCAGTTGTTACCAATGAGAAAGGTGGATAATGTCATTGTACTCGGGAAAATCTTCAAAATCGCCTGGGGGAGTCAGTTCGACTAAAATCAGTAGAGAAAGTCAATCAGAATCAGTCTGAGCAATCGTCTGGAAAATCGGCAATAAGCAAGATAGAAAATTAAGGAGATTCCATGCGAGAATTTAGTTTTATTCATGACTTACTCAAGTAAAACTGTGATCAGACTCAGTTTTCGTATTCAGTTGTAGGCTACTGTAACATAATTTAATATGACCCACCTATGGTGCCCATAACAGCCGAGTATGAACTATCAACCATATCCAATTTTAGTGTAGAACTGTATTTATCGCTTTACTGAGCCTAGAGGAAATGATCCTCTCTTTGAGTTGCCAGGTATATTTGTAGGAATCTTGACTAAACAAAATGAATGAGATTTGCTTTAAGATCCGTATTTTAGTGTTGACACTTCTGACGACACTAATTAAATTAGATTCATACAAAATATACACTGTTTATGGTGAAGTTAATTATGCTAAACAAATAATACTTACCATTTTGTAAATAAACAGTATTTTACTAATCTTTCACTGATTCATTTTAGTTGACACCAATGATTTTAGTTTTATGCCGTGCTCAAAAATATTTCAATTACATGTACACACCTTCTGCAAGCGTTAGGTGTGAGGAAATCGGGCATAGCCTGGGTAAATAGTACGACCATCCACAGGTTGCAGGCAGAGGGAACCGGCATGATCTGAACTTGAACGCACAGCGACCGCATTATAGTGAGATGATCCTAACACACTGTGCTGCACTTGCACGCTGACCATTTGGTCACGCCTAACACTAGTAAATGGTCAGTATGTTTTCGTTGCGAACATGAGCACTGTGAGGTATTCGAAAATTTTTCATGAACATGCTGTGGTCTTTTGTTGGGATTGTTAGATTGTTGAAATAATGGCATTCTAGACCTTGTGCATGGTAAATTTATCTTAGTCTTACATATTGTTGTCACTTGCCCTAAAAGAAAAACCATCGTTGTTTCACTATTAAGAAGTAGGCTTTTGTCTACATTATTTTCAGAGCGACTATTTGACTATTTAGACATAAGCGGTTTCCATAGAAATCTGGTATCTAAACATATTCAGGGGTTGTTCGGATCCGGCCACTTCTTTAACATCGTGATGCGTTGTAATTTACGGTAAAATACTTTCCATATTTAGGAAGAATTATGCCACAATGACTGTGTTTCGGAACTGTCTGTGCACATCCTGGTTTCCATGATATATCAATATCAATGAGTCTTGAAATCAAATCGTATTTTTGCTAGGCTGGAATTAGGTAGTCTCTCTCCCTTCAAATACCATGGAGTTCTACATACATCAGACAGAGACCAGGTTATCTCCCTTCACTCATTGTTTGCATATACATATTCTAACATCGTGTCAAAGGGGCCCTTAGGCTCTTTAACTTGAAATTATAACGAAGTGCGAAATATATCCAGTCATTCAATTATTGCATTCAACATGCGCCTTGCATGTGAAGAAACCAGGGATCTTTCAACCCTTTAGAATAAAACCCTAAATTGAGGCCAATAAGCACACTGTCGTCACCGCTCTGGTTGTCCTCTCTACCCTGTTGTCTTTTATGTTGTATACCACCATAAAACGGGCTTCTACTGGTAGACTACGCAGTGTTTTCATATTACTGTGTGACAAATGTGATGACAACACAGGAATCGGAGTAATTCTAGACCAGTGACGAACGAAAACATTACAATTAACATCAATGCACTTTTGTGCTTCTGCCAGGTGGCACGCACCGTGCTGATGTTTATCCATTTACTTGAAGGTTAAGAATAAGTCCCTAACTGAGGTAAGTTGGCAAGAGACCGGGTGTAACGTATGACCATTTGCCGTCGCTACTCTGGATCTGTTTCACATTTTTATAGAATAATCGCAAAGTCATTTACCTTAGATGACCGGACGATGTCAAATCTTAATTTGAAGAACTGATAGTTTGATATCCTTCATTATTCATGCTCGCCATCATGCCCGTTGAATACACAGTCGAAAATGACGGTGCTAATTTACGCCAAACATCACTGGTAAATTTGCTTTCAACAATTTTCAGTTAAAACGTACATGTTGTAAATATTTTGTTGGACCATTTTTGGGCTAAAGAAATCTACTGTTTATTAGGATCTATCAAAATCATTTAGGGTTTTTATTTGTTTCTTTGATTTTTATTTAACTTCAAGATTCTCAGTAAATTATGTGGGGAGGTAAACCGGATTGTCCGAGGCAAAGCACCGTCTTTTGGAAAATTACCGAAGAAAAGCAGACAAGTGATCTTCAGCGACCCTTGGACCGCGTAAATGTTCAAACGGATGGCGGCTACTAGTTTATTATCAGCAAGGCCCGAAGGTGCCTTTATAAGTCTAATGGAATGGCGTGTTAAATTTTACAATGAAGATAAAACTAAAGCCACGGGAAATTTCAACAATATGTATACTGTATAATATTTTATTATTCCATGTTTTAGAAGGGATTTTGACCTTGAAACAAGATTCGCATCACACAAAACTGTATGATGATTTCTGAAACTCTCTTCTAAACAAACACTGTGGCTATTAATTTTGCATGGTATCTAAATCCAGACAAGACTCAAAAGTATAAGACACAGTATATGTATTAATTTGCCGTGAAAGCTAAGGATTTCCTTCGAAAAGTCCTTTGAAATACAAATGTCGCTGAGCACGATACAAAGCTGGACACCCGATTAAAGTCTAAGCCAGATCTGGTTTATCCCATGTCTCGTGTAGCATTAATATTATTAAGATTCGCTGTATAGAGAAACACACAGAACACTTCCTTAATCAACTTCAACATTTTAACTGATGTATTCCGCATTACATAAATATCAAAATGTCTTGTTATAACTTGTTTAAAAGTGTATCGCTATTCATTCCCCCTCCGCTTGCTAATATTTGACACAATTTAAAGGGGGGGGGGACAACAGGAGGCCAAATGCATATTTGTATAGATAAAGCATCATAGGGCCTACATAAAACTTAACTTTCTGTGATGTTGCATAACGGAAATATCTCAGTTGAAAGACGGCAAAACAGAGCACAGTGAGCTTTAACTGGTGATTCTGGCCATGCTCATAGAAGAAGTTGTCACTTGTGTGTAAACGAGGGCGGCCATTGTCATGGGTGGAGGAATCGGGATGCTCATAGAGGGAACAGCCATATGAGTGTCCTTCGTCGGTTATATAGAGCGTGGAAATTTCGTATGTAAGGTCGTTTTGGAACTCCTCTTGTGTGTTCTTGTGATTGGAACACCAGCACTTTAACTACTCGGCTCATCCATCCCCCCCACATCTCATGCAGCTTGAGTGTATAATATATATTTATTTACTTGTTTGTTGTTTTATATTTACGCCGTAATCAAGAATGTTTCCTTCGTACGAAATTAAGTCGTTCAGAGCCCGGGAGAGAACCACGGCCATCTGCAGGCCCACGGCAGACCTTCCCACGCGCCAACCGAAAGGAGACCAGGATCAGGTGAAAGCAACGTCAAAGGCTTCTGCTTTACTGTGCTGCGCTATAGCACGTTATATATTAGACCACGGAGATCAACATTTTACGTACATGTATATGTTTGAGTGATGTATAGTTATTTCACTTCTATGACGGGGGCCGTAAGAAGATACCTTACAACGGCTAGGGGGCTCCTCGACCCGTAAAGGACAAGTTATAGTGATATAGGGAGCATGAAGTTAGGTAAAGGTGTTAAGAACTCCTTTGAAAAGGTGGCCTTAAAGGATGTACATTTCTCTACTCGATCCACGACATCTATTTTACAAGGACCTTTCTCATTTGCTTTTAATTAACAGACATTAACAGATATCTCCGTGTTATACCCCAAAGCGTTTTAGACGGCTGCTTTTTCTTGGTTCAGCCATATTTAGTCGTGGTAATCAAAGTTGTTAATCATATCACTGTAAAGTATAATTAATTATTTTTAGGGCAGTGTCTCGGACACAGTGACCACTCGTGTAAAGGTGCAGTGAAAGACAGGTACACGAACAGCTTTAAGCTGCTTTAAAATTTTCGACAAACAACACCTGCTGTTACTTAGATTCCCTTGGTGGATATTTAAGGTTCGCTTATTTTCCATTCCCACTTCCATAAACTTACGATATAAACCTTAAATGGGTTGTTAGTAACGATGCGGTTTTGGTTGATGGGCTGGACAATTTATGTTGACTTATATTCCATTTTGTCCTGTGTGAGCTTTAACGCTAACAGCTTTGCTTGTTAGTTATACATGCACCAGACGCAACAGTACATATATATGTATATGCCTTTCGTAACATTCTTACCTTTTCCGTACTTGAATAAGATAGGGCATGAAGTCTTAAAATGAATTCGATAAAATTATAACATTACAATGTGTAATCCAACATTTGAGCCGAAGTGTTAAGACACGGTGTTAAAACTGACATGTTATATATGAGTTTCATTACGTCATATCCAAAATTTCAGCCGTGGTGTACGTGGGAAAGCATCCGTTATTAAGGTATACCGCTTTAACAAACAATGGTGGTATCATCTCCCGGCTGGAATTTGCAAATGCCATCGAAATGTAGTGGAAACACGACCTGGACAATGATTGCTCATTTTTCTTTATACATGAGCAGACAAAACATTCAATCATCTGTAAGATCGACAGAAATAAATAAACAAGACAGATTCGTGCAAACATTCAGTTTTATATATGACACTCGGATTCACACTGAATATTTATTTGTGCTCTCACGTAGCATATTGTGCCAGCATTTGTTGACCGGAACAGTTGAGTATAAGAAATCGACCTGACTCTTTTTTTTTAGTGTAAAGCTCTGATGATGGCTTTACCAGTATAGAAGAAATCAGTGGTATTTACTTCGAGTTGAGAGATGTAGGTACCATACTGTAATGACATTACTGAACACACAAACTGAATCTGATTCCCTTCAAATATACACCGTTCATGGCGTAATTAATTAGCTACAAAGTAAAAGTAATATTTATTTTGTTTTTTTGCTATCAAAACCACATACATGTAAGCTCTGTATGTGTTACGAAGCCCGTCTTTAATATGTATCATATATATATATATTCTGTTGTTTTTGCCCTAACCGGGCCGGCGTCTAACCTAGATTTGGACAAATGTATACGTTGTAGCCGGCACTGGAATTCAATCGCGTGCTCTCGAGGCTTCTGTGTTTATGATTTTCGTGTCATTGTGCATAGTGTACATTCTGGAAAGAAGCACCCGTGTTATAAACACGTTTACGATTAAAGCAGTCAGAATTTTCTTTACGTTAGTCTATAAATATGAGCGACAAAGTTGTAAAGGGTTTTACTCATCTCCGCTTGAGCGCAGTTCCATTTACCACTTGAGGGTTTCCGGATTCATTGGAGCTCGGCTTTCATGTCATTCGACATACGTCATTTTCTAAACTTTCGGTAAGTAGCACTTTTTGAGCTTGTGTTTCGCCACATGCTATTTTGTTTGAGACGCTATTTTGGAGCTTGTATCACTCATTGCCTCTTTGTGTGATTACGTAAATTTCATCCCGGTTTAAACTGAAAGTGACTTGTGGGAGGGAATCATACACCACCAGCTCGGAATCACCGAGCAGAAAAGCTGAACTGATTGGCCAGTCATAGCCGACTTGCCAAAGAAACCGCTATCAACTTGTGGGCCATGTACAAATATACACATTAAATAGAATGAATGAATGCTTATTGTTTAACACCCTACTCAAGAATATTTCATTCATACGAAGGCCCTGTCTCCTTGGTGCAGCACGGATTTCCACCGTATATTACAAATCTCTCCGTCCGAAAGCGGACGCTCTACGCTATTCGGGCGGGTCCATATTAAATACAGATGACCTTTCTAACAACATCGAGCCAGAAACAGAAACATTATGTGTCATGACTTTCCAATCAAAGCGCAGACGCAAGGCGTCACAATACATATATAGTAAACTTTTACATTCATACGTCAGGCAAAAATAGAACATGACGTCATTGAAATACCTAGGTCAGCTGCACAATACTAAGCCGGCCGTTGATTGGTCTAAAATTCAAGAACTCTACTGAGGGAGTAAAAGAGATGGGCATCATAAAATATGCCGTTTTTTCCTCATTTTTTTTTAGTTTTTTTGGGTAGAATAGGCTTTAACACCTTTGTCTTGGTATTTGTTGTGTAACCCGATATTGCTGAACCTTGTTTCATACCTTGTCAAATCCCTCGAATGCTGCGCGTTCTCATAATTTGAGTCAGTCCGTTTTGGGCTGTAGATATGCTGCCTGATCTCTGCAACCTTGGAGTATTTACCCTGTACTGAAATATATGGGAATTTTCCGACACCTCTCAAAGCAAAGAGAACAAAGCCCACGAAAACGAGACCATGATCTTCAGTGTTATTGTTTCAACCTATAGGAGACAATATCCTCCGAAAAGGTTTTCTGTTAAGTGCTTGGAGATCTAAACAGAAAGTGTAGCCTTAACATTTGGCCTATTCCCTGGTAGCGTTCACCTTTTTCATTTTTTTAAAAGACCTTTTTTTGGTTAATGCATATAGATGAAAAGTGTTGAGGTCTTCACTACGTCAGCTAAAGCTTATATATATGGCTGGGGTCTATGGCAAATGAAGCTATTAATAATGATTAACCTAAAGCTTGCTCTTTGGTCCCTGTAACTTTTTCTTGTAAAACATATAAACTTACCAGAGGCTAGAATCTTCCTGTTTATTAAATTTGTGGCATTGCTCTTGGTCTTCATTGTTCACTATAGACCCATCATGCTTCTGGTAGGCTATGCCTGACTTGCCTTAAACCAGCTTTAGAGGAGATCGGAGAAATACTCATTTAATATGTTATCTCCTTTTACAGGATGTGGGATATTTGCAGAGAGAGATTTTCAGTAAGGGGAGATTTTACTTGAGTACGTTGGAGAGAGACTGTATAGAGTGTCTGCTGAGAAAAGATACGAGAAGTATGAAAGGCAAGGGCTTCACATTACTATATCTACCACTTCAGATTCAGAGGGAGAGAGATATGGTAAGACTTGTAAATATCCAAAGTGTAAATATTCACTAGATAAAGGCACCAAGGTAGAATTTCAAATGTTGTGAATTTACTTTAATTTGCTGGTATTTAATCTCTCTCTGGGTCATCATGTTTGTATAGGCCCCATGGCCAGCTGATCATTATGCTCTAAAGGTTATTGGAATAGTAACATCTTAGTTTTTATCTTCCCATATTACATATAATGTAGAACATGGAAAAAGCTTGGTTAGAATATTGTAACATGGAAGCTAAAGAATACCTTTTTTTTAATTCTAAATAGCGTTGATGCTACACAGACATTATCATGTTAATGATGCCCCTGAAAAAACATGCAACAACAGGATGAGGTGAATGGTGTGGAATGATTATCCCAGCCTATACCTGTTCGCAAAGAAAATGATAGGAAAAGGGGATGAAATCACATATGATTATGGGGAGGATCATTTTTAGTGGAGACAACAGGTGAGTTCAGAATTTGCTTTATTACTGAAGTCTTATTCTTGGTGTTGAAAATTGTGAAAATACCTATTTTATTATAAGTCATAAAATCCTTGCCCTCACTATTTTTTTATTTATATTTTATAAGTACAATAGGTCTATCTATCCATAGTTCTAGATAGCTCCTTAAACCTCTTTGTAACTTGTATGGTACAGAGAATGGAGCAGATCCTTGCCTGCGGTATGCACTCTGCTATCATGCATCTAAAGTTAAGATTTGTTTGCATTACCTTCATTATGTAGCCACATGTAATATGGTATGGTCTCAAAAATTGCACCCTGTGTTAAGCGGCTCTTGCGTTTAGTACCAAAAAGAACTGTGGAACTACTCTCCAATTTTTAGTGGTATGAGCTATTACCCCATATTCTGTGTACAACAAGTTAAAAGTTGTGTAAGGAGCTAATTGTCCCTAAAACAAATTAGTCAACATATGTCTAATAAATAACTTACAGTACACAACTGTATTTTTTTGAGAGCAGATTTTATAAAAACAAATATTGTAGAACGTGTTTATGTATGTATTTACAGGCATCAGATGATTTGATATCTGGCAGTGGTGAAGCAAAACAATGCTTAGTTTATCGTTTTAATTGTTCTTTTTTACAATTTAATTTGATACAAAATCTGAATGTACAAAGACTTTGCAAGCGAATCTGATTTTTATTTCGTTCTTTTTTTTTAACTGTTCTTGTTGTTATTACCTGCAACAGTACATGTATGGCAGTTAGTTTTCATTTTGTTTTTCTTCAGTTCTTTTTCTTCGGTGAACTCAGTAGTTGTCATCAACACTATCCTTGGGCTTCATCCTCAGTGAGCTAGTGACAGCAGCTGGCAGCGTTGAAAACATCTTTGAACTTTTCCCATTATATTGCCAAAGTGAAATCAGACAGATAAATACAATAGCACTTGTAATTAAGTCTAAAACTTAATTTATTACCCTTTTTGATATGTAAACAGACAGAAAAAAATGAAATAGTTAACGATCACAGCTACTTTCATGGCTGCTACAACACCTAAAACATGAAGATTTTTACAAAAAGAGCTTAAATATGTTGATAATATTTACTCCCGCAGCAGAGGTAGAAATTCTCTATTCTTAAAATGATGTTTGGTGGACTTTCATTTGGACTACTTCAGTTTATTTTTGAATAAAACTTATATTGAACCAAGAAGAGAATCCTGTGCTCACTACTGTCATGAAGTAGTGTTTTACCCCGATATACAATCGGTGTATTTTTGTTTTACATGGAATTTTATCATAAATGAAGTTTGGAAATTAAGCGTATTTCGTGGGTTTCCTGTCAAAGCTAACATCCGGTCTGGATGTCAAATACGACACGCGATCAGACTTGCCTGGGATATAAAATGTAACGAGCGAATTGTTTGGATATCTAATGGCCACTAAGTGTGGGTATAATGAAACCTCTGTCCCTAGAGATAGGTAACTAGTATGAACAGCGCACAGGCAACATTTACAGGCTAGTTGACAATGGGGTGACTTGAAATCATCACCCAGTTTTCAAACATGGATGCTCACTTCGTGATGCACTTTTGATTAAAAGTTTGTTCAAAACCAGGAAAAATAAATTGCATTTCGCGATGAAATTCACATTCAACCAAGGGGAATGTTTCACTAGGCCTTTCTGTGCAAAATGAAGATATAAATAGGTATGAATGAATGAATGAATGTTTATGGCTTAACGCCACATCGGCAATATCTCAGCCATATCCTGGCGAGAACAAGGTGGTAACACGAGACAGTAAAGGTTTTCGATAGTCACTGGAGAACATTAAAAGGAAAACAAAAAATTTCTGACATGGGTTAAAATCAGGTAGGAAAAACAAAAGAGTTAAAAACTCGAACAACCAGCATATTACGGAAATTTTATAACAAATATTTATTTTTGAACATAAAATTTATATTTTTTGATAAAGGCCAATGGCCTTCAAATATTTTATGACAGCGTCGCCAGCGATGCTCTCAAACAAATCATACATGGAGTTTACTGTGTAGAACCTTTGCCGCACGTGGGCAAAGTCCACACAGTCAATCAGGACATGTTTGATGCCGTACTGCGCATCACATCCAACACACTTGGGAGCACTGCCCCCATCCAGGATAAAATTGTGTGTTAGACGAGAATGCCCAACGCGGCATCTAGTTAAAACCACTTGGTCTCTACGAGACATACCAAACGTAAAAGAGTCATAGCCTATGACAGGGTGAATGGCGTGCAGTTTGTTATCGACCTGCAGGTCCCATTCATCCTGCCAAAGGCGACAAATGTATTTAAGAATATTAGATTTAAAATCAGTATAAGGAATTTTAATCTTAGATATGGGTTTACTAAGAGCAGCTTTCGCTTCCCTGTCTGCCACTGTGTTTCCGTGAATACCAATATGACTTGGTATCCAACAGAATACAATATCTTTCCCTCTTTTAATTAACTTTCTATGGATGGCTAATATTTCTAGTATTAACGCGTTTTGAAATTTCTTTTGCTCTTTTGCCAAAAGGCAGGACAACGAGTCACTGCGTATGACTGCTCTGTCGGCAGCGCCGGATGAAAAAATGATGATAAAGCCAGAAGTATAGCTCTGGCCTCGGCAGAAAATAATGAAGACGAGGATGGAAGGCGAAGAGAGGTGACTCGCTGTTCGAAGACAGCCGCACCCGCCACCCTGTCCCCATCCTTCGATCCGTCAGTATATATAAATTTATAATCCGGATAATTAGCTTTTCCTTCAGCGAAACTTTGCTGAACTATCAGAGGGTTTGTATCGGATTTCTTAAGTTGACGTAGATCAAATCTCAATTTAGCTTGTGGGAGAAGCCAGGGAGGAGACTCCGGAAAAGAAACCGGAGCTATGTCCTCCAGCTTGATGTTAGCTTCCACAATATGGTCCCGAACACGAAGACCAAAGGAAGAAATTTTGTTGGCACATTTATTATATTTATCGGCGTATGATGGATTAAAAACACAGTCGTAGACAGGGTTTGTTGGGTGAGCTTTAAGCTTAGCGACGTACTGAAGGCTGAGTTTTATACGCCTGTGATATAAAGAAGGCTCATTAGCCTCTACGTATAAACTCTCTACTGGTGAGGTCCTGTAGGCACCAAGGCTGAGCCTCAGACCTTGGTGATGGACCGGATCCAACATTTTAAGATATGATTTCCTAGCGGAACCATAAATGATGGACCCATAGTCCAATTTCGACCTCACCAGAGAACGATACAAATTAAGTAAAACTGATCGGTCAGCAACCCACTCAGTGCTAGACAAGATCTTAATTATATCCACGGCCTTTGTACATTTATTTATTTTCTCCAACAATTTTCACTGGTTCACCACAAAATTTAAGCTCAGGGTCTAGATGAAGTTTGCGTTTATTACAGAAATGCATACCCACGGTTTTAGACGTAGAAAATCTAAACCCATTGGCAACTGCCCATTTCTCGATCTTATTGAGACAAAGCTGCAGTTGCCGCTCGATGTTATTCATATTTTTCGCCCGGTAGCATATCAGGAAATCATCTACATATAAACAACCCTCAATACCAGATGTTAATGTTTGAGCCAAGCTGTTAATTTTTATGCTGAACAGTGTTGGTGAAAGGATACTGCCCTGAGGCACACCCATCTCTTGTTCGTAAGAGTCCGAAAGAGTGGACCCCACTCGTATCTTAAACTGACTATCAGATAAAAACTGAGATATAAATAAAAGTAAGCGACCTTTTAAACAGATGTCAGCTAGGTCTTTTAAAATACCATATTTCCATGTGGTGTCGTAAGCCTTTTCCAAGTCGAGAAATATCGATACCACATGTTCATTATTAATAAAACCATCACGAATGAAGGTTTCAAATCGAACAAGGTGATCCGTAGTGGATCGACCTTGACGAAAACCACATTGAATGTTTGATAAAAGCATGTTGGCTTCAAGAAACCAAACAAGTCTATCATTTATCATCCGTTCCATAGTCTTACAGACTCAACTGGTAAGAGCTATGGGACGGTAATTTCTCGGATCACTATGATCCTTACCCGGTTTAGGGACCGGGATAACATACGCCTCTCTCCATGATGGGGGAAATTTACCGGTCTTCCAAATATCATTAAGTAAGTCCAAGAGTGTCTCCAATGGCTCACATGGTAAGTGGTTCAGAAGCTTATAATATATATTATCCGGGCCGCACGCAGTATCGTGTGCCTTTTGCAGAGAAGTTTTAAGCTCTTCAATTGAAAATGGACGATTATAGTCTTCTAAATTCTTAGAAGAGAAGGGCAATTTAATTTTCTCCTTCTGGCTTTTAATATGCTGGAATTCAGGAGAATAATTCCCAGATGAAGATTTGTGGGATATTGTTTCAGCTATTTTATTGACTATATCATGCGGTGAAGTTAATAAGGTATCACCATCCTTTAAGTGCTGAACTCTGGCTTTACTGTTCTTGCCCTTAAGTTTCTGAACCATGTTCCAGACCTTACGCATGGGTGTTTTCGACGTAATGCCTGAAACAAAGTTCCGCCAACAAAATCGTCTCTTGGACTTAATTAATCGTCGAGCCTTGGCTCCAAGTATGCGAACCTGGCTTAAATTGTTATCATCAGGATAATGATTAAATCTGCGCTCGGCCTTTTTGCGGTCTTTTATAGCCTTACGACAGTCATTATCATACCAGGGTTTACTTTTGGATTTGGGATTTGTCGAGGTCTTAGGGATGGTTCTATCGGTTGCTCTTAATATGAGTTCATTAAATGTAAGCAAAGGATCATCTGCAGCATTAAGATTCTCTGCAGTGATGTCAGCTTCACAGAACATCTCAAATGCCATCCAATCTGCTTTATCGAACTTCCACCTGGCTACACGTTCTAAAGAATTAGAAGTGAGATGCTCTAGGACAAGAGGAAAATGATCACTACCACAAAGATCGTCATGCACCTTCCAAGAAAAATCCGGGAGAAGTGATGGATCGGTGATAGTGAGATCGATAGCAGAATATGAACCATTACTTGGATGTAAGGAGGTATTAGAACCATTATTGAAATAACATAGTTCATCTTTAAATAAGAAATCTTCTACTATTTTGCCCTTATCGTTCACATTATTACTACCCCATAGGGGGCAAAATGACAAATAAGAATGAGGAGGAACATGAAATGAACACAAAGTGATTGTTTCCGACAAGGAAACACGGACGGCTACAGCCTGAAGCTCTGTGTCGAGAGCAACAGGGCTGTGAATTATATTATTATTCACTAAAATAGAGGAGCCACCACAAGCTCGCTCTTCCTCATTAGAGTAGGTGCTATATAGTGTATAATTTTTTAGTGATATTTTACCTTTGTCAGATGTCTTCAGGTGAGTTTCCTGAAGACAGAGGGGAATTGGATTTAAAGATTGAACTAACTGTGTTATTTCAGTGAAATTTATTTTAAGACCTCGACAATTCCACTGTATAATTTTGTCTAAGGATGTCATTATGGAGAGAGGCGTATGGGGGATTTGTGTCTGGACCGTGCACGATCCTTTTTGGGAGACCTACTAGTAGATCTCCCCGATGCAGATGATGTATCCATCATGTCCGCATCGAACGTTGAAGGACCGACGTCCTGCAACGACCCAAACTTATTGAAAGTTCGGATAGGGTCCCTACTAGCCTTGGAGGGACGCTCTGTGGGGCCACTAGGTTTACCTTTCTTCTGATGTTTATCACCCGCTGCATTTAGTGAAGATTCAACGGGTTTAGAGGATTTGGATTTATTTGCACAAGGTTTGTTGTGAGATGGAGAATCAGGTGAAGTAGCGGCTTTTTCAGTAAGATTGATATCGGTTTGTGATGAAGAACTGGTCGTGTTTTCCAAGGGATTTACGACCAGTTTCTGTGGCTTCTCTATACCGATGGGCCAAGTGAATGATGTTTGAACTCCTACCGAAACGGAGGGTTTCTTGACAACATTGGCGTAGGTAGATTTAGTAAGGCCATTGGTGACAGAGACAAGACGTTTGGCTTCTTGATACGATAAGTTATTTTTGCATTTAAGCGTTATGATTTCCTTTTCTTTTTTGAAGACAGGGCAATCCTTGGAAGAGGCCATGTGGGCCCCGCTGCAATTCCAGCATTTTATGGTGTTTGTGCAGTGGAAGCCCTCGTGACCAGCTTCCGCACATCTGAAACAGACCAGTTTATTTCGGCATTGACCCCTGCCATGGCCAAACCTCTGGCAGGAGAAACACCTGGTCGGGTTAGGTATGAACAATTCTACCCGCACACTGTACGGCCCAATGAACATTGATGTTGGGAGAGACGGGTTATAAACGTTACGCGATACGTATTTGTTTTAATGAGGTTCCCATCTCTCTTGATGGTAAAACGTTTGACGTTGAGTACGCCCTGGTCCTTCAGTTGCTCTGTTATTTCTTGCTCTGTCATGTCGTATAGATCTTGGTCTCTGTCACGAATGATGCCGTGAGAGCAGTTTAAGGTTTTATGTGGGGAAACAGAAACAGCTTGCTCCCCAATATTTTCAATTCTGAGTAAGTTAATGTACTGTTGTTTTCGAAAACATTCTACAAGAATTTTGCCAGAGTTTAACTTTTTCGCTTGTTTCAATGTACCTGCGTAGCTCTTCAAAGTTTTATTCAATACGAAAGGATTGATTTTCATCTTTGCCTGATTCTCATTTTTACTAGATATCACCAGAAAGGATGGGAAGTGAGAACTTCCCGATTCCACATCCAGTGGTATCTCGTTTTTCCTTTTTTCCCCCACAACTGGGGAAGGCTGTGACATAGAAACATTTGGAATAGGGGTATTAGAGGTAGACATAGCGAGACGGTTGGGTGATTCATAGCGCCGTGTCTCTCACCCGCCTCGGAGTGTCGATACATGTACGACGAAACCCCTCCTGCAAGTAACCAGCAGAAGGAGAGACGAGAGTTCCACGCCATCCTCGATAAGATGGATTTTTCGCTCATACTCGAGCAGGCCGAATCTAATAAATTAGAAACGGCCTACTCGAATGACCCTAAAGCCACCGCCCAGATATCCGAACATCTTACTAAAAAACTTCCAAGACGGAAAGCAATGACTCTATACCAAATGAAGATATATGAAGGTTGATGTCCGGACGTCTGGACTGGCGTGACCAGCCGATTGATCGGAGCGGGCCATCCGACCGCCCGTCTTTGGAGAAGTTAGGGCCGAAGTGGAGTGTTGGGCGTGAGGATCTCGCAAGATGAACCCGCCCTCAGCCACCAGGATCCCGTCCTCCCCCATCACGGGACGCAACCCACGGCAAACAGTTTGCCCCTTTCAGTCGCCTCGTACGACAAGCCCGGGGAGGCTGTGGAACTATTCTATTCACCGGAACCACACGGGAGAGCCCTAGGATAGTCGCCTCGTACGACAAGCTTGCCTAGAGAACTGGGACCCTATTCTTTTCACTCCCGGGAACCCCACGGGGGAGATATAAATAGGTCAAATCACGGATAGTATTTTCTGAATCATACTTTCTACTTCATCATGAGCAGATGTACAAATGTAAACAGTGACAATGATCACGACAGCTTTTTTCTAGTGATAAAAAAATCATTGCATACTGCAAAACTATACAAATTAGTTAAATAGTTTCATAATAATATCTTTGTTTAATGATCAAGGCATTAGGAAATAATAAGATTATAGGACATCTAATGCCAAATAGATGGGTGTTTTCTTTTTTGTTGATGATAAGTCTTTTAGAATAAATTGCATGATGCCTAGAGACGTCTGTGCAGACGAGAAGGCCCTGTAGCGCGACGTCCACAGACGTTCATGGTACGGAGCGAATCTGCAATATTCTTACCTGTGTCTGTTTTGAAGTGTTTTGTTTGTAATTTGAACATTTTATTTAATTTGTATCGTAATTGTACATAGATTATTGGATTCTCTTTGGATATTGCAGCGGATGGTCGTGAGTTTCTCGTGGGCACTGCCCGGTTTCCTCCCACCATAATGCTGGTCACCATCGTATCAGTCAAATATTCTTGAGGACGGCGTAAAACACCAATCAAATACATAAAATAAATAAATCTTTTTATAGAGGAAGTATATTCAAAACTGTAATAATTCCGAATTTTATGTGTAATTTAAAGTTGATTTTATTTGTCTTGTTCAAGATATTGATGAAATCTATTCCATCTACCGGATTATCCTGTTGGTCTGAAAGGAACAGATGACAGTAACTCACGTGAGAATTGGTTGTGGTCTACATTTTTTAAATCATTGTCTAATAATTCTTTCACTTTGAGGCTTATGGATCTTAAGTTGTATTATGAAATGTTTCGAATAACCTTCTTTTTATCTGATATAAAATACATGGAGGTATTCTGACAGAGCTTGAGAGGGGGTGCCCACATAAATTCAACCTCATGTGTGTAATACATGGGTTATAAAATCCCATTATTACGCTATTATTACAACGTGGTGTTTATTTCTTTGTCACTTCATTTAAGCAAGTAATATCTATCTAATAACTTACTTTCTAAATGTGCTGCCTAAATGTCTATCTGTATGTTATGATGTCCCGATTTGGTTACAGACACTGTTGTAGATGTTGGAGGACAAATAAATGCTGCAAATTATGTAAGTACATGTAAGTTCCAGTTTTTTTGGCGGTCTTCATTGTTTATGGTTTAAAAGCAAACACGCAACACCTGTAGTCCTTTCTCTTGAGTGTTCTTTGAGGTTGAAAAAAAATATAGTATGCAAAATGTTTTGGCAGTGTTTGTGAGACATATGAGAAGCATTTAAAAGTTGCGGTTCTTCAAAGCTTGACGGGGCGGCCATTTCAAAAAATGACGTCATCGTGCTTCGGAGTATTGAATTATAGATGGTCTGAAAGATGATGACCAACGCTCAGATTAAGCTTAATGCCCAGATCATTTAGAAGTGTCTCATGTTCTACTAAATAGATAAACTTTCACACAGTCGGCAAAAACACATCGGCTACAGACAGCCAACTCACTGGCATAGCTTGTATCTACCAATCTGGTGGGTTATCTTGTCACCGCCTACACCAACGGTACTTGATTTATGTGTACCGTTGAATAATTTTTTAATATTTGAATACAGTGAAGCACCACACAAAAGAAACACAGTCCTACATATCAGGTATTCATAGAGGTCAAAATTTCACAAACTGAAATTCAAAAATTGAGTTTGTGGCAGGGGCTAAATTGAGTTTAAAAATATTTTACCCACCAATGTTTAATCTGAATTGAGTTGAAAACTGGTTTACAAACCAAGGAAAAGTTTGTTTGTTATATTGTGCAATTATCTGTAAATTTCTCTAAATGTTCACTTCACAGTTTCACTTGTTTACCTATTTTGATAAGAACAGAAATATGACTTTTTGTGATAAACCCGATAGCATCCAGATTACATTTAAAGGTTCATCAAGAATAATAAAGAACTTAAAAGTAGAACTTTAATCCAAACAATGCTTACAATGTCCTATATACATTAAATTTACAGGTGCTTTTCAGTAAAAGAATTGATTAAAAATCCTTTCTGTAGTTAATTCTCTATTTAAATATGCACTACATTAACATTGAGCAAAATCGAATGTGATCTATCTCCCTTGTTGAACCAAGCACTGGAAAAAAACATCAACTTTTTTTATCCCCAATTACTGCTGAGTTGCTAAGATGCCCCAGCGAATACTTTGTTTACTTCTGTGTGTTGTTTATCCAAGTCAAGGGCAATTTTTGCTCAAAGCCAGTGCCATTTGTGTCCCCAAAACGAGGCAAATGTATGACTTCTTATTTCCAATACAACAACAACGTGAAGAGTGACGGCTACGATTCACTGTCTGCCTTTTGAAAGAAATTGGTTTTGTCAAAGGCAAAGAGACAAAATAGTGTGCCATTCTCTTTGAAGATTCCGTTTTTGGAACCCAACTTGAGTACAGTTACATTCCTGTTGTTAAAATTGAGTCTTTTACTGAAAATATTAAGTTTCCAACCACAAAATTTAGTTTTAAACTCAATTTTACAAACCGTGTGACGGTTCATAATTATGACGTGTATGAATCCCTGCATACATGTCTGAAGTCGGTGCTCTTTTCAATCGATTTCAGCCGACTTTATTCTTACATTAAATGCCAAAATCAGAAAATATTTCTTTCATTGTATATGTATTATCGTCATTGACCTAGTATGCGATTGAAACAATTATATATGCATTTATTTGTTTGTTTGTTTGCTTGGGGTTCATCGTCACCTTCAGCATTATTTCGGTCATATCACAACGGAGCCCTTGTAGCAGGCCGGTCTCAGTGTCGACGTATTTACATGTATAGTGCTGCCTCACTGGAACACCATGCTGATGGCGAGTATAGATGTAAGCAATAAGTGAGGCACGTTGTATAATGCTAGAAATCAATGGGGGTGATATTAAGGTAGGAGTAATCATTTTGAGCACTTTTGTAAAGTTATCACATTTCTGCATTATGGTTGTTACCAGGAATCAACATGACTGAGCTTTTGAGTGATGTTGAAGTATGTAAGTGACAATTGGTTGACATTCATGACAGAATTTATCTTTGGAGATGTATTTATAGATCCTGTGACTACAGCAGCGATTTCTAATGATGAATTTGAAGGATTTTCCTTCTCTTATGTAAAATGTTTGTATAATTTAATATTTGTACATGCTTTTGTTTACTAAACGGATTTTACCTCTGCAGATGAACCTTCTTCTGGTCCAAAGACTACCGACATTGCAGTTGATGGTGAGTATACATGTAGGCAATAAGTGAGGCACATTGTATAATGCAAGAAATTAATGGGGGTGGTATTGAGGTAGGAGTAATCATTTTGAACGTGCTTGTAAGGTTAACACATTTCTGCATAATGATTGTTACCAGGGCTCAACATGACTGAACTTTGGAGTGATGTTGAAGTATATAAGTGACAGTTGGTTGGCATTAACTGTCTCTGCCCTGAGGAGATGTTATTGCTTCGGTGACTATAATAATAACTTTGTGGTTGAATTTAGTGCACTTGGTTTTCTTGTGTGAAAAGTTTGTATAAGTGTAATACGTAGTATTTTTTATGTAGCAGATGGTACATGTTTAGATGAAGCCAATTTCGAGACTTGTGTACATGTTTAAGTATATAAGGAACAGTTGGTTGACAGTCACGACCAAAGTTTCCTTTGGAGAAATAATGATAGACCCATTGACTACAGCAATGATTTCTACTCTTGAATTTGAATGCTTATCATGCTCTTTTGTGAAGTAGTTGTTTAATTTAATAGTTGTGGATGCGTTTGTTTACTAAATGGATGTTTTTCCTGCAGATGAGCCTACGAAAAATCCAGGAAAGGAAAATGGTTATTATGGGAAGATCAGAGACATTCTCCGTGCCATTTTATGTGTGATCGTCCTCCGGCTTTGTCTGGGTAATGTGATGGAAAGTCACACAACGTTAAAAGAGTTTAGTGAACATTTTCTTTTTCATTGTAGATATTTCTGTAGAACGCAATGAAGCCTTAGCTGGGGCGATTGTAGGAGGAGTGATTGGGGGTCTTACCGCTAGTGTTACCATCACAGTGTTGGCTGGCATGCTCTGGAGGCGATCAGGAACGGAAGATTGGTGCCAACGAATAAATGCCTCAGACTGTGAGGCCTGTGAGTTACCATTATGTAACGTCAGACGTTCAAAACAATGTCATTTGTTACGGCCAAGTTATTTGAAGTGTTGTCGTCCTGCTTTATGCCTGAAATCTCCGTTAGTCTTAAACAGTGGCATATTCTGAAATACCCTCCAAGTAATTCAAGCCAACGTCTACCTTTGACGCTAAGCATACCTTAACATTTACACCTTACGTGCAGATGTCCACGTGAGTGACAATCAAAACTCCTCCTTTTTTCTTTATCAAACGCGTTGTTTTCTCTTCCGCCCTTTTCGCGTTTTACGTAAAGTGAGTAACTATAATGGTTAATCCATTCTCTGATGTATGCTTTATGGCTTCCTTAAGATCAGGGTAACTATTCGTAATAACAGCTGGAGCCTGATTGGGGTATGAGATATACCACTCCCCCATACCATCTGTGTAAAGGAAGGCGAGAGATTTTCAATGGAAAAAATTTAGATCGTAATGAAGGCCTTGGATACTGCCGCTTGGAACATGTCGTCCTTCGCAATGTTACTATCTTTAGCAGCGATATTTGTTACTAAGTTTTACTTTAAAGAATACAGTACTTCCACACCTCATTTGTCCTTGTTAGCGGCAAAAAGGTGTTCCTTTCCCTACGACGAAAAGAGTATCCAAACAAGCGCTGTATTCCTTGACAATTTTCGTATAAATCAGCAACTCTAATCTTACTTTAGTAAGATGTGGCTTGGAGCGTATTAACGACAGTTTTACTTGTATAGAGGCAATGGAACTGACGGGTCAAACATAGCCAGGGATATATCACTCCACAATGCAATGTACCAATCTTTATGATTCCTCTGATGAAACCATTTCTTTGAAAGCAGTCTGTTGTATAGATGATACTTATTGATATTCTGTAAATCCACCACCTGATAAATGCGTTTTTGTCGATAAATCAGATTATGGAATGCCGCTTTGTGTTCATTGTAGACTCACCAGAGGGCGCTGACAACAGGTATTCATTAAATACATTGCTTTTACATGTGCAGTAATTTCTAGTCAGACAGCCCTAAATCCCGACGTTTTTGGCTCTAGCATTCAGATTACACATACAATGAAATACTCAACAGGTCTTTGCTCTTCTGTCTTCAAATATAGTCCTATTAAAGTGTCCCGCTAACTGTTCCGTTAAGGTGGCGTTCAGTTCTCGTCGCTGTAGCAAAGAAAAACGGAAAAGAAATATCTGGCTTCATTTTTGCGGTGGCTTTATTGGATAATATTTAACACATTATAAGCACCCAAAAAAAAAAAATCATAATTATCTGGATTGTCGGAGCCTTTTTGGAACGTTGAAATAACTAATTGGCTGTCATTGTAGAGTCTCTGGGTTTTTGGGGGTCCAGTGTCACGGTGAAAAGAATACATAGATCGTTAAACAGAGGGGCGAAGTTACAATAAGAGATTCAAAGATCTAACCGAGTAATATCTAACTCAGTTTCAGAGTATAAAAGCTTACATCTGTAATTGACCCGGAACGCCCATTCTGGTTGACGGCAGAAAATTGCATTCAATAAAAAGATGTAACCGTCTAATATTTATATTCTAGTCCACCTCAGCGTACAAAAAATACAGTCATATAAAAGTGAGAAATCAAAATGTGTTGTATGCATCTGAATGTGCATTGGGTGCTGGGATAGAGCCTTGTGATGGTTAAACCGATCTAACATAAACTGCTCTTCCGGGTAGATGTCACCAGTTGGTGAACTCAGCGGAAAAATGCGGACTTTACCGAGCGTAGCCGACATCCCACTTGAAACTCTCGTCAACGCAGGTAAGTCTCGATCAAAGCAAATATTTTTTGGGGATAATTCAAAGTTTTACTCAATCTATAAGCCTGTCATACTCCAGACTTTAAGTCCACTTTTACAAAACTTTCTCAGTGTTATTTCCATTTTTTTTTTTTTGTGAAAAACGTTGTTAGGTTGTGGCGTCATAGGGCGGCGTGAAATTGTATGAAAATTGGTCCCGAAAACCTTAAACTTTCAGGCCGGGCTTTTCGAGCTAACGTCCGCCTTGAATTCAAACTTATCGCAGGAGATGGGCCAAAATTTTACCCACGCTACACTTAATCTGTACAGCGCATGATAACTGCGCCTGACCGGGCTTCCTTCGCTGGTAGATAAACAGACACTCGCAGCTGTGTTAAATCCCTTGTAACCTTAGGCAGTCACACAATTCAGGCCATTTCGTGCGTTTTATGTGTCTGTGTGACATTTGAGACTATGCATGGGTTCTATGACTTGTTCCAGTGGAAGACTCTTTTAAAAAAAAAAAGGAGTAGAAAATTCGCACTTAGCTATGCACTGATCTGTTGCCGAAATCTGTAATATTAAGAGATGGACATGAATGGCCATGTGCTTTTGTTTGCCTACGATATGACGAGCTCTGCTCATGGGCGATTATGCACCACTTTATATTAGATCTTCTTTGGCCAACCTAGTATGGATTCTTTTCAATATCATGTAGTCAATGGGATGAAAGTTCTTTTGTAAGCGTCTTTCAGCGAAGAAAGTAAGACCTATATCTACGCAGTGTTTTGGATTATCAACCGATTTTTATTGCTGAAGTTGTCTCAATTCACTCCCGCTTTCGAACCAGCCACTTAAGAGTCTGATATCGTCTTTTAGCCTCAATTGGCGTTTTCCACTACATAGAAAAGGAGCGAGCACAACGCTGTTCTATCGAGTCAGAAATGGAGAGAAAAATTGAAGACGTCTAAGAAAAAACTGTACAAAGACGGTAATGTGAATTTGAAGGGTTATAAATGTGCTAGCTGTGAGGCCCCTTTCACCATTATGTAGAAATGGGCGTTGTAGCACGGAGCTAAGATGCCATAGATTTGCAATACTTATAATACACATTTATACCAAAGGCCAGGCATCCTGATCTCTAAAGAATACACCAGGGTCAAGATCGCCTTACCTGATGACCTACCAGTCGTGTAAGAAGCAGATTGTATATCTATCTACAGGTATACAATGTAGACTAGGATGTTCAGTCAGAGGTGAGAACTGAGCATGGCGGGCTGGTGGGACTGGATACGTCTCTGTGTCGGTGAGTTCTACCGTGTCTGAATATACTGGTGCTGTGATAATTTTTCCTCAGGTTGGCGGGCTGGTTGAACTGTTTACTTAAACAAACTATTGATATTACAGATTTAAATGAGCGTACAGGATGAGGTACAGGATCTGTTGACGTCTCTGTACCTACCGTATGTGTGTAAAGTATCATGGTTGTTGACGTCTCAGTGAGTGGTGTGTGTGTGTAATGTATCAGGGTTGTTGACGTCTCTGAACCTATGATGGTTACATGGTATCGAGCTTCAGAACCATTGTTCCGTGGCTTACTGGAAATTGTCTGGAAAAGTATGTTTGCGAATACCTAACATGTACGCACTGATGGGAGACTACTGCTGCCTAATTGGTGGGTTTTGTGGACCACATTGACAGTTTGGTTCACCACTGACGTCACGCCGATTTTTCTATGGCCCAAAAGCCGAAGTTTAGTTTTATGTTAGCGTTTTCACGCACGGGCAAACATTACAGGAGAATTTCTCACCAGACCTTCATTCAGAGCCACATACATACATACATATATCGGTTTACATGGCGACTCCATTCCATGGAATGATTTGCGCCAAGGCAATAGAGTGTGTCTCAGGGATTTAGGCTACTCTAATCAACCATAGTTAATCCACAGAGAACTACTGCCACAATGCTGTAGCCTAAAATGTGTGGACTCTACATAAATATTTCCCCACGGCTTTGAAAACCTAGCCTGCATTCCTCGGTGGACAGAGCACTGTATACATGGCGACTCCATTCCATGGAATGATTTGCGCCAAGGGAGTAGAGTGTGCCTCAGGGATTTAGGCTGCTATAGTCAATCCACAGAGAACTACTGCCACAATGCTGTGGATCCTACATAAATAATTCCTCATGGCTTTGAAAATAAAACCTGCATTCTTCGGTGGACAGAGCACTGTCCTCAGAGTTGGGCCAATAATTCCCCGAAAAGGAGATTTGTCTCTGAGCAGTGTACTGCGGACACACGAGTAAAACACGATGGATGGTCTCCTCAATCTGATAAAAATCACACAGACCTGAATCTCTTGCCTTGAATCTTCTTAAGTAGCTATTAACTGGGAGGTGTCCTGACCGAAATGGGAAGCACAGGATTTCTGCTTTTCTGCGAAGAAAAGGAAGAATGGAGGCTGCTATGAAGTTTGACAACAGGATTAAATGAGTGATAAAAACGGCTCTTTTCTGAAGCGTCCCACTCAGTTTGTCATAGCTTAAATGACAATGACTTTACTTCATTTAGCGCCTCGGATATGGTCGGTTTGAGATTAGAGGTGACATCACGCAGCCTTAGGGCTTGTTTGGCTAGTCTGTCTGCTCGTTCATTTCCGGGCACCCCAGAATGCCCAGGAACCCAAGCGAAGCAAATGTCAAGACCAGCAGAGAATAGAGAGGACGACAGAAAAACTACTTCGTACAGGACAGGGTAACATTTCCTCCACTTAAATGGCGTCATTGACTATAAAGCACTGAGAGAATGTGTGAATATAACAGCTCTTAATGGTCTTAAATCCAAAAGAAAGAGCAGAGCACTCAGAATTGCATAGAGCTGCTGAATATACAGACAGATTAATCGACAATCTAAGAACTTTTTCATATCGCAATTCAGGTAGGCAAACCGAAGCCCAGACCTTACCAGTAGCAGGGCACTTAGAGGCATCGGTATATATTTACATGTATGCACACCAATTGTTGCTTGTCTTCTGTGGCTGGGCGAAGGATACTCCCGAAGTTATCCCCCTAACCATCATAAATTTGGTGCTGGAATAAAGACAGCTAGCTAAGGACTTCACTGAAAGTTCGTTGTCGAGCTGGCTTTGACTGGAATTGTCGCGTATACCTCCTTATGCCGTAGGCTTTTCAGTCGTAGCGTTCAAGTTTACCCCAGTGAGAGGCGGCCTGCATGAAACTGTCACGGAAAGGTGGCTAATTTCATAACATATATCACATCAAAAGTTGCGCTCGTGACAGTGGCAAAATGATGAGAATTCTTAAATCTAAGTGCAGAATATATCGAGTCGAACTAGGCCGTAGTATTACCGAAGTCCTGTTGTCTGATAACCGACATCAAAGGGCGATTTGCCTCGCCGCCCTGCATATTAGGCCACTGAAGGCTAGATATAGCACAGCTAGTTGGTCGTCTACGTACGTTACCGTAGCACCCAGTACCGGTCCGATAGAAGTTCACGGTGAAAATTTCACTACAAATCCCTCGACGGTTGTCTTACATTCGGTATGAGTAGATCTTTGAGTCATCTTGTTTGTAAAAATACCAAAGCCGGCGTCCGTAAACCGTCTTTCAACAGTAATCCGGTCCCTTAAACTTTCAGGCCGGGCTTTTCGAGCTAACATCCGGCATGCCTTGAATTCAAACTTATCACACACGATGATGGGCTGCGAAAATTTTACCCACCCTACCCGTACTCTGTACAGCGCATGATAACTGCGCCTGATCGGGATTCCTTCGCTGGTAGATAAACAGACACTCGTAGCTGTGTTTAAGGCACTGTAACCCTAGGCGATCACACAATTCAGGCCATTTCGTGCCTTTTATGTGTCTGTGTAATATTTGAGACTATGCGTAGGCTCTAGAACTTTTTTCAGTGGAAGTCTGTAATATTAAGAGATGGACAAGAAGGGCCATGTGCTTTTGCTTGCCTACCATGTGACGCCTTCTGCTCATGGGCGATTATGCGCCTCTCGAAACCACTATCTGGCTTATTTCTTCACCGCGACGATACGAGTGCACCGAATTTTGTTACTATTTATAGTACACGCATATTGATATTATGAGGTTCTGGGGTGTCTTGTGTGATTAGTTATTACTCCGCCAGCAAGAAACTTTCTGTATTATAATGTTCATATTCTTCTTACTGTGCCACTTTAGTATGGAGAACGTAATGTTACACCTTCTTTGGCCAACCTGGTATGGATTCTTTACAATATCATGTAGACCCGCTCTTACTGGGACGAAAGTTCTTTTCTAAGCGTCTTTCAGCGAACAACGTAAGGCCTATATCTAGACAGTGTTTTGGATAATCGGCGTTGTGTGCGACTTGAAATTAATAGCAAATTAGACTTTGCCAAAACAAAAGGGTTTTATCGGCTTGAAGCAGAGGCGTTTCGTCATGACGGAATACAAGGGGAACCGGTATCGATTCCTTATCTATTTGGCTTTACTCGAGCACCAAACGAGTGATGGTTTGGTTACATGCTGTCGTTATTGAGAGTTAAATATTCTTCAGCCATTGTAAACAAGGATATATGACTCTGAGTTGGAAGAGAGAGTCATATTCAACAGGCCTAGGGGACGCTTTATTGGCAACCTGCCCGCCGGTGCCACGCGGATAGGCGCCGATTGTACAGAAGAAGAATACTTCTTGAGCCTACATGCGGTGTAGTTTAACAACAGGAGGACGCCAAGTGTGACGCGATCGAAGGGTACAACAACACCTTCTAAGATGCCTGACCATTTGGGAGATCTCACCGAAAAATCTCCTGACAAATCCTATGACAAAGCTTCTGACAAAGTTTCTGACAAGCCTTCTGACAAATCTTTTGGAAAATCTTTATGTAAAGGTGGTGAAAAAACTTTCGAAAGAACTTCTGAAAGGCCTTCCGACAACTCTTCTGTCATATCGCCACACGAACCTGCTGACAATTCTCTTGGAAAACCTGCAAATAAGTATTCTGACAAATCTCAAGTTAACTCCTCCGACAAATTATCTGACGAATAACCAGATATGTCTCTGGAGAAATCTCTTGACTAATCTCCTGAGAAATCCCGAGAATCAGTGACCTCTGGAGAAACGTGCTACCCCACGGCTAGAGAAGACCGCGCCGAAATAACTGATGTACAACAGAACTAGAGAACAGAGATCTGCAAGTTTGGATCACCTTTAGTTTTAATACGGCGCAACTTCTGATTACATTTTCAAGAAGTCCATGCGGACTTGTTTTCCAATGTACACCCACGTAACAAGCCTTCCTTCTACACCCAGATAAAAGGGAAATAGAATTGCGTAGAGTTGCCTCCCCTGAAAGTTATGCCCTATTAAATGCAGCACTTTGATCATTGAAATTTCTGGGGAAAGTGTGAATATTGTCTATATAACTGCATGCCGTCGATTATGGATGGGAGTAACAACGTATAAGACGATTATGAAAGAAAGTTCGGCCCAATTTACTTTCCGGCCATTTTGATTGGGCCAGCACTCTTCGCTGCGATGTTTCAATGCCAGGCTCGGGAAAAAGAATTACGGCAGATTTCCCAAACCCCTTCTCGCGACGACGTAACTTTTCACTAATTGGTAACGCGGTTTATTTTTTAATCCCGTGAGGTGGCGCATATGTGAAGCAGGACCTTGAGCCATTGTTATGTCAAAATTTGATTGGAGCGCAACGTCAACATTGTTGCAATATATCAGGTTCCATTGTATAGTCACATTGTTCATCATATTAAAATATGATGTCATGTTGGTGATTTGGGAAAGCAACATTTGATGTCAATAAAATGACGTTAACGTCCCATCGCCGGGATGGGTCAAAATTCTCGGTGAAAATGATTTTTACGAGATGACGTCATACAGGGTTCAGACTACAAATTTGCCCAGAAATAGCCACTGAGACCCTACTCACTCAAGTTCCCCACAAATTAATAAAAATATGAGTGAAAACGTTTTCTTTGACCTAAACAAACACAAAGCTTGTCCAAAGAATGCTAAAACCGAAATTCATATGACCACACATCGTGCCATTGACCATGTGAGAATATTTGTAATTTATTCTTACTAGCCCTAAATTTATTGAAAAACAACATAGTTCAAGCCCAAAATGACGCAATTTCGACCCTCGGACCATACTTTTCCCCCCTCATCTGTAGGTTAAGCATTCATAAGTAGAGAAACACAGATTATAAAATGATAGGTCGACTCACCAGGGTTCCGTCAACCACATGACGAACGAAAGACTACTATTGCCGTAACAACAACAGGCTGTTGCCCAGGCACATGACCACGCACCGTTTCCCTGTGGACGAAAATAGCAAAGCCACATTTTCCCCTTCCAGATACGGTGGATTTTGAAGCTTGTCAATACTACAATGACACCAGTACACCAGATATTAACTCCTCAACAAAAACCTTACCCACCGGTGTCCTATAGTCTAAGCAACGCTTTTCTCCTCAATTTTAAAGGGCCAAAAAGTACGAAACTGTGTACTGCACCCGAACTGTAACAACACGAAGTGTGTACAAAAAGTATTGTTCTCCGCCATTCAGAATAGATAGTTCTGTATGTTGGAGTTAACATTATATCATAAATTATACTGTAAGTTGAAAAGAATTTAATTAAGAGTCAATGTGATGTCATTAAAGTTACTTAATATGAGTAACAATATAATCTATAAAATATGAAATGCAATTTATGCATTGGATTGAATTTCATTCATTAAAAAACTAAGGCATTTTCGCAGGATGCATTCTTAAGGCTGTCTTAATGGAACAGGAGAATTGTCGCAGATTTTCGGTTCAGTCAATTCAAGTTGAACCTTTTGTATTTTACTCTAATATCCCACTTATTCATTTCAGAAAATGTCACCCCCGATATTCCGATTTGTTTTTGTTTTTAAGCAATAATTGATTTTCTAAAACGTTTCATTTCGACTCGAACTACGAAAGTTATGCGCATACGAAAAGTAATGAGTATTACCATATGTGGATGTACATGGTCGCTCGGCAAACTTCGTGCACGATTAAATAGATGCTTTCATTTCATTCCTTTCTCTGCGAAAGCAATTGTGACGTCATGACAAAGATTGAACATACAAGTATGTAACCGATGTTTGTGCCATCCGATGCACGTTTTGGAACGTTGAATATTCACGAGCTTGTGCATATTGCAAAGAAGTTAAGAGAAACGCGTTTTTTCCAACCCCATTTGTCTTCTTTTACCTATATTTACAGCATGCTAAGCTACTTCATCAATTCAAGGCATATAAAAGTCAGAATATAGAAATTCTCCGGTATTGTCATTTTAAACGTTCTTGAAATTTTAAAATAAAGGCATGGTCGGGGCATGTATATCATGCGGCTTTGGTGATAAAAAAGATCACATGAAAACTGTATCTGAAAACATCTTTGTTGATTTTTGAAGATTTCATTTCCCACCGCATTAAATGCAGTCAAATGCTTTTATTGTAAGGTGGATTCTATGGACCATATTCATAATGATGGTTCTTCAGAGACGTCATAAAACTATTTCCACAGCCTTATGTTCAGCCCTGAATAAATCTCTTCTGAACCGTCCTCCGTAATGCATGTCTATGGAATATCTTAATATGACGTTAAAATTCTGCTTTGGGCCCAGAGAATAGTCGGCGTAATATGGTCCATAAACCTTACCATATAAACATTTGACTGCGTTTAATTTGGTGAAGAAAAAGATTTAAAAAATCAGTGAAGGTATATTCACATACAGTTTTCAATGGTACTTTTACTCACCATAACTTCACAACATTTTTGGTAGGTTCAGTCCCTTAAAGTGAAGATTGCCTTATTTTACAGGGATCTTTAAATTACAGGTTGCTATTATCATGTTATATAACCGTAAATACATATAATATACTACATATAAATGTAGTTATATTCATGTCAATCGACTCGGAGGCTTGGTGGTTACAGTGTCGACCGATTGTAGTCTTACATTAAATGCCAAAAATCAGAAAATATTTATTTCATTGTATATGTATTATCGTCATTGACCTAGTATGCGACTGAAAAAATTATATATGCATTTATTTGTTTGTTTGTTTGCTTGGGGTTCATCGTCACCTTCAGCATTATTTCGATCATGTCACAACGGTGCCCTTGTAGCAGGCCGGTCTCAGTGTCGACGTATTTACATGTATAGTGCTGCCTCACTGGAACACCATGCTGATGGTGAGTATAGATGTAGGCAATAAATGAGGCACGTCGTATAATGCTAGAAATTAATGGGGGTGGTATTAAGGTAGGAGTAATCATTTTGAGCACTTTTCTGCATTATGGTTGTTACCAGGAATCAACATGACTGAGCTTTAGAGTGATGTTGAAGTATATAAGTGACAGTTGGTTGACATTCATGACAGAATTTATCTTTGGAGATGTATTTATAGATTCTGTGACTACAACAACGATTTCTAATGATGAATTTGAAGTATTTTCATTCTCTTTTGTGAAATGTTTGTATAATTTAATATTTGTACATGCTTTTGTTTACTAAACGGATGTTACTCCTGCAGATGAACCTTCTTCTGGTCCGAAGACTGCCGACATTGCAGTTGATGGTGAGTATACATGCAAGCAATAAGTGAGACGCATTGTATAATGCAAGAAATTAATGGGGGTGGTATTGAGGTAGGAGTAATCATTTTGAACACGCTTGTAAGGCTAACACATTTCTGCATAATGATTGTAACCAGGGCTCAACATGACTGAACTTTGGAGTGATGTTGAAGTATATAAGTGACAGTTGGTTGACATTAACTGTCTCTGCCCTGAGGAGATGTTATTGCTTCGGTGACTATAATAATAACTTTGTGGTTGAATTTAGTGCACTTGGTTTTCTTGTGTGAAAAGTTTGCATAAGTGTAATACGTAGTATTTTTTATGTAGCAGATGGTGCATGTTTAGATGAAGCCAATTTTGAGACTTGTGTACATGTTTAAGTATATAAGGGACAGTTGGTTGACATTCACGACCAAATTTTCCTTTGGTGATATAATGATAGACCCATTGACTACAGCAATGATTTCTACTCTTGAATTTGAATCCTTATCATGCTCTTTTGTGAAGTAGTTGTTTAATTTAATAGCTGTGGATGCGTTTGTTTACTAAATGGATGTTTTTCCTGCAGATGAGCCTACGAAAAATCCAGGAAAGGAAAATGGTTATTATGGGAAGATCAGAGACATTCTCCGTGCCATTTTATGTGTGATCGTCCTCCGGCTTTGTCTGGGTAATGTGATGGAAAGTCACACAACGTTAAAAGAGTTTAGTGAACATTTTCTTTTTCATTGTAGATATTTCTGTAGAACGCAATGAAGCCTTAGCTGGGGCGATTGTAGGAGGAGTGATTGGGGGTCTTACCGCTAGTGTTACCATCACAGTGTTGGCTGGAATGCTCTGGAGGCGATTAGGAACGGAAGATTGGTGCCAACGAGTAAATGCCTCAGACTGTGAGGCCTGTGAGTTACCATTATGTAACGTCAGACGTTCAAAACAATGTCATTTGTTACGGCCAAGTTATTTGAAGTGTTGTCGTCCTGCTTTATGCCTGAAATCTCCGTTAGTCTTAAACAGTGGCATATTCTGAAATACCCTCCAAGTAATTCAAGCCAACGTCTACCTTTGACGCTAAGCATACCTTAACATTTACACCCTACGTGCAGATGTCCTCGTGAGTGACAATCAAAACTCCCCCTTTTTTCTTTATCAAACGTGTTGTTTTCTCTTCCGCCCTTTTCGCGTTTTACGTAAAGTGAGTAACTATAATGGTTAATCCATTCTCTGATGTATGCTTTATGGCTTCCGTAAGATCAGGGTAACTATTCGTAATAACAGCTGGAGCCTGATTGGGGTATGAGATATACCACTCCACCATACCATCTGTGTAAAAGAAGGCGAGAGATTTTCAATGGAAAAAATTTAGATAGTAATGAAGGCTTTGGATACTGCCGCTTGGAACATGTCGTCCTTCGCAATGTTACTATCTTTAGAAGCGATATTTGCTACTAAGTTTTACTTTAAAGTATACAGTACTTGCACACCTCACTTATCCTTGTTAGCGGCAAAAAGGTGTTCCTTTCCCTACGACGAAAAGAGTATCCAAACAAGCGCTGTATTCCTTGACAATTTTCGTAAAAATCAGCAACTCTAATCTTGCTTTAGTAAGATGTGGCTTGGAGCGTATTAACGACAGTTTTACTTGTATAGAGGCAATGGAACTGATGGGTCAAACATAGCCAGGGATATATCGCTCCACAATACAATGTACCAGTCTGTATGATTCTTCTGATGAAACCATTTCTTTGAAAGCAGTCTGTTGTATAGATGATGCCTATTGACATTCTGTAAATCCACCACCTGATAAATGCGTTTTTGTCGATAAAACAGATTATGGAATGCCGCTTTGTGTTCATTGTAGACTCACCAGAGGGCGCTGACAACTGGTAATCATTAAATACATTGCTTTTACATGTGCGGTAATTTCTAGTCAGACAGCCCTAAATCCCGACGTTTTTGGCTCTAGCATTCAGATTACACATACAATGAAATACTCAACAGGTCTTTGCTCTTCTGTCTTCAAATATAGTCCTATTAAAGTGTCCCGCTAACTGTTCCGTTAAGGTGGCGTTCAGTTCTCGTTGCTGTAGCAAAGAAAAACGGAAAAGAAATATTTGGCTTCATTTTTGCGGTGGCTTTATTGGATAATATTTAACACATTATAAGCACCAAAAAAAAAATCATAATTATCTGGATTGTCTGAACCTTTTTGGAACGTTGAAATAACTAATTGGCTGTCACTGTAGAGTCTCTGGGTTTTGGGGGGTCCAGTGTCACGGTGAAAAGAATACATAGATCGTTAAACAAAGGGGCGAAGTTACAATAAGAGATTCAGAGATGTAACCGAGTAATATCTAACTCAGTTTCAGAGTATAAAAGCTTACATCTGCCATTGACCCGGAACGCCCATTCTGGTTGACGGCTGGTATACGAATGTGTCTTTCGACCTCTAAGATGGTACCAGAATCAGAAGCTAAAATATGGTATATGGATAGAAAATTACATTGAATAAAAAGATGTAACGGTCTAATATTTATATCCTAGTCCACCTCAGCGTACAAAAAATACAGTCATATAAAAGTGAGAAATCAAAATGTGTTGTATGCATCCCAATGTGCATTGGGTGCTGGGATAGAGCCTTGTGATGGTTAAACCGATCTAACATAAACTGCTCTTCCGGGTAGATGTCACCAGTTGGAGAACTCAGCGGAAAAATGCGGACTTTACCGACCGTAGCCGACATCCCACTTGAAACTCTCGTCAACGCAGGTAAGTCTCGATCAAAGCAAATATTTTTTGGGGATAATTCAAAGTTTTACTCAATCTATAAGCCTGTCATACTCCAGATTTTAAGTCCACTTTTACAAAACTTTCTCAGTGTTATTTCCAGTAGTTTTTTTTTATTTTTTTTGTGAAAAACGTTGTTAGGTTGTGGCGTCATAGGGCGGCGTGAAATTGTATGAAAATTGGTCCCGAAAACCTTAAACTTTCAGGCCGGGCTTTTTGAGCTAACGTCCGCCTTGAATTCAAACTTATCGCAGGCGATAGGCCAAAATTTTACCCACGCTACACTTAATCTGTACAGCGCATGATAACTGCGCCTGACCGGGCTTCCTTCGCTGGTAGATAAACAGACACTCGTAGCTGTGTTAAATCCCTTGTAACCTTAGGCAGTCACACAGTTCAGGCCATTTCGTGCGTTTTATGTGTCTGTGTGACATTTGAGACTATGCATGGGTTCTATGACTTGTTCCAGTGGAAGACTTTTTAAAAAAAAAAAAAGGAGTAGAAAATTCGCACTTAGCTATGCACTGATCTGTTGCCGAAATCTGTAATATTAAGAGATGGACATGAATGGCCATGTGCTTTTGTTTGCCTACGATATGACGAGCTCTGCTCATGGGCGATTATGCACCACTTTATATTAGATCTTCTTTGGCCAACCTAGTATGGATTCTTTTCAATATCATGTAGACCCGCTCTCAATGGGATGAAAGTTCTTTTGTAAGCGTCTTTCAGCGAAGAAAGTAAGACCTATATCTACGCAGTGTTTTGGATAATCGACGGATTTTTATTGCTGAAGTTTGGCTCATTTCACAACCCTTTCGAACCAGCCACTTAAGAGTCTGATATCGTCTTTTAGCCTCAATTGGCGTTTTCCACTACATAGAAAAGGAGCGAGCACAACGCTGTTCTATCGCGTCAGAAATGGAGAGAAAAATTGAATGAATGAATGAATCATTATGGCTTAACGCCACATCGGCAATATCTCAGCCATATCGTGGCGAGAACAAGGTGGTAACACGAGACAGCAAAGGTTTTCGATAGTCACTGGAGAACATTAAAAGGAAAGCAAGAAATTTCTGACATGGGCTAAAATCAGGTAGGAAAAACAAAAGAGTTAAAAACTCGAACAACCAGCATATTACGGAAATTTTATAACAAATATTTATTTTTGAACATAAAATTTATATTTTATGATAAAGGCCAATGGCCTTCAAATATTTTATGACAGCGTCGCCAGCGATGCTCTCAAACAAATCATATATGGAGTTTACTGTGTAGAACCTTTGCCGCACGTGGGCAAAGTCCACACAGTCAATCAGGATACGTTTGATGCCGTACTGCGCATCACATCCAACACACTTGGGAGCACTGCCCCCATCCAGGATAAAATTGTGTGTTAGACGAGAATGCCCAACGCGGCGTCTAGTTAAAACCACTTGGTCTCTACGAGACATGCCAAACGTAAAAGAGTCATAGCCTATGACAGGGTGAATGGCGTGCAGTTTGTTATCGACCTGCAGGTCCCATTCATCCTGCCAAAGGCGACAAATGTATTTAAGAATATTAGATTTTAAGTCAGTATAAGGAATTTTAATCTTAGATATGGGTTTACTAAGAGCAGCTTTCGCTCCTGTCTGCGACTGTGTTTCCGTGAATACCAATATCACTTGGTATCCAACAGAATACAATATCTTTGCCTCTTTTAATAAACTTTCTATGGATGGCTAATATTTCTAGTATTAACGGCTTTTGAAATTTATTTTGCTCTATTGCCAAAAAGCAGGACAACGAGTCACTGCATATGACTGCTCTGTCGGCAGCGTCGGATGAAACGTATGATAAAGCCAGAAGTATAGCTCTGGCCTCGGCAGAAAATATTGAAGACGAGGATGGAAGGCGAAGAGAGGTGACTCGCTGTTCCAAGACAGCCGCAGCCGCCACCCTGTCCCCATCCTTCGATCCGTCAGTATATATAAATTTATAATCCGGATAATTAGCTTTTACTTCAGCGAAACTTTCCTGAATTATCAGAGGGTTTGTATCGGATTTCTTATAAAAGCATGTTGGCTTCAAGAAACCAAACAAGTCTATTATTTATCATTCGTTCCATTATCTTACAGACGCAACTGGTAAGAGCTATGGGACGGTAATTTCTCGGATCACTATAATCCTTACCCGGTTTAGGGACCGGGATAACACACGCCTCTCTCCATGATGGGGGAAAATTACCGGTCTTCCAAATATCATTAAGTAAGTCCAAGAGTGTCTCCAATGGCTCACATGGTAAGTGGTTCAGAAGCTTATAATATATATTATCCGGGCCGCACGCAGTATCGTGTGCCTTTTTTAGAGAAGTTTTAAGCTCTTCAATTGAAAATGGACGATTATAGTCTTCTGAATTCTTAGAAGAGAAGGGCAATTTAATTTTCTCCTTCTGGCTTTTAATATGCTGGAATTCAGGAGAATAATTCAAAGATAAAGATTTGTGGGATATTGTTTCACCTATTTTATTGACTATATCATGCGGTGAAGTTAATAAGCTATCACCATCCTTTAAGTGCTGAACTCTGGCTTTACTGTTCTTGCCCTTAAGTTTCTGAACCATGTTCCAGACCTTACGCATGGGTGTTATCGACGTAATGCCTAAAACAAAGTTCCGCCAACAAGATCGTCTCTTGGACTTAATTAATCGACGAGCCTTGGCTCGAAGTATCCGAACCTGGTTTAAATTATTATCATCAGGACAATGATTAAATCTGCGCTCGGCCTTTTTGCGGTCTTTTATAGCCTTACGACAGTCATTATCATACCAGGGTTGACTTTTGGATTTAGGATTTGTCGAGGTCTTAGGCATGGTTCTATCGGCTGCTCTTAATATGAGTTCATTAAATGTAAGCAAAGGATCATCTGCAGCATTAATATTCTCTGCAGTGATGTCAGCTTCATAGAGCATCTCAAATGCCATCCAATCTGCTTTATCGAACTTCCACCTAGCTACACGTTCTAAAGAATTAGAAGTGAGATGCTCTAGGACAAGAGGAAAATGATCACTACCACAAAGATCGTCATGCACCTTCCAAGAAAAATCCGGGAGAAGTGATGGATCGGTGATAGTGAGATCGATAGCAGAATATGAACCATTACCTGGATGTAAGTAGCTATTAGAACCATTATTGAAATAACATAGTTCATCTTTACATAAGAAATCTTCTACTATTTTGCCCTTATCGTTCACATTATTACTACCCCATAGGGGGTTATGCGCATTAAAATCTCCCATAATTATGAAAGGAGTTGGCAGTTGGTCTTTTAAATTATGCAACTGGCAAAATGACAAAGAAGAATGAGGAGGAACATGAACTGAACATAAGGTGATTGTTTCCGATAAGGAAACACGGACGGCTACAGCCTGAAGCTCTGTGTCGAGAGCAACAGGGCTGTGAATTATATTATTATTCACTTAAATAGAGGAGCCGCCACGAGCTCGTTCTTCCTCATTAGAGTAGGTGCTATATAGTGCATAATTTTTCAGTGATATTTTATCTTTGTCAGATGTCTTCAGGTGAGTTTCCTGAAGACAAAGGGCAATTGGATTTAAAGATTGAACTAACTGTGTTATTTCAGTGAAATTTATTTTAAGACCTCGGCAATTCCACTGTATAATTTTGTGTAAGGAAGTCATTATGGAGGGAGGCGTACGGGGGATTTGTGTCTGGACCGTGCACGACCCTTTTTGGGAGACCTACTAGTAGATCTCCCCGATGCAGACGATGTATCCATCATGTCCGCATCGAACGTTGAAGGACCGACGTCCTGCAATAACCCAAACTTATTGAAAGTTCGGATAGGGACCCTAGTAGCCTTGGAGGGACGCTCTGTGGGGCCACTAGGTTTACCTTTCTTCTGATGTTTATCACCCGCTGCATTTAGTGAAGATTCAACGGGTTTAGAGGATTTGGATTTATTTGCACAAGGTTTGTTGTGAGATGGAGAATCAGGTGAAGTAGCGGCTTTTTCAGTAAGATTGATATCGGTTTGTGATGAAGAACTGGCCGTGTTTTCCAAGGGATTTACGACCAGTTTCTCTGGCTTCTCTATACCAATGGGCCAAGTGAATGATGTTTGAACTCCTACTGAAACGGAGGGTTTCTTGACAACATTGGCATAGGTAGATTTAGTCAGGCCATTGGTGACAGAGACAAGACGTTTGGCTTCTTGATACGATAAGTTATTTTTGCATTTAAGGGTTATGATTTCCTTTTCCTTTTTGAAGACAGGGCAATCCTTGGAAGAGGCCATATGGGCCCCGCTGCAATTCCAGCATTTTATGGTGTTTGTGCAGTCGAAACCCTCGTGACCAGCTTCCGCACATCTGAAACAGACCAGTTTATTTCGGCATTGACCCCTGCCATGGCCAAACCTCTGGCAGGAGAAACACCTGGTCGGGTTCGGTATGAATAATTCTACCCGCACACTGTACGGCCCGATGAACATTGATGTTGGGAGAGACGGGTTATTAAACGTTACGCGATACGTATTTGTTTTAATGAGGTTCCCATCTCTCTTGATGGTAAAACGTTTGACGTTGAGTACGCCCTGGTCCTTCAGTTGCTCTGTTATTTCTTGCTCTGTCATGTCGTATAGATGTTGGTCTCTGTCACGAGTGATGCCGTGAGAGCAGTTTAAGGTTTTATGTGGGGTAACAGAAACAGCTTGCTCCCCAATATTTTCAATTCTGAGTAAGTTAATGTACTGTTGTTTTCGAAAACATTCTACAAGAATTTTGCCAGAGTTTAACTTTTTCACTTGTTTCAAAGTGCCTGCGTAGCTCTTCAAAGTTTTATTCAATACGAAAGGATTGATTTTCATCTTTGCCTGATTCTCATTTTTACTAGATATCACCAGAAAGGATGGGAGGTGAGAACTTCCCGATTCCACATCCAGTGGTATCTCGTTTTTCCTTTTTTTCCCCACAACTGGGGAAGGCTGTGACATAGAAACATTTGGAGTAGGGGTATTAGAGGGAGACATAGCGAGACGGTTGGATGATTCATAGCACCGTGTCTCTCACCCGCCTCGGAGTGTCGATACATGTACGACGAAACCCCTCCTGCGAGTGACCAGCAGAAGGAGAGACGAGAGTTCCACGCCATCCTCGATAAGATGGATTTTTCGCTCATACTCGAGCAGGCCGAATCTAATAAATTAGAAACGGCCTACTCGATTGACCCTAAAGCCACCGCCCAGACATCCGAACATCTTACTAAAAAACTTCCAAGACGGAAAGCAATGACTCTATACCAAATGAAGATATCTGAAGGTTGATATACGGACGTCTGGACTGGCGTGACCAGCCGATTGATCGGAGCGGGCCATCCGACCGCCCGTCTTTGGAGAAGTAAGGGCCGAAGTGGAGTGTTGGGCGTGAGGATCTCGCAAGATGAACCCGCCCTCAGCCACCAGGATCCCGTCCTCCCCCATCACGGGTCGCAACCCACGGCAAACAGGTTGCCCCTTTTAGTCGCCTTGTACGACCAGCCCGGGGAGGCTCTGGAACTATTCTATTCACCGGAACCACACGGGAGAGCCCTAGGTTAGTCGCCTCGTACGACAAGCTTGCCTAGAGAACTGGGGCCCTATTCTTTTCACTCCCGGGAACCCCACGGGGGAGAGAAAAATTGAAGACGTCTAAGAAAAAACTGTATAAAGACGGTAATGTGAATTTCAAAGGTTATAAATGTGCTAGCTGTGAGGCCCCTTTCACCATTATGTAGAAATGGGCGTTGTCGCACAGAGCGAAGATGCCATAGATTTGCAATACTTATAATACACATTGTACCAAAGGCCACGCATCCTGATTTCTAAAGAATGCACCAGGGTCAAGATCGCCTTACCTGATGACCTACCAGTTCGTGTAAGAAGCAGATTGTATATCTACCTACAGGTATACAGTGTAGACTAGGATGTTCAGTCAGGGGTGAGAACTGAGCATGGCTGGCTGGTGGGACTGGATACGTTTCTGGGTGGGTGAGTTCTACACTGTTTGAATATACTGGTGCTGTGATAGTTTTTCCTCAGGTTGGCGGGCTGGTTGAACTGTTTAGTTAAACAAACTATTCATATTACAGGTTTAAATGAGCGTACAGGATGAGGTACAGGGTCTGTTGATGTCTCTGTGCCTACCGTATATGTGTAAAGTATTACGGTTGTTGACGTCTCTGTGAGTGAGGTATGTGTGTAAGGTATTAGGGTTGTTGACGTCTTTGAACCTATGATATGTGTGTAAGGTATCACGATTGTTGACGTCTCTGAGAATATATGTGTGTATGGTATTAGGGTTGTTGACGTCTCTGAGCCTATGATATGTGTGTAAGGTATGCCCGTTGTTGACGTCTCTGAGCCTATGGTATGTGTGTAAGATATCACGGTTGTACTCTACATGCGATTTGTGATTTATACACAAGACTAGAAAACTGAGGGTAAAACTGGAACACTAGTGGCGGTATAATAGTCAGCAAGTGTTTGCCCACAAAGGTTGAAACCCGGCCTCATTTAAGGGCTTATTCCAACCGATAACGTAAATGGTTAAATGGTAGCGAGCTTCAAAACCCGTAGCACCGGGACTCACTGGAAATTATCTGGAAAAGTATGTTTGCAAATACCCTAATATGTACGTACAGATGGGAGACTACTGCTGCTTGATTGTTGGGTTTTGTGGACCACATTGACAATGTGGTTCACCACTGACGTCACGCCGATTTTTCTATGGCCCAAAAGGCGAAGTTTAGTTTTATGTTAGCGTTTTCACGCACAGGCATATATTACAGGAGGATTTCTCACCAGACCTTCATTCACAGCATACATACATACATATATATATTGGTCTACATGGCGACTCCATTCCATGGAATGATTTGTGCCAAGGCAATAGAGTGTGCCTCAGGGATTTAGGCTGCTATAGTCAATCCACAGAGAACTACTGCCACAATGTTGTGGATCCTACATAAATAATTCCTCACGGCTTTGAAAATCAAACCTGCATTCTTCGGTGGACAGAGCACAGTCCTCAGAGTTGGACCAATAATTCCCAGAAAAGGAGATTTGTCTGTGAGCAGTGTACTGCGGCCACACGAGTAAAACATGATGGATGGTCTCCTCAATCTGATAAAAATCACACAGACCTCAATCTCTTTTCATGAATCTTTTTAAGTGGCTATTAACTGGGAGGTCTCCTGACCGAAATGGGAAGCACAGGATTTCTGCTTCTCTGCGAGAAAAGGAAGAATGGAGGCTGCAATGAAGTTTGACAACAGGGTTAAATGAGTGATAAAAACGGACCTTTTCTGAAGCGCCCCACTCAGTTTGTCATAGTTTAAGTGACAATGGCTTTACTTCATTTAGGGCCTCGGATATGGTCGGTTTGAGATAAGAGGTGACATCACGCAGCCTTAGGGCTTGTTTGGCTAGTCTATCTGCTCGTTCATTTCCGGGCACCCCAGAATGCCCAGGAACCCAAGCGAAGCAAATGTCAAGACCAGCAAAGAATAGTGAGGACGACAGAAAAACTACTTCGTACAGGACAGGGTAGCATTTCCTCGACTTAAATGGCGTCATTGACTATAAAGCACTGAGAGAATCTGTGAATATAACAGCTCTTAATGGTCTTACATCCAAAAGAAAGAGCAGAGCACTCAGACTTGCATCGAGTTCTGCTGAATATACAGACAGATTATCCGACAATCTAAGAACTTTTTCATATCGCAGTTCCAGTAGGCAAACCGAATCTCCAACCTTACCAGTAGCAGGGCGCCCAGAGGCATCGGTATAAATTTGCATGTACGCATGCCAATTGTTGCTCGAAAGATATTCCATACGTCAAAATCAATAGGACATCACGTGACACAAATATTATCCGTCTTTACAGCAGAGTATACAGTCAGAGAAGATCGAGCAAAGAGTCAGGACATGTTTAAAGTTGGACAGAAACCTACACACGGGTAAGTACAGACTAGACATTCGTCCCGGTGGTGTGTGTGTGTTGCCCCGATGATCTGTGTATTGCGCCGCGTCATTAGATGGGGATTAGTCCCATAGAATATGACTATGTGAATATGAATACGAGTCATGTCCTTGTCTTCTGTGACTGGGCGAAGGATACTCCCGAAGTTATCCCCCTAACCATCATAAATTTGGTGCTGGAATAAAGACAGCTAGCTAAGGACTTCACTGAAAGTTCGTTGTCGAGCTGGGTTTGACTGAAATTATCGCGTATACCTCTTTAGGCCATAGGCTTTTCAGTCGTAGCGTTCAAGTTTGCCCCAGTGAGAGGGGGCCTGCATGAAACTGTCACGGAAAGGTGGATAATTTCATGACATATATCATATCAAAAGTTCTCCTCGTGACAGTAGCAAAATGATGAGAATTCTTAAATCTAAGTGCGGAATATATCGAGTCGAACTAGGCCGTATCATTACCGAAGTCCTGTTGTCTGATAACCGACATCAAAGGGCGATTTGCCTCGCCGCCCTGCATATTTGACCACTAAAGTCTAGATATCGCACAGCTAGTTGGTCGTCTACGTTCGTTACCGTAGCACCCAGTACCCGTCCGATAGAAGTCCACGGGGAAAATTTCACTACAAATCCCTCGAAGGCTGTCTTACATTCGGTATGAGTAGATCTTTGAGTCATCTTGTTTGTAAAAATACCAAAGCCGGCGTCCGTAAACCGTCTTTCAACAGTAATCCGGTCCCTTAAGCTTTCAGGCCGGGCTTTTCGAGCCAACATTCGGCATGTCTTGAATTCAAACTTATCGTAGGTGATGGGCTAAAATTTTACCCACCTTACACATACTCTCTACAGAGCATGATAACTGCGCCTGATTGGACTTCCTTCGCTGGTAGATAAACAGACACTCGTAGGTGTGTTTAAGGCATTGTAACCCTAGGCGATCACACAATTCAGGCCATTTCGTGCATTTTATGTGTCTGAGTGACATTTGAGACTATGCGTAGGGTCTAGGACTTTGTTCAGGGGAAGATTGTTTGAAAAAAAAGGAGAAGAAAATTCGAACTTAGCTCTGCACTGATCTGTTGCCGAAATCTGTAATATTAAGAGATGGACATGAATGGCCATGTGCTTTTGTTTGCCTACCATATGATGCGTTCTGCTCAGTGGCGATTATGCGCCTCTCGAAACCACTATCTGGCTTATTGCTTCACCGCGACGATACGAGTGCACCGAATTTTGTTACTATTTATAGTTCACGCATACTGTTGTTATGAGGTTCTGGGGTGCCTTGTGTGATTAGTTGTTACTCCGCCAGCAAGAAACCTTCTGTACTGTACTGAGCATATTCTTCTTACTGTGCCACTTTAGTAGGGAGAACGTAATGTTACATCTTCTTTGCCCAACGTAGTATGGATTCTTTACAATATCATGTAGACCCGCTCTGATTGGGACGAAAGTTCTTTTCTAAGCGTCTTTCAGCGAACAACGTAAGACCTGTATCTAGGCAGTGTTTTGGATAATCGGCGTTGTGTGCGACTTGAAAGTAATAGCAAATTAGACTTTGCCAAAACAAAATGGTTTTATCGGCTTGAAGGAGAGGCTTTTCGTCATGATGGAATAAAGGGGGAACCGGTATCGATTCCTTATATATTTGGCTTTACTCCAGCACCAAACGAATGATGGTTTGTTTATATCCCAGGCATATGCTGTCGTTGTTGAGAGCTAAATTTTCTTCAGCCATCGTAGACAAGGATATATGACTCTGAGTTAGAAGAGAGAGTCCTATGCAACAGGCCTAGGCGACGCTTTATTGGCAACCTGCCGGCCGGTGCCACGCGGATAGGCGCCGATTGTACAGAAGACGAATACTTCTTGAGCCTACATGCGGTGTAGTTTAACAACAGGAGGACACCAGGTATGACGCGATCAAAGGGTACAACAACACCTCGTGAGATGCCTGACCATTTGGGAGATCTCACAGAAAAATCTCCTGACAAATCTTATGACAAAGCTTCTGACAAAGTTTCTGACAAGCCTTCTGACAAATCTTTTGGAAAATCTTTTGGGAAAGATGGTGACAAAGCTTTCGACAAAACTTCTGAAAAGTCTTCCGACAACTCTTCTGACATATCTCCACACGAGCCTGCTGACAATTCTCTTGGAAAACCTGCAAATAAATATTCTGACAAATATAAAGCTAACTCCTCCGACAAATTATCTGGCGAATAACCAGATATTTCTCTAGAGAAATCTCTTGACAAATCTCCTGAGAAATCCCGAGAATCAGTGATCTCTGGAGAAACGTGCTACCCCACGGCTAGAGAAGACCGCGCCGAAATAACTGATGTACAACAAAAGCAGAGAACAGAGATCTGCAAGTTTGGATCACATTTAGTTTTAATACGGCGCAACTTCTGATTACATTTTCATAAGGTCCATGCGGATGCAAGCAACATGGCATAAATTCATACATCTTAGTTCATAACTGTATCACAGGATTGTATTTCGCAAAAACTTGACCGGTATATGCATTGGTATACTGTTTTCGAACGTACACCCACGTGACAAGCCTTCCTTCTACACCCAGATAAAAGGGAAATAGAAGTGCGTAGAATTGCCTCCCCTGAAAGTTATGCCCTATTAAATGCAGCACTTTGACCATTGAAATTTCTGGGGAAAGTGTGAATATTGTTTATATAAGTGCATGCCATCGATTGTGGATGGGAGTAACAACGTACAAGACGATTATGGATGGGAGTAACAACGTATGAGGCGATTATGAAAGAGAGTTCGGCCGAATTTACTTTCCGGCCATTTTGATTGGGCCAGCACTGTTCGCTGTGACGGACTACACACGCCGCGGCGATGTTTCAATATCAGGCTCGGGAACCAGGATGACGCCAGATTTCCCAAATCCCTTCTCGCGACGACGTAACTTTTCAATGATTGGGAAGGCGGCGTATTTTTTAATCCCGTGAGATGGCGCTTATGTGAAGCAGGATCTTGAGCCATTGTTATGTCAAAATTTGATTGGACCGCAGCGTCAACATTGTTACAATATATCAGGTTCTGTTGTATAGTCACGTTGTTTTTAATATGATGTCATTATGGTGATTTGGGAAAGCAACATTTGATGTGGATAAAATGACGTTAACGTCCCATCGCCGGGATGGGTCCAAATTCTCGGTGAAAATGATTTTTACGAGATGACGTCATAGAGAGACAGTTCAAAAAAGTCTATAGACCCGGGCGTATATCCGCTCTGCAGGAAAATACACGTCTTGTACAGGGTTCAGACTACAAATTTGCCTAGAAATAGCCACTGAGACCCTACTCACTCAAGTTCCCCACAAATTAATAAAAATATGAGTCATAACGTTGTCTTTGACCTAAACAAACTCAAAGCTTGTCCAAAGAATGTTAAAACAGGAATTCATATGACTACACATCGTGCCATTGACCATGTGAGAATATTTGTAATTTATTCTTACTAGCCCTAAATTTATTGAAAAACAACATAGTTCAAGCCCAAAATGACGCAATTTCGACACTCGGACCATACCTTTTTTTCTCCTCAGCTGTAGGTTAAGCATTCATAAGTAGAGAAACACAGATCATAAAATGATATGTCGACCCACCAGGTTTCCGTCAACCACTTTCCGAACGAAAGCCTACTATTGCAGCAACAACAACAGGCTGTTGCCCGGGCACAGGACCACGCACTGTTTCCCTGTAGACAAAACTAGCAAAGCCACATTTTCCCCTTACAGATACGGTGGATTATGAAGCTTGTCAATACTGCAATGACACCAGTACTTAGATATTAACTCCTCAACAAAAACCTTACCCACCGGTGTCCTATAGTCTAAGCAACGCTTTTCTCCTCAATTTCAAAGGGCCAAAAAGTACGAAACTGTGAACTGCACCCGAACTGTAACAACATCAAGTGTGTACAAAAAGTATTGTTCTCCGCCATTCAGAATAGATAGTTCTGTATGTTGGAGTTAACATTATATCATAAATTATACTGTAAGTTCAAAAGAATTTAATTAAGAGTCAATGTGATGTCATTAAAGTTACTTAATGTGAGTAACAATATAATCTATAAAATATGAAATGCAATTTATGCATTGGATTGAATTTCATTCATTAACAAAGTAAGGCATTTTCGTATGATGCATTCTTAAGGCTGTCTTAATGGAACAGGAGAATTGTCGCAAATTTTCGGTTCAGTCAATTCAAGTTGAACCCTTTGTATTTTCCTCTAATATCCCATTTATTCATTTCAGAAAATGTCACCCCCGATATTCCGATCTTTTTTGTTTTTAAGCAAGAAATGATTTTCTAAAACGTTCCATTTCAACTCGAACTACGAAAGATATGCACGTACGAAAAGTAATGAGTATTACCATATGTGGATGTACATGGTCGCTCGGCAAACTTGGTGCACGATTAAATAGATGCTGTCATTTCATTCCTTTCTCTGCGAAAGCAATTGTGACGTCATGACAAAGATTGAACATACAAGTATGTAACCGATGTTTATGCCATCCGATTTACGTTTTGGAACGTTGAATATTCATGAGCTTGTGCATATCGCAAAAAAGTTCACAGAAACGCGTTTTTTTCCCACCCCATTTGTCTTCTTTTACCTATATTTACGGCATGCTAAGCTACTTCATCAATTCAAGGCATATAAAAGTCACAGTATAGAAATTCTCCGGTATTGTCAACTTAAACGTTCTTGAAATTTTAACATAAAGCCATGGACGGTGCATGTATATCATGCGGCTTTGGTGATAAAAAAGACCACATGAAAACTGTATCTGAAAACATCTTTGCTGATTTTTGAAGATTTCTTTTCCCACCGCATTAAATGCAGTGAAATGCTTTTATTGTATGGTGGGTTCTATGGACCATATTCATAATGATGATTGTTCAGTGACGTCATAAAACTGTTTCCACAGCCTTATGATCAGCTCTGAATAAAGCTCTTCTGAACCGTCCCCCGTAATGCATGTCTATGGAATATCTTAATATAACGTTAAAATTCTGCTCTGAGCCCAGAGAAAAGTCGGCGTAATATGGCCCATAAACCTTACCATATAAACATTTGACTGCGTGTAATTTGATGCAGAAAATTTTTTAAAAATCAGTGAAGGTATATTTACATACAATTTTCAATGGTACGTTTACTCACCATAACTTTACAATATTTTTAGTACTTTCAGTCCCTTAAATTGAAGATTGCCTTATTTTACAGGGATCTTTAAATTTCAGGAGAAATGGCCTCTGATAGGAGAACAGAAGAGAGTTGAAACAGATGGCTTTATCCAGACCAAAATTGGAATGAATGAATGACTGAATGATTAATTGAGCTATTAACTCTTTACTCTTCAATCACATTATTAGTCATATTTTTGTAGCGAAATTAATCATATCATTTTTTTATTTATTTGTCTGGTGTTTTACGTCGCACTCAAGGATATTTCACTCATATAATATACGACGGCATTAGAGTTGGAGGAAACCGGGCAGAGACCGGGGGATACCAACGATCCTCCACAGGTTGCTATTATTTATATAACCGATATAAACATATATAATGTACCGATATAAACAAATGATATATATAAACTACAGTTACATTCAAGTCCAAATCATGCTGGCTTCCCCTCCGGCCGTACGAGGGAAGGTGAATGTATAAATGAAATATTCTTGAGTGCAACGTAAAAGAACAATCAAATAAATAAATAAATGTAGTTATATTCATGTCAATCGACTCGGAGGCTTGGTGGTTAGAGTGTCGGCCTCCAGGTCGGGAGACCCGGGAATCAATCCTGGGTCAGGTCATACCAAAGCCTTTACAAATGGTACTTGTTGCTGACTCGCTTGGCGCTCAGCACTGAGAAGTCAGAGCAAGGAAACAGGAAGGGTCGGCCTGGTGTCTGACTGGGGTGTCATGTCTGGTGTCTTCGGCATGATGCTCCAGTTGCGAGAGGACTCTGGCGCCATGGACACGTCCTGCCACAAGGAGGCAAAGTATATATACATTATAAGTAAGGACTCCAGGTAATCATATGACTGGAAACTTGCAAACATACATACAGACACAATACTGGTACAATCTTCAGTATTCCCATTTTTTCTCAGCCTTTCTCCCAGAAAACATAGCACTCATGATTAAATGGTGGAGCCATGCTTTGGATGAATCCCCCGAGACTTGAGTCCAGTTTTCTCGGAGTGGATCAGCTGTGACTTTATGTTAGCGAAGATTTGTCAGGAATGTCCGGGCGTGTGGTCGTTTCCGCCTCTCATATACCGGTATCTGAATCCACGCCGTCGTGTTCAGGCCCAAAAACACAGATCGGATCAACCAATAGTTAAATAATTTTTTACAAATGGATATCTCACAGAAGTCCCGACAAACATCATTTGTTAGATTTCTCATTAGGCTGCATGCACTTTAAAACCAGATGAGATTATTCCAACTCTTTGTGTTTTGTAGTTGGACGCACCCATGTGATTTAAAATAGTCAGAAAAGGACACCATCGCAAATCAAAAAAAATGGACCAACGCTTTGTGGTATGTTTCTGCCTGCGCCATGCATTGTTTTCATTAAATTATTATTATATTTTACATTATTGTTAACTAACATTAAAATTCATACTTTTGTACATGGAATAGTATAGAAGGTGACGTTAAACGTGATTTGACGTGGTCTGTCATGTGCCGTGACGTTAGATGGCGTGGTATAATCCAATCTCATTAAAATCAGATCGTGTGGCCTCTACGTTAACGCGATCTGAATCACTCCCAGTGTCAAATGTTTTCTGTGGTTCATTCAATTAATGAAACCCCAATGATTCAATGAATCAGCGGGCTGTTTCTCGATTTGAGGCAGAAACTCAGGACATCGCGGATTATCGCTTTGACTGACCTCAGACCTTTCCGATCTCAGCGTAAACATAGCGACGAGGCTTGCTGATGCTAATCGTACTGAATGCCAGCGTAAACGCGAAATTGCAAGAGCGCGTTTCCTGGGTTTAGAGTTGAAAAGAACGACAGGATCCACGCACTGACCGAGCGGTTATAATACGAGCGCGCTGATTGGCTGAACATTACGTATTCTCGAAGGTCTCCCAGAATTCCTCCAAACACAATAAATAATGGCCCAGTGTCAGATGCCCACACAGCATAATTAATTTCACATTTACTTACATGTAAACCTTAGGCCTCAAAGCAATGTCCCTAAATCTGCAAGCCCCGAAAAAGACGCAAATTTATACCTCTGATGAAACTTTGAAGCCTGTCCTATAAAGTGATACCATCCATCAAGCAGTAAAAATGAAAGGAGCAGAAGAAAATATCTCTAAAAATACCACCAACCTATATTCGTCCGGAAGCATTAATTGTGGAGTGTAGCCAGATTCCGGAGGCGTAACACACCAAAAACTAAGGATCTGATTTCAATGAGACTGGACGTGACGTAGCTTAAAGCAAGCGAAAGCAGAATATCGGTTGTGGTTGTGGTTCAGGTTTGGTGGGGATGGAGCTGGAAGGAAGTATGTCATCTGGTAGGCTTCGGACCACGATGTTAACGCACATTGTTAACGTTTTGATTCCGTCGATTTTGAGGCAAAGATGAAATATCTCCAAAAAACTCGACGTCTGGATGTTAAAGCGCCATTTTAAGCTGGACATCAATGTTAAAAAGTCATTTTTCCTCGAGTTTCAAAACACCAGGACGGGCTTCAAAACTAGACGTGTCGGTTTTGTTTTTCAGATGAACGTGTGCTGGTGGTAGCCAGAGTATGTGATGACTTGGCTAAACTCCTCACAGTGTTTCTTGGGTATCACGAAACTCTACACTTACTACAGACTGCTTACAGCGTTTACAACAAACCTCCTTACCGGCGCCAATACGAAGTCTGCAAAATCGCTGGACAACTGACTGTGTTATACCACCAAGACGCGTGGAGGACGTGAAGCTGCAATCGTAAATAACATATTATTTTTTGGTTTATTTCATAACGATTCAATCAACCGGTTTTCGTAAAGCGAATTCATTCATCCAGACTGTAATTCCTTGGCCGAATGATGATCCTGAATTCATATTTCAAGAATTATCGACTGTCTAGATGGCATGGACCTTTCCGAGCTGTCAATCAACAATGCCAATTCGACCAATCATAATCAATGTTGTTGCAAGTGTGCCAACCGCATGTACCACACATTGGTTACAAATGTGCATTCTTACTGTGACGTCATGGCGTCACAATTGCTTTCACCGGGAATGGAATGAAAAGTAACGTTGTCACGAGAAGGTGAGGTGAGACAGCGAATGTGGTGGATGTATTCATTTCGATGAAATACACTGGGGAACCGGCGGCAGGACCTTGACGTAATTTTACTGACGTCAAATGTTCCTTTCCTAGTTCGTCTTAATGACGTCATATTAAAGACAGTACGACGTCACTTAGAAAGTGATACATTGTAACACTGTAGAGGCATTCTCAAGTAAGAGTCACTACTATGCTGGCTAGCGCGCTAGACAGCGACTCTCATACAGATATAACTCATTTTGGAAATGTGACTATAATGGAGACTACTCTGTTTCATCAGTTACGCAATATCCGCGGACCGCAATATTTTCACCCATCAGAGCCTAAACTTCGATTTTCAAAATGTTGCATATCAGCTCGATTTTTCTTAACCATTGTACGTGTTGTGTATCTGCTTGAACTAAAGTTTCTTTTTAATCTGTTTGTTGAGAAAAAATATCAGAATCCAAAAGCCTAGTACGCTGAGTAAAGCGGCGGAACTACCTACACGTAAAATATACGCGGCCTTAGTACCCTCCGAAATTTTGGGGGAATGGCGTGTGTGTAGGCCAGAGCTTGACCTCGGAGAATCTCGTAGCAGGCATGTCTCGCTTGCAAACTGTAGATGTTGTGCCACAATCCTATTTTAACGTCACAAAGCCTCCAGGTCCTTGTTAACACTAGCGCTACCCCACGGGATTAGAAAATATGCCTCCTTCCCATTGCGGAGGAGAATGAACAGCCCAGTCACTTCTGCTGGTGCTTACATTATTTTTATTATCCTTTGCTATCAATTCTTTTAATGTTCATTGCCTAACGCAAGTTGTATGCCTGATTCGATCTATAGACAGAGACATTTGTGATGAAGAAGATGGCTTCCAATGCAACAGAGTCCGGTGTTCAGGCCATGAGGTTGGGAAACTATCATGAAGCTCACCACCACCTTCTCTTGGCCAACAGTGTGCTGAACGCCTTGTCCGCTGCACATACGGAGGTCGACCAAATCGAGAACTTGGAACATTTCATAAGCCTCTACCAACACAAACTACACACGTCTGCATGCAACTGCAAGAGTGAGTGTTAAACGTCAGTAATATTTAATACTACTAAACAGAAAGTGACTCTGGTGTAAAAATTATTTAACCAGATCTAGTAGCCGCTACGTCTACTGTTGTTTACTGGACCTAACGTCACTAGATCTGACGTCACTAGATCTGACGTCGTTAGATCTGACATCGCTAAGGTTAGGGCGCAGTCTAGAGTTTTGCCTGGGAATGTCGAGAAAAATTGCACTGACTGCACATATCCCCAAAATGACAGAAATCTGTCATAATAATATCATTGTTATGACAGTTACACCCAAAATATAACCTTTAAACTCCATAAAATATTCTCATGGAACATGTTGCATCACACCTCCAACCATGCGCCAGCTTTCAAAACGTACACTTTTTGCACTGAAATGTTCAAAACATGCATGAAACGGTGAACTTTGGTCCAATATTGAGCAAATTTCGACTCTCGCATTATATTATTTTCTGTCCATTTTTTAAATGCTCATTTATCAGCACACAAAACATCATAATACGGAGAGATCGGTCATCCAGTTTTCCCCCAATTCTCCCACAAAGACTGGCAAGTCTCTACAACAACAACAACGAGCAACTGTTTATGCACCCTGTCAGGCATGTTGAGTTCCCCAGCAGAGCTACCTCAGCCGTATTTCTGCCATCTCAGCATAGGTTATTTTGAAGCCTAGCAATACTGCAGTACATCACAAACACAGATGTGAGCTACTGGGCAAAAAACTAGTCCACTTGTGTGATCAAAACTCACTAATGCAGTTTAATAAAATTTTAGATCTTCGCCAAAAGTTACGAAACTGTATATGGCACCCTTAGGTCTATAGTGGTCGCTTCCAATGCTGACTTCTTGCTTCCTAGATCTGAATTAAGTCAACTTCAATGAAGCCAAATCTTACTAGATCTTAATCTGTGCGTCACTAGATCTGACGTCATTGGTAACGTCAGTTGCATTACACTAAGATCTAGCAGCGGCTCTCCTTTCCGAATTTTTGCTAACTGGGAAAGAGAGTAACACCATGCAACCCCACTAAAGTTGGGTCTCGTAGCCGCCTCCTATGCTGAATTGTCGCTAGCCAGACTGCAGGTAACACCGATCTCACTAGTCAGAACTAGAACCTTTACTCCCAGAAATGACTAGTCACTTACTAGATCTGAAATAGCTCCGGTTTCACCACTCTAAGATCTAGTAGCTGCCCGCCATGCAGTCTTGTCACTGGCTGGATCCAAAGTTGCCCCAATCTGACAGAGACCGCATTCGTGAGAGACTCCTGGGTCATAATTGTGGGCCCAATGGAATATTTTTAGACGTAAATGCTTACAGCTATTTCTGCATAGACAAAAAATTAGGCCAACGTCGAATTTGCTTGTTTAAGCTAAACAGAATAGGGAAGTTTCGAGTTCGAACTATTTTATTGCTAAAGGTAAGAAAAGTCCTATTGCACCACGTGGCCTGACAAAAGTGATAGGCAACTACTTCTGATTAAATCTGCTATAACATGAGTGTCTTAAAAACATGTCACAAAAAGTTATTCATACTAGACGAACTGTGGTGAATATTAAAAAGCAGACCATTTGCGAACTTCAAAGGTTGAAATGTCATTTGGATGTCCCGAATAGGTTAAGATGGATGACCAGTACATTATGGTCAGCAAACATTGCCTAACACTTTTGAAAAGTCACATTCTACAGTAGGACTCTTTACCTTTAAACTCGAAAGTCTCCTATGTTTTATCGTTGGTTTCATTGTCCACATGCCAGACAGAATTGCGCTGCCCTGCCCAGTACCCGAAAAAGTTTGGACTAAAGTATTGAAAAAACTGTCGGAGGAAGATAGCTGGGACACGGTTCGTGTGCTCATGGAAGAAAGAGCCAGCGTAAGTGGTGTCGGTGGATGTGTTTATCATATACGTTTTCTGATTGGTGTTTTATCTGTCATATTTAAGAAATATATTTTTTAACGGATACGAAACTTCACGATTGTATCAAATGTGTGCACTCTCTATAGCATTTAAAGAAAATAAAAGAAGCATAACAACAAAGCATGTATCAGAAAGCTTCGTGCATAAAACAATTCATTTATGCCTGTCTACAATTGAGATAAACCGAGGGAAAATAAACAAGAAAAAAAATCCGGCTAAGGCCTTGAACAATTATGGAAGGCAAGACGAGGGTGGAGATACCGTGTGTGCAAACGATTGTATAAATGCAGCAATTTATACGTTTTTCTTACAGATTATTGATTTTAACCCATTTCAAAAAAGTTCCTTTCCTTTCTGCTTTGATTTTGGAAGCAGTCATTTTTATGCCGAATAGCGTAACTATTTCCTGGCTGTGACATGCTTTTCCCACATTATAACTGAATTAGAGACTCTGATGGGCTACACAAAAGGGGACAAATCGCAAACATATCGTTTTCAGCCGTGATGCTGCAGTGTTTGTGTACTACCTAAGTGCTGTTTGGAAGACACATGCATCTAGAAGTTTGGCGCAATCCAAGAAAGAACAAAGGAGCACACAATTTTGGACCTCTTTGTCAAAGGCGGAAAGGAGTTTTAAGTTTCCCATTGCTGCTAATTTGGCTGTAAAATTATTCATTTATTCATTCAAATTGTCTACAGGCTGACAACCCTCTCTCAGGCGCTGCTGAGGGCTTCTGTGCCACTGAGGTTAATATCCAAGGACTCTTTAGCGGGCTTTGTGATGAGGAATTGGCTTCCTGGGGGTTGGATTTGGCTGCGACCCTTTTGAGAAAAGGGTCCTCAGTGAATACTGTGAGGACAAAGTATGATTCTAACCCGATTGATGTGGCACTAAAATTTGGACTACGATTTGGTAAGTATCAGGAGTGACAAAAGGCGGTACGGCGGGTGTTTAGCCCAGCATTCAAAGGGTTTATGTCATATAGAACGCAACCGACATGCTTGTGACAACTGTCAATCATCGGGAAAGCGGAAACCGGAAACTCCAAAGTAGGTCATGATTCTGTTATTCTGACAATACGTCAGTTTTATTATGTTCACTACTCTAGTTACTGGTATGCAACTGTATCGTCACGGCAGTCAAGCATTCAAGGCTGCTCATTCTAGATCTATTTTTCCATGGACAAGATTTCATGTCATGAAATGTTCACCAACTTGATTTCCAGATTTCAATTTTTTTTTTATTCTTTTGCATTATATCACAATTACGCACTTATGACACAAACTAAGTTGTACAAAAATGACAAATCCGGACTCGAACTCGCGATCTCCCTGTTCGAGAATGTGATGTATAAAGCAGCAATAGGCCAAGTCCTGGCTTTACCGTCGTGCCGCCTTACCTCCTTTCACTTAATATATGGTTGTTGGTATTTTCTTAGGTTCTTGCAAGCCTGCAAATAGGTGCCTGACATTTTTGAAAACCTCTGGTGAAAGTGGTATGATCCAAGAGACCTTTGTCCCGTAATACATAAAACGGACATCATGGCCATGCCACTTTGTCCACATTGGTGTTTTCAAAAAATGTCAGACACCTATTTACAGGCTTCATATTTTGTTGAAATGTTCCAAAAAAAGAGAAAAGAATAACAAAAATACTGAGCCCTGATCGGTTTAAAAGGGCTGTGGCTCGTGAGTAGTGCACTGGTAGGATCATACAATATCCGATGGTCTTACAACGGAAGTTTTCTTTAAAACTCAATTTTAACTGTTGTATCTGGAAACAAGCATTCTAGAAGCATTAAACTGTGAAAGCAACACACACTTCCTTCAGCTGACAAAACACATGTAGTTGGATGAAGTCTATACCAGAACAAAAAAGAAATAATTTTTTTTCACAATTGGGCGTAACAGATCAATATTTGGTTTCACCAAGAATAGCTACTGACTGTGTATTAAGTTTCTATTTACAGTATACTAAACATGCATATGTAAATGTCCATAATGTTGGAAACGGATGAAACAACGCGAAAATTCATCGGTATCATGTAGGGATCTGACAACTTAAAAGAATCAAGCATTGACAAGTTATGTGAATTTATTTTGACACAACTACTCCTTGGAACAATAAACCGTTACAAACGTGTGTTGCTAAATGACAGAGAGAGATTGTTGATTTTCAGCCCTAAGAAATATTCTGAGTCTGAGGGGAATCATTCGGGAACCATAGGTGGGCTGGGCTACATGAACAAGGATAAGAATGTATGCAGCATCTGCATTACACCGCCTCCCCCCTCCAAAAAAAAACCAATAATAGAAAGAGATCGGGAGATAATAATATGAAATTCCAGGAGTTTTCAATGACCAAATCTTAATTGTAGAGTAATGTTTTATCTTGCATTTCCTTTTAAAAGTATCCAGTATTTAAACCATTATAAATATTCATATTTTCACAATGACCCGGGAGCCTCTCATCATTGTGAATGCTGGAAGTTCACGTCCAACTCCAGCCGACGTAGGTTCACTTTTCTCTCCAGTTAGAAGCAATAAAGTTTGCTTGCAACCTCCGGATGGCTGTGGGTTTCCTCTGGACTATGTCCGGTTTCTCCGCATAATTATTTAATTCTGGCCTTCGCCTGTAAGTGAAATATTCCTGAATACGCTGTATAATATACCTTTCAAATAGTAAATATTTTTAAAAGATTTTTTCTGATTAAATTGTAATAACTTTAACTTAGTCCAACGGTTTTAATTTTAAATATTTATTTTGTACTTCATTTTCCCTACGGGAAAAAAATCAGCATTTTTATTTTGATCTTCTCAGTTTTATATCAACTTTTTGTTCATGTCCTGTGTTTATGTCACATTTTAAAACTATCATCAACATGCCCATGTTTACGCGAAAGAAAGAAAGAAAAAAAAAACAGCGGTAAAAATGTATTTTACTTTGCTTCAACCATGACACTCGAAGTTATCCTCTTTATACGCCACTCAAACAGTAAGTCTGGACAGATTTCTTGTCTTGCTTTTTTCCCAGCTGAATAAGCTCTACTTCTAAATTTACTTCTCACTGAAAATCCTTACCGCTGTGTTTTGTCAACCTTGTATTATTGTAAATGCTACACTACTGGCTTAGCAGCAGGAGAAACGTAAGGACTACAAACAGCGCCATCTTTGATGTCACTTCAACATAGCTTAACTTTGTATTAACCATTGTCTATTTTTAACTGTGATTTTTACACTGCATGCTACAAAGATTAATGAATAGAAGGTAGGACACGACCTCAGTGTGGTTTATAATGACCCAGTTTGTCACTAGAACCAAGGTAACATGTGCATGGGTGGAGTAGCTAGGTAACGGAAATTGGGCCATGCATAATGCGACAAATACAACGATCAATCGGCCGAGTAACGTTAATAATTTGTTTTGAAAGGTAATTTCTCACATTTTAATCTGAGAAAATGAATGATATGCTCTTCGCAGAATCAGAATTTTCAAGGAGTTTCCTGGAGTTCTTAATTTTGTCAAAAAATGTCCCCGGAGTTCGTGAAAAGAAAAGCTTGAGTCGACCCGAATTTAGCGAGTGGGTCGTGTTGCCCGCAACAAAACATTCTTTTTCAGTTTTTCTGACCGAATCAGTGGAATTTCCGACGGATTTTATCATGGAGCAAAAGAGTGGCCGCAAACAATACGCCTATGTTATTGTCAAGAAATGATCTGAGCAGTTTTTCATTACTTAATGACTTTGTGCTATACAATGGCAATGTTGCAATAAGCCATATAGCGGTTTCCAGTTGCGCATAATTGCGCATGAGCAGAACGCGTCATACGGTAGACAAACAAAAGCACATGGCCATTCATGTCCATCTCTTCATAATACAGACTTCGGCAACAGACCAGTGTAGAGCTCAGTTCAAATTTTTTTCAGTTTTCGGCTTGAATCAGCCGTATGGGGCTTATGGGGCTCACTTGCCCAAATAGAAGAAAACCTTTCAGGAATGCTGAAACAGACCGCGGAAGTAGACACTAAAACTGAAACCGGTAAATCGGTGACAATTCTGACCACATCTGAAATGTTCTCATAGGACTTGTAGCTGTCGGCTTCACTTCCAGCCCCCCCCCCCCCCAAAGTGAGCAAAGTCTAATTGGCGTATCGACATTTAGCTTTTTTCTCCCCTTTGCTCAATATCTCTTACAGTTTGACACTTTTGGTTTATAACCTCATTCCCAGGTTGTCTTCGTCTCCTTGAATCTATTCTCGAGCTGTCTGGACACAAAGCTAGCAAGAGTAAAGTCCATGGTGATACGCTGCTCCACCTGGTGGTCAAAGCCGGTATGGCGGACACGTCTGTTGGAGTGACGGCCATCACTCTACTCCTGGATCACGGAGTACGGCCGGATATCCCGGACAGATATGGGAAACTGCCTCTTGAGTATCTGAACCCCACGGATCAAGTGTACGATTTCTTACTGAAAACACGACCAAAACCAGGTAGGTGTACATGGAACCCTTTATGTTACAGACAGCCGTTTATCATGTTAATGGACACAAAGCCTGAACTCGAACCTGACAAAACTACACCCTGACAAATCTCGACCTGACAGTTTCATGCCCCAATACATTGAACACTGTAAAGAAGAGGCCACATTTTTAGAAAGTTCCAAATATGTGGTCTATTTGGCGTTGTTTTTTAATTAAATTAAGAATGTGGTGCAAGGGTGGATTTTTTGGAATTTATTCAAGCACAGTGACGTGGCGGATTTTTTTTTTGTCGTTAAACATGCTGTAAATGCTATGTTTCCACACTGAATACAGATAAATATGTTGTACTGTTTCCTTCTTTTTAAGGGTTGCCGTTAGCCTCCTGGACAGGTCCTCGCGCGGATCCATGTGATTTGTGTTGGTCAGGCATGACTTCCGCTGAGGAACTCTTCCGTAAAGGCCGCTATTCCATGGCCATGGAACGCCTGTGCGCTATTTTATCAGACAAGTCCCACCCCTCAGCAATCCATAACAGCGTGTTGGAAGCGGCCATTGGCCATCTTTGTGGGGACATGGTGCAGCTGGTTCAAACAGGTAATCCAGGTACAGACATAATGGTCTACGTTATGACCGCTGAAGGTTCAAACATGTAATCGGGTACAGACATAAGGGTCTACGCTATGACCGGCGCTGGTTCAAACACTCGTGATCTGGGTAAAGACAAACTGTTCCACGTTATGACCACTGCTGGTTCAAACAGGCAGTATGGGTACAGACATAATGATCTACAATATGACCCCTCTGTTTCAACAGGCAATCGAGGTAGAGACAAACTGGGCCTCTTATGGTTCAAACATGGATTTTGTTTGGTGTTCACGCTGCACTCAAGAATATTTCACTTAGGGTAAGCGGAAAGCGGATAGAACCCGGGAGAAACCCACGACAATCCGCAGGTTGCTGGCGGACCTTCCTCTATACGGTCGGAGAAGTAGTCAGCATGAGGTGAACTTAAAGGATAGTAGAACACCCCAGGGCTGAGATTTGGTCAATTTTTTATATTTCACATTCTTATTCTCCATTCTCCTATCTTTCCTCTCACTTAAAGATGAAAACCAAATTCGAATTGTAAATACCTAAAATTTGACAAAAGTATAACATGTTGTAACCAAGGCAGTTGTGTTTTCTTAGTTTATTCTGATTAAAGGGATTAGCTCACTGAAGGGTTACCTGTTGTGAATAGACACGCCTCTATGTGAATTGCCTCCCGCTATAAACCGTACATGGCTGCTGGAGCAGACTACCTATGCTGGAGCAGAATATCTATGCTGGAGCAGACTACCTATGCTGGAGCAGAATACCCATGCAGACCTATTAACTAAAACAACAAGCTTAATCACCCCACCCGGGTGCCATTGGGGGAGGGGTTTATAAACACATCCTAGCTGGGTTTGCTCAAAAGTGTCAAGATAAAAACAAAAATTTACGCTATGATGGATCATGATAAGATTTAAAAGTTAACTTAACTGGGTTCATGTTTTAACTGGAAGCAGGACAGTATGATTAAAATTAATTGGTGACGTAATTAATGACAAATTTTGTGACACGTAACACACCTCTTTTTCTCCCTCTCTGTTTTCAATTTTGGTGAAATACTTTATTTCTCCCTTTTTTTTTAAAATTAATACAGTGAAACTTGGCACACGTGCAGCTAAATACCTAAGCTAGAAAGCGAACCCACAGATTTTTTAAATATCTTTTCTAGTATTAAAATATAACTGCAAGAACATCAACGTCTCAATTTTTAAAAATTTTTGAAAGGTTTATGTTTAAATGATCACTGAGAACAATCTAAGATGAGTCTTTAAATCTCTACTGTCTTATACAGTGTACAGGTTGTAAATGTACCAGTGAGTAAAGCACGAGTGAAGGGTCTCCGCCATGCTTGATAACAGTGATGGAATGTACACGTAGACTTGTACTGATAACCAGAATACATCTTGCCTCAACTGCAACCTCTATGTGTTTGCCCTTTTCTGAAATACAACAAAATTCTGAGTTACTATTTAAACGGTAAATTATCCATTTGAGGAAGGAAAATTTGGACATTTTGAAAACTGGCGAAAAATAGCAATTTGAAAAACAGCTCTAATTTTAAAAGCCTTTTTTTAAATCGCCAGTTGTTTAGCTTTCAGAATATAGATACGTATGACCATATTTGATCAATATTTTAGGCTACACAAGACAAAATGTGAAATTTTTCCCATGACAGGTTCTAGTATCCTCAACTCACATCGATCGCATAGGTGAGTGGTGCCTCATTATACCCTTAGCGCGCTAAGCCCCTCGGCCCCAGAGTTCCCTGAAGATCTGTGTAGTGTGGAAATCTGTACGTCACACGTGGCGAAATTCTTCAGACTGAAGGTTTTACTCAGGCACTGTGTTTCTTTCTCTCATAAAACTGACAGCCATGGTATGAGTTAGACGTTTAACAGTATTCAACGGGGAACCTCCGTGGCGCAGTCGGTTAACGCACTAGCGCAGCGTAATGACCCAGAAGCGGCCCATCAATGCTGTCGCTGTGAGTTCAAGTGCGACTAATGTTGACTACTTCTCCGGCGGTGCGTGGGAAGGTCTGCCAGAAACTTGCGGATTGTCGTGGGTTTCCTCCGGGATTTGCTCGGTTTCCTCCCGTAATAATGTTGGCCGCCGTCGTATACGTGAAGTATTCTAGAGTACTACGTAAAACACCAATGAAATAAAGGAATAAATAAACAGCCTTCAGATAAATGAAAAAATAAATGAATGAATCAATAAATCAATTAGTGCACATCGTTAAATCCTCATGAAGTTTTTACGGGGGGAAGTTTTGAATATAGCTAAAGGCTTTTCATTGCAGGGATCCCATCATGTATTGTCCGTCTTCCAACAGACGTATTTCGCCGCGTGGTTAATAAGATGGCTAGGAATCATCAGAGGCGCCTCGTTGCCAGTCTTATCCGTGCTCGGAGACAGGCAGAGCCGCACACTCAAGCCATGGCAAAGAAACTCCAGGTTTCCAATGTGATTAACTGTGATCTGCCCACAGAGATCAAATCCGAGGTATGCTCAATTTGTTTGTTTATTTGATTGGAGTTTTACCGCAGACTACAAAATATTTCACTTATATTCGACGGCGGCCAGCATATGATGGTAAGAAACCGGGAATAGCCAGGAGGAAAAATCCACGACCATCTGCAGATTGCTGGCAGACCTTCCCATATACGACCAGAGAGGAGGCCAGCACGAACTGGACTCACAGAGACCGCATTGGTGAGACCTTCCTGGATCAACCTGCACTGCCCTAACACCCTTAGCTTTCGGACACGGAGGCCCCAGTCATGTTAAGTTCAATATTCAACCCCCCCCCCTTCCCCCAATGATTACTGTAAGTGGGTTAAAACCAATCTCAGAGCTAGTTTACCCAACTAACTCAGGGGTCTCTTACCGATGCGTTCGCTCTTCCAGACCTCTTCATGTTGGCTTCCTCTCAGATCTTACCTATGTATGTGTGCTTGGGTTTTACGTGCTCAACCATTTTTCCGACAAATGACGAGGAGTCCTTGGGATGTAGATATGCTATGTCTTCTTGTGGCAGGGTGAATCCATGCCGACAAAGTGATGCCGCCACTGGAGCATCATGCCGAAGACACCAGACATGACACCCTAACTAATCACATTATGCTGACACCAAGCCAACCAGTCCTGTTTCCTTGCTCTCAGCACCTCTGAGTGCTGTGCGTCAGGCCACCGAGACGGCGCCGATCTTACATGGGAATGTCCGCCAGCAACTTGCAGGTCGTCGTGGGTTTCAACCGGGCTCTGCCCGGTTTTCTCTAACCAGTTTACTGGCCGCCGTCAAATAAGTGAAATATTCTTGAAATATTCTTGAGGACGAGGCAAAACGCCAATCAAATAAATAAATAGACAAATAAAGACGTAGACTTTTCTACTTATATTGTGCTGCATTGAGATCTTCCTCGTTTGGATATCATGCTAAGTAATCGTTAACGCTCCTGTATATCTTTCTTTTCATTGTTTCTTTCCTTTTTTGTGGTCCTCATTTTAGATTATCAGTGTCTTATTAAAGAATGGCGCCAATCCAAAGACATCTTGTAGTGTAGCCGAGGACCCCATAAAGATGGCTGTTGATAGAAAAGAGTTTCGACTCGTTCCTGCATTGATACAGCACGGATTCAGTCCTATAAACATCGCCCGCCAATGCATCTGGCTCTGAAACTGGCTTTAGATTGGGATAAAGGTATTCTTAGTAAATTTAAAACACAACAGCACAAAAGAGTAGAAACAGAGTAAAAACAGAGCAGCGACGAGAGTGTGAAAGTTGGTAAATGGTCACGCCACCGGTGCTACCCGGCATCTTGTCAGATTGCCTCAGTTAGGGTTTTATTCTAACTGTTCATGTAAGTGTTTACGTGACGTGTCTTTTTTATATTTTTATTGGGGGTGCACGTCGTCCTGGCGGAATACCTGTTGAAATCGTTTGGACTATTACTTTTTGTTCTCGTTGAGCTTCAATGTCTCAAAAACTGCCAAAGGTAGAAATCAAGCTTGACAGTCGAGATTCTGTAATTCTTGGACAACTTTTGGGACTTTTTGACTTTTACTCGTCACGTGGTTTGGAAGGCGTTTGGAATCTTATGTTTCAAAAGTCGTTGCAAGTCTTCATGTCAAAAACTTCTAAATCGATTAGACTGAAATTCTACATATTCTCTTAAAATGACTGTGTACCGTGCACCTTGTAACAAAATTGAACATCTGCAAGCAATGTGTACTAGGGGTGTACAAATTAAATACTTGAGAAAAAAATATATCTAATGTCGGTACACATGGCTAAGTACCTCTGGCACACAACAACTGTAGAGGTTAAATTTTGTCATTATGTAAAATGCCGTTTTTAGAGAGTACCGCTACCACATATAAAAGGAACCTTTTGCACAAAAAAGTGTATCACCACCATATGATTGAAATATTGCAGACTTGGCCTTAAGCCATAATCATTCATTCCAAACATGATAGTAATTTTATCAGAAGTTTTACAGCAGCGGAAATTGCAGAATTTTTTTCTCTCAAAAACTTACATATCAAAAGGCCATTTTATATGTAATCTGCTGTGCAAAGCTTTCTGGGGCCTGTTCCATGTCTGTAAAATGCCTCGTTTTCGATTTATTTTCCGACGTCCGCCATTCTTAAGAAACTGAATTTATCCTAGCAGAATGAAAATTATTAAAGCTGGAAGAATTGAACCTGTGGGAGATTGTAGCACATGATCTGTCCTTCAGCGATACATGAACCCAGATTTTACAATCCCTTGCATTTATCAATAGATGAAGTAATTAGTTTTTGGGGGCTATTTTTTGTCCGTTGTTGTTGTTTATCCCTTGCTCAAACTTTAAAACAAATCTTAAGCGTCTCAAGCAGAGGCAGATGTTATTTGAAAAATCAGAGAAACCTTTTGTACGTGTAATGTTGATTAGTAGACGTGATGAGTTAGAGGAAACAGGATTTGGTGAAGTTTTGTCCCAAAATCATATTTGAAAAATGTAAAATAAAAATGAAAATAAAAATTCTGAAAATGCATGATTGCCTGTTGAAAAGCTGTCATGAAAGCGGACCTGGGGGCCTTAAATGTTAAAGTAGCCTACATATTCCCATGGAGCATATTATGATCTACTTTTATGCTCACGTCTGTTGTTTCACAAAATCTGTCTGTCTCCTTTTCTGTTCCTAGCTACAAAAAACTTGCTTCAATATAGATAATTTATAGATTCTCTTTATCCACTGATGTATTCTTCCTTATCTCATATGTCAAGAAATCTTTATAAACGTTTGCCTTTCCAGCCATCGCCTGTTTCATTTCCTTGTTCTCTTGTGTTCCGAGATGTATTCGTCCATCTGCTGGTTCCTTTATTTGTACTGTCCTATCCCGAGATGTGTCCATCCATCTGCTGTTCCATTTCCGTGTACTGTTTCGGTCCCAGCTGTATCCCTCCATTTGCTCCTCCATATCCCGTGTTCTCTCCTGTGCTGATGTGTATCTTGAAGACCGCCTGTTACTACCGTTCTATGTTCTTGTTTTCTTGTACACTTCTCAAACCATTTCATAGTTAATTTTAAAACTTGGCCGTGTCTTGTGGGTAGTTTGCACATTGTCATTCTGCGATCTTATTGTCTACAATGTCTCATTTCCTGGTAATCTGTGTACATTCTCATGCACTCTTGTACTTTTACCAGAAAGCGGTATCTGTGTCATTTTACTACCCAAATTTCCACAGAAAAAATGCTGCGCAAAGAACGGAAACGTGGCGTCACTGGTTTCTTCAAGTTTTCAACAATTTCTACACTCAGGTTTTCTCTTCGGCCATAGATGGGATGGTCGTGGGTTTCCTCTCTCCATAATCCTGGTCGCCGCCGTATGAGTACAGCGTAAAACACCAATGAAATAAATAAATAAATAAATCAACAACTTGCTGGGATAATTCAGAGCTATAATCTCATAGATAATTCATTTCTAATTTTCCTTATGTTTGTATTTCTCTTTTCCTTAGGGTACTTTGAACTATTCGAAAATCTTCTGGAGCTGTTTGATAAAAATAAACGAATGTACAAATACCTCAATCCGTCCCGTGTTGACGAGGAGGGCAACACTTTGTTAGATGTGGTAGCAAATTACAGAAGCAGTTGTCATACCGAGTGGGCTGTATTTCTTATGAACCAGCGGGGCATGACAAACACAAAAGATTACAGCTTAAAGAATACCGTCGAGCCGACCAAAGAGAGCACAACACCCGGCAGGCCTTTCTCTCAAAGTACAAACTGAGTTATGCAGTCCAGAGCACTTGCCTTGAAAAGCAGAGAAGGACATGAGCACAGATCTGCTGCCGCGGAGAGAAGCCCTTCTTGGTCATCACGAATTGTCATCGCAGATTACATCAACAACTTAACCCACGATTTGGCGGAGGGAAAGACACACCTTGCCCCAACAGAGTCTGGGAAAGACAGCTTACACCCTACTCGTGAAACGTTTCCCAGAAGTGTCGCTGCTTCTTCGGTATGCGATGAAAATATGGAACACAACGGTTCAACTGTTACCAATGCTGAGACTAACGTTTCAGGAGAGACGATTTCGGAAATTGACGCCAGCGTATTTGACGGCTTAGAATGGGAAGTGGAGGGTACCGGGGAAGTGTGGAAAGGTCTTACAGACAAGAAATTTCACCTACATTTAAAACAGACAGCTCTTCAAAAAATTCAACAGTTATGCCAAGGAGATTGACTCCATAACCAAACCTGTGCGCAATGTCTCCGGAAATCTCAAGCTCTTCGAGGTTAAGATATCCAAGGATGCCCGAATTCTTTGGGAGCTTGCCATTTCTTTTTCGCCGAGATTTTCATACGGACAGGTGTCTGCAGCACGTTATTTTTCTGAGATAATACGCTTGTGGAATATCGTGTTGGATCACGATGATCTTTCCAACCGGATTCAACAAGTGGACCAGTCGTACAAGAAGAGTCAGATGTGCCTCCGTCGCACCAACCTCGCCAGCATACCTGCATCCCGACCCTCTGCAAATAGCAACGTCGCCAAGCGTCTTCCTCAACGCTTTATGCGAGCATCGACAGAGCACAAGGCAAACGTCACTTTGTGCCCGCCAGGCCATCCCGAGGATAAAATGTATAACGTAATCAAATTGTACGATTTCTCATCCGATGTCGTCCGCCAGATCTTACAGGAAATCGACGCAGAGATCGACTTCCCATTTAAGCCTACTGATGCGGAACATGACATCATCAACCTGCCACAAGACTCGCCCATTTTGTTGCTGGGTCGCAGTGGGACAGGCAAAACAGTCTGCTTGCTGCACCGTCTCTGGCATAGATACCAGGCTTACCGGAAGGACCCTCTGTACCGTGAACTTCGTTGCCACCAAAAGAACCCTACGGAAACCACAGGTTTGCTAAATTCCACAGAAATACTTCTAATAATAGATGCATACAGATTCTTTCACCAGCTTAAATGAGAAGACCAGATAAGAATAACGTAAATCCTAGTGGAAAAACTATGGTTTGATGATTTAAAAAACACCATCCGACAATTGTTTAAATATTCTCTAAGAAACATGTGCTTCATTACCGTGAGCTCATATAACTGTCAGAAGACGTCGAGATTTTACCCGCGCGATGCTGGCTGTTTGACGTGAATCGGGCCCATCGCTCTGTAGCGGTGAAACCAGGCTCCTTCAAATCCGTATTCGACTTGCTGTTTGTGCAGTGGAAACCGACACAGTGTGGCATTCTGCCAGCCCCTCGTTCTTTTCAGTACACTGATAAAACAGGGGCATCAGCGAAACATCCGTAATTGAGTTGAATTCGAATCCCTATACGAGTAGTCTTATGTACATTCAGAAGATTGAATGGTAATGATTTAAAGACCCGATTCATGTTGTATCCGCTAATCTGGCTTTACAAGATCCCGCCTTCTGATTGATAAAAATTTCACAGTTATGTTCCGGGGCCTCCGGGGCTCAGTTGTTTAGCGCACTAGTGCAGCGTTCTGACCCAGAAGACTCCCACCAATGCGGTCGATGTGAGTTCAAGTCCAGCTCATGCTGGCTTCCTCTTCGGTCGTATGTGGGAAGGTCTGCCAGCAACCTGCGTATGGTCGTGGGTTTCCTTAGGGCTCTGCCCGGTTTCCTTCCACCATAATGCTAGCCGCCGTCGTAAAACGGAACTATTCTCTAGTACGGCGTTAAAAGCCAGCTAAATAAATAAATAAATCACAGTTACGTCCCCTTTTACATGGAGGTACATGTATTTATTATGGGCAATTGTGTGATGACCTTCTGTAAAATTTCTTGCCTCGGAAGTAATAATCTCCAAAGCACAGTTTGATGGTTATTTTTAAATCTTCAAACCATACTCTTTTACCACCAATCGCCGAGTACCCCCCCCCCCACCTCCCAGTCTTCTTTAAACACTCGCATCATATACTCTTCAGCCAACATGGAGCTATTTGTACAAAAGGCTGTAGCGTAGAATAAAACGAGAGCAGCGATGTGATAGTTGACAAATGGGCTCATGTATCCGGCATCTTTTCAGTTTACCCAAGTTGAGGCTTTGTTTCTAACCGGGCATGAAAGTGCTTACATACTAATAACTTAGACATCCCCACAGAGCACAGAATGATTTAAAAGAATAAACTAAAATGCACTGATGTTAATTGCAGTTTATTAGATGTCTCTGTCCTGGAATCACTCTTCGGTGTTGTCACAAGTAATAAACAATAAGGTGGAATGGTGCTAAAGGTCCAGGCCTCAGGGATGCTTAGTCCACCATACAGACGAATCCTGTATTATGTAACAATACTTCGTACTCTTCAAAAGAAGGGTTGGCCTCCCCAAAATGCCCCTTATGAAATTAGAACCTCGGCATCGAAACCGACATTCGTATTCCAGTCGTCAACAAAACTGGACGTTCCGTGTCAATAATCGCAAGACCAAACCACCAAAGATCTAAGAAAATGTATGAAATACGAAAATTTGGATGGCGATATCCAAAGAGAAGCAGTCGACGGTTTTCAGTGATGCCGAAAAGGCGCTTGAATAAAAACAGTTTCCAAGTCGTGTACCATTGTAGTAAATATAGTATCGATACCTTAATTATTCTAATTTTTGCAACGAGTGTCAGTAGTGCTGAAAGCAAAAAGAGTATCTTTTTCCCAGTTTTTCAGCAAAGTAAAGATGTTGATATGTTCTACATAAGGTGGGCTAATCATGTGCGAAAAAGACACCGTGCATTCTTGGTACAATTACTTGCATATTGGCTTAAAGGGACATACCAAGTGTCCCAATGATTAGAAGAATTAGGGTAATCAAATATGTATCCAGTTGCACTTTGATCGCATTCACTCACTTTTGACCAAAAAGAATTTCGTACATGAAGCTTGGAATAAGAAGTCGTTAGATGCAGTGACCAGTCCACCTCAATCCTGTTTGCCATTCAGAAAAAAGCAATGTTTATCAAGCAAAAGCGAACACAATAATTTGTGCCTATATGGTCCTGTTTGTTTGCATTAAGTAGTTTGGAAACGTCAGTAAAAACAGTAAGTCTTGTTCATATGAATAACAACTTCTGTTTATTTGGGAGCGGTTTCGGTATAGATACTAATACCGTTTTCAAGCATTCGGCCGAGCAAAGAGAGATAACCAAAATGTTCAGGTCAGATATAGGCATGCTATTGCAATGTGGTCTAGAAAGGTACTAGATTTTCTTTTTTCTAATGTTAAATATCTCTGGCTTGAACACTACTGGTTTAAGAAACAGACCACATTTACACAGTGTGTGCGTCATCTGAAAGGCCATTTCGTGCTAATTCCAAAAGTTGTCTTCATTATATTTGGAATTTTTTTACAGTGATTAAAATGGTATATAAAGATTCAGGTAGCGGTGGGCTTTGTGGATTGTATTGACCAGGCTGAAGCATAGTAAAGTGGGATTCATTTTAGTTGCTAAACATCCTATATTGCTATATGCCTACGTTCAACGTGATATATATATGTAGTACAACACTTGTACCTATGTTTAATCGGGAAAGTATTTTTTGGCAGTATTTAGCAGCAGAAAAGACGTCACTGTGCTCCAGTCTAATCAGTATGGTCCAAAAGATCCACTGTAGCACCTCGATCCTTATTACCAGTTCAATCACTGTAAATGTCCAAAAAGTAATGAAGCACGAGATGGTCTATTAGATGATGCGTACTTTGTTTACAACTGGTTAGTTCTTTTAAGTAAACCAGCTCATGGCCATGAGTTTCCGTCGGGCTCTGTTAGGTTTCCTCCCACCATACACCTTATATTACCTCTAACCTTGAGAGCTAATTCTTGTACAACGGCTTGAGTATATTTAACACTGTTTCCTGGTGAATAATTAGGCCTGGTCCCTTTGCATTGTTTTCATATCATTGCGTTCATGTATTAAATGCAATGACAACCAAGCATTTTGAATGATTCTGGACCGTCTAACAAAACATCACTGCATATTTTAAATTTTTTTTGTACCTAATTCTGTTTAATTCATCGCGCGGTGGCCGTGGGAGTTAGCGCGCTAGCCCAACGTAATGACCTAGGATCCTCTCACCAATGCGGTCGATGTGAGTTCAAGTCCAGCTAATGCTGGCTTCCTCCCCAGCCGCAAGTGGGAAGGTCTACCAACAACCTACGGATGGCCGTGGGCTTCCTGTGGGATCTGCCTGCTTTACTCCAACCACAATGCTAGCCGCCGTCGCATAAGTGAACTAGTCTGGAGTACGGCGTAAAACATTACTGAAATAAATCAATAAATAAACAGTTATAGGTGCTAGGGTACTTATAAGTTGTCAGTTCTTAAAAACCTCTAACCACTCCGCGTTGTCTCTTGTTCAGCCTTACGACTGCATCGTTCTTAGGCACCTGGCAAGCAGATTTGTTTCCTCCATCCATGTAACTAACCATCGCAACATAAATAAAAAATTCATCAGTAGAGTAGGAAATTTAATTAAATGAATGTGTACTGAGAAAACTTTTGCTTGTGTAACGATTCTACTAACTCTTTCGTGAGTTTTACATTATCGTCGTTGTTCCATCCGTGGCCTAGGGAATTAGCGCACTAGCGCAGCACTGTGACCCAGAAGCCTCTCTCCAATGCAATAAAGTGTCGTCCGTGGGACAGCAACCTGCGGATGGTCTAGGGTTTCCCCCAGGCACTGCCCAGTTTCTTCCCGCCACAATGCCATCGTAAAGGTGAAATATTCTAGTTCGGCGTAAAACACCAATCAAATACTTAAAAAAATATATTCTAAAACATTGACATTGTTATAATTTTGCTTTATTTACAATCTGTATAATTCATTGGAATGTTCCGCTTTCACATCAACAGACAGTTGTGCTTTACCCGAAGAATCACTCGGCCTTCAACAAGTCTTCATCACGAAGAATGCAATACTACGCAATGAAGTTTGAAAGAAATGCCAGGAATTGAGAAATGGTTGCTGTGATCTTAACTATCCAAGAGACACCGACGGCTCGCTTGAACCTAAAGTTCAGCGCGTTACCCTTCAAATGTACCCGCTTTTCTTAAACTTTCGCCAACTATTGCTGATGTTAGATGCCTCTTTGCCAGGGAAACCTTTCTTTGAGAGATCAGAGGATGAAGCCTGAAAGGCACACATAGCCAGTTGGACCGACGTTGACATTTCTTTAGATGATGTTTCGCATACCTGGCCGCTAGGGGGCTTAGCCTCTCAGAATAGCGTCGGTAGTATTTCTACAATGAGGAAGAGTGGTTCGCGGCGGACAGTTACGTACGACGTGTTTGATTTTGAGTTGTGGCCGAAGATAAAGAAAAAGGCACCATTCCATCCATCTTTGGAAAGGATCATTCCAGTCTCTCCTCAATGAGGAAGGCGTTTTGACTCTAGATCAATATGAGAAAGTCGGCAAAAAGTGTGCTCCCAACTTTATAGGTAGTCGTAGTGACGTCTACGAAATATTCAAAGCTTACGAAAGAGAAAAGAAACGAAATGGGATTTTCGACGAATGTGATCTGCTGCTTGACATTTACAGACGGTTGGAAAAGGAGAAAATGTTCGGATGGAAGGTTGATGAGTTGTATGTCGATGAAACGCAGGATTTCACTCCAGCAGAACTGAGCCTTCTCATTAAGCTCTGCAAGAATCCCAATCGCATGTTTCTGTCGGGTGACACCGCCCAGGCTATCATGCAAGGGATATCCTTCCGCTTTGGAGATCTGAAATCACTGTTCTATCAGATCCAAGATGGCGTCACAGTTCCGATTCATCACCTGACGGACAACTACCGGTCCCATCAAGGAATCCTCTCTCTCGCCAGCAGTATCGTCGATCTCTTAGTGAAATTCTTCCCCGAGTCGTTTGATGTTTTGGACAGAGATCAGGGTTTGTTTCCCGGTCCGTTACCCATGATTCTGGAGCTCTCCAGTTCCAAGGACCTAACAGCTCTGCTGACCGGAAACCGACAGGAGACGTCAGACATAGAGTTTGGCGCTCATCAAGCCATCCTTGTTGTGAATGACGAAGCCCGTAAAAACATTCCCAAAGAACTGTGAACTGGTTTGGTTCTAACAATTGAAGAGTCCAAAGGTCTGGAATTTGATGATATCCTCCTCTACAATTTTTTCAAAGAATCAAACGTGAGTTTTTTTCCTCTCTAATTCTGCAGATGCTCTTTACATTCTGACAAACACACACTGATAAAGGCACTCTATCATTTTGCCCAGCCATGGTAAATTGTAACATGGGTCCGTTTTTTGTTTTTTTTATTTCTCTTTCTTTTTTTTGTTTTTTTTTTGGTTTTGTTTTTGTTTTTGTTTTTTTCTTATATCCAGTTTAGGGTAATTGAGTGACTGGAGTGTAACGGTGTATATAGGACGAGAAGTCCTTCCGGTGTGTGCATATATAATGTGTCTTCTTGTGGCAGGGTGAATCCGGACCGCTAAAGTACTGCCGCCACTGCAACATCATGCCGAAGACACCCGACATGACACCCGAACCAGTCACATTATACTGACACCGGGCCGACCAGCCCTCTTTCGTTGCTTTTACCTATGAATGCTGAGCGACAAGCGAGGCAGCAACAAGTAGTATTTTTAAATTGTTTTGTGTGATCCGACCGAGTTTGAACCTGGATCTCCCTTCCTAAGAATTCGACCATCGTTTTACTTCTGTCAGTGTAAGGTTATGATTTCAGGCTGTTGTTGTCTATAACATCTTCATAGCCTATAGCTTCACAGTCAGCAGGAGTTGCCTTACTATTTCCAGTTTTTCAAACGCAAACCTAGAGCAGCGGCATTGATGTGAGAGTTGACAAATTATCACGCCGGCGACAAGTCCGGCTTCCTGTCAATTTCAGTCAGAGTTCCATTCCAACTAGCAGAACAAAAGGGAAAAAAAGGGGAAAAAAGAGAACAAAAAAGCAACAACAACAAAAAAGAAAACAAAATGCTCTGATGTTAATTATATTTTATTATTGTATTACATTCACTAGTCACTACTCTAGAATTACTCAGAGAGCTATGTTGCACTCATGCTTTATAAGCATTTATACATGAAAATAATGCCAAGCGACCAGTTGGGTATCACAAATTAGGGCCAAGTTACACGTCATGTTTGCACAGGTACTGAGAAATGTAAGTCTTGAACTAAATAGAAAATGGTTTTGTCTATGGGATTATGAGATCAACAGAAATGCTGTAACGGTTGTCCTTCGTCATAATAGTCATAATAGTCATAAAATATGAGTTTGTGAAAATGGTAGGAAAAATCACTTTTCAAAGCCCACCTCAAAAACATTAGTACTTTCTTGACCTACGCTGAAAGACCTAAAATTTCGCCCTTGACCAAGTTGATCATTTTCCAGAACCAAAGAGTTTTGTTGATTTTAAGAAGGTCTGTGAAGATTTGTTTGGAAGGTAAGATTATATCCTACCCGAAAAATGTAAATAAATAACATTTTAGGTTGCCAGTGGAAACTCGTAGAACTCCTTCCCGCCTTTAAAAAAGGGGCCCAAAGTTGTGCACCATGCTGCTGTGTTCTTTCTTGGATTACGTCACACTTGTGGGAGCTCAGAATGCACTACCCCTAGGTAGCAGAATGTGTTTCTCTGCAGTTTGGACCCTTTTGTATAGCCCGTCAGAGTCTTCCATTGCCTCTAGAAAAGTGTCTTTTTGGGGGAAAAAAATTCTGTGTCATTTACGGTACCAGTACTTTCCGAGTTCATTTGATGGCATGTGTTTGGACTGGTCATGTGATAACTGACCTGGGATGGTCAAGTCGACAGTTGGTTTAGCGCCAGTGCTAGTGTACCTGTCTTGGGTAAGACAAACCAATGACCTGTTACCTATGCGTACCTATTTTTTATGATTGGTGAGTTTCTTACAATCGCATAAAATGTTCGTAGAACACATATCGTTATTCAGTGGGGTTTTTTTTTGCTGTTGTTGTTTGCTTTTTTTTTGAAGAGGTGGCGAGGGGAGGGATTGGTACGGAGTAGGAATATTCCTGCAGACTTTGAAATTTTCAATTGTGCATTTAAATTTTTCTTTTTATTTCGATGACCAGGCTGACCAGGAGTGGAGAGTTGTCACATATTTTCTTCAACATCTTAACCAATCAGGTGAGAGCACAATATGTGTGCATGTATGCTTGGATTTTTACGTCGTAGTTAACAATTTTTCAGTCATATGACGACGAGGAGTCCTTGAAATGTAGACATGCTGTCTCCTTGTGGCAGGGCAAGTCCATGACGCCAAAGCACTGTCGCCATTGGAGTATCGTGCCAAAGATACCAGACATGACACCCTACACTGACACTGGGCCGACCAGTTCTGTTTCCTTGGGCTAACCTCTCAATGCCGAGCGCCAAGCGAGAAAACAACAAGTAGCATTTTTGAAGTCTTTGCTATGACCCGGCCCTGGATTGATCCCGGATCTGCCCACCTCTAGACGGGCGGAGAGCTCAATGTGACTCTGTTTTTTCAACAAACTTAGTTCATAATTTGAGAGGTTTTTAGATTGATTCAGATGTTTAACGTCACACTGAAAATAGGTTTCATTTAAGACGATGGCAGTAGGTAAGTTGAGGAAATAGCGGTGCGTGTCTATTGGCAAAAACAACTCAGCTTTGACAAGTTATTGACCAACTTTCTCCGGGGCTTTGCCTGGTTGCCTCTCACCGTAATGCTGGCCGTCGTCGTACAAGTGAAATATTCTTGAGTACGGCATAAAAGACCAATCAAACAAATAAATAAATATTATTAGGTGTTTTTGTCTCGTGGGCCTTCCAGTTGGCCTCCGCTACGTTTTCTCCCCCCACCCCCGCCCCGCACCGCAATGCGCACACCAAGCTGACGGAAGACAATTAATTGGCCTACCTTCAACGAACTTCATCTCATGTGTGCTAAATGGTACTGGATGTACCAGCGATGCCGGACCTCATTTCACTGACAAACCTTAAGTCGTAAATCTTAATGTTAAGTTCTAAGTCCTAAGTTTTTCCAGTCGGTACAAAGTAAAGCATTGGTAGTAAAACGGTCGTATGTCGTAAGTTTTATTTTAGGAACTCAGTTACGACTTATGACATTTGGTGAAATGGGGGCAATGAAGACTTATTGTCTCTTCTTGGCATTTAGATCCGTACAGTTTGGGCAATGGCGGCAATTTCCTGTACAATGTCGTAACTGAGTCGACAACGCAGACTAAAGCACTAAAGGCTCGGCATAAACGAGAGCTTGGGACGTAAGATGACTCAACTCGACCGTTGCGTCGGACCCTAAGCAGTGGCGGCTCAACTGGAGATGTACCACAGTTATTTAATACGTCTATGTCAGTCAGCTTCATGCGACCATATGAGTTGAGTTGAGTCGTATGCCGTCGCGTATGCCGAGCTTTATATGAAAACACATTGTTTTTGTATATTAAACGGCTCTTGAGTAAAGAGAAGTTTATCAATGTACACCCAAGAAGTATGTCACTGGACATGCAAGCACCTAAATAATACATTGTACATTGTTGTACCCCAGCGAATTTCCAATCACGTTCAGTTTACAAGTTACTAATTATTGCAGTAAGCAGTGTATGTAATTAATATCTTCACTACAACTCCCTAAACTACAGCTCCATGGCCTAAGGGGTCAGCGCTTCAGTGGCCCGTCTTACAAAGCTGGAGTACCTTACGTCAGACGTAGACGTTTACGTTCACTTTAGTACCGGCTTCCGTGAGCTCCGAGTAGCGCCTTACTAACGTTGTCGCAATGCCTAATATGTGTCTACAAAACACCACAGCACCGCCATATTTAGTATACTTACGGAATTTACGTCTGCCCAAGGGTAGGTGTAAATTTGCACCAAACTTTACATCAAGTCGCAACCTTACTCCAGCTTTTCAGCGAAATGACCCAAGTGCCTCTCACCAATGCGGTTGCTGTGAGTTCAGGTCCCGCTCAAGCTGGCTTCCTCTCCGGCCATACGTGGCAAAGTCCGGCAGCAACCTGTGCATGATCATGGATTTCCTTCGGGTTCTCCCCGCTTTACTCCCACCGTAATGCTAGCCACTGTCGTATGAGTGACATATTCTTGAGTGTGGCTTAAAACACCAATCAAATCGATAATTTAATAAACAAATAAATTATAGCTGACAATTGCTCGGCTGGTGTTTTGATTGGTCTACACATTTGGGCATGCGCAAGAGGATATGAGGATCACACATGGTTACGTCTCAGACTGTAGCGCCGATGAAAAGAAGAGAGAGTTAAGCTTAAAAGGACAGGTAAGGTGTTTTCTATTTAATTGTTTTTTCTTTTCTTCTCCCTGACATCAAATAAGCAGTCCCGGCATCGGCTTGTCGGCCATTAAAGTTCGTTGGCGACAAACACAGGGTTCAAACGGCTGTATAGCGTGGTTAGCGTGCTAGTGGAGTACAATGGCTCTGGAGCCTCTCACCCATGAGGTCGCCGTAAAGTTGAACGTGCCACTTTGTGAATGCTTGACTTACTTGGATTTAAAAGGCCTCCAAGGTGGAGTGATTAGCATGCTACTGCAGTACAATGACCCAGGAGAATCTCACCATTGCGGTCGCTGCGAGTTCAAGCCCAGCTCACTCTGGCTTTCTCTCCGGTCGTACGTGAGAAGGTCTGCCAGTAACCTGTGGATTGCGGTGGGTTTCTCCCAAGCTCTGCCTGGTGGGTCGCCGTCATATAATGAAAGTACGACGTCAGTGGCAATGAAATAAATAAACTAATAAATACTTGGATTTATCGCTGCTATACGTGGTAAAGAGTGGCTCACAACAGCATGGTGTCGAAGAGATGACCGGTGGTACCGCACACAAGCCGAAAAGTACCGCACCGCACGAATTCCAAAAAAGTACGATCAAATGCCACAAAGTATCGAATGAATGTCACAAAGAACCGCACAGGTACCACAAAGTACAGCATGAATGCCACAAAATACCCCACGGATAAAACAAAGTACCTCACAGATTCCAGGAAGTGCCGCATGAATGTTAGGAAGCACCGCATGGGTATCACAAAGTACCGCATAGCTGCCCCAAGGGTTCTTTCTGGACCTGTGAGGCTGGACCTGGTCATACGAGGGATAAACAATACGAGCATGTGGTCATAAGTGCCTTTGCTACAATTTCACAAACTTCTGCGACAGCCCAGAATTTAGTTCAGTTCTAACATTTTAGTTCAGTTCTAACATTTACATTGACAGGACTGCGCAGTTTTCGACTTAAAACTGCCCGAGCCCATATAAAATCTCATATATCACATAAAAAAGAAGACCGGCATAAAATGTACGAAACTGGCTGAATTATGTGTGACTGACGATATTACAGTGCTCCAAGAAAGCCACCTGGGGTTGTTTGTCCCGCGGCGAAGAAATCTGTCGGGTGCGCTGGAAATAGATGTCTAGTTTATTGCCACGCAGAGTTGAACAGTACCGCACTGTATTTGACGTTTTTGGAACAGTGCAGCATGGTATTTGAAACCGATAGAGTGGGACCGGACGGTATTTGAACCCTATGTAACAGTACCGCACGGTATTTGAACCTTCTGGAACGGTACCACACGATGTTTACGGATTTTGGAACATTTGAAAAACCATATTTGAAACTTTTGAAACGGCACCACACTACATGTGAATATTTTGGAACAGTACAGCACGGTATTTAAAACTTCTGGAATGGTATCCACCGGTTCAGAACTCTGCAGCTCCGTAAAACCACCGTTTTGCAGTCTGTTATTTCACGACAGTGTCGTCTTGTAGTAGGACAGGATCCCAGTAATGAGTCTCCTCTCCCTATTGCCAGTTTGCTTCCCAAAGCTATAGACAAGGCACATTTCGCAGCACCCATTCACAGTATCCTCACACAAGTCTAGCTAATCAGTACTTGGCCACCTTCGATCACGGTAATCCTGGGATATTGCCAAACTTACGATCTGAGATATGACTCGACTGGGTATTGAACCAAGGTTTCATGAGTTTTACGGCATTTATATTAACCAGTATGGGGAACATTTTTACCATTTTTGTTAAACTTAACGCTTATGCTTCCAGATCGAAAAAATCTCCCACTTCTGATCATGGTCGATCTTGTGTCAGACTACCAGCAAGAAATATCCGTGCAAAAGTCTACTTCGAAGGACTGGACGCGGAGAGGAGACGAGTACATGGAACAACAGTTGTACGACATGGCTATCCAGTGTTATCAGAAAGCCGGAGACCGAGCTAAAGAAAACGTGGCTGCGGCGCACAGTGGCGCCCATCGCGCCCGTGGTCTACATAGTAACCCGTCCAAGATGAGAGAAGGATACCTGAAGGCGGCCGAGCAATATTTGGTCAACTGCGGAATGGTTACAGAAGCTGCTAAGTGTCTGGTATATGCAAAGGAGAGTTTACTGGCGGCAAGGCTGTACGGGAAATGCGGACAGGTGAGGCTAATTGGAATTTGATCACTTCTATACGTTGTGTACGAAAAAAGTTAGAACGTTATTTTGACATTTATTTGTTTATTTATTTCATTAGTGTAGTACGCAGTACGCAAGAATATTTCACCTAGACAACGACGGCTAGCGTTATGATGGGAGGAAACCTGGCAAGCGCCTGGGAAAACCCACGACCATCCGCAGGTTGCTGGCATATCTTCTCAGGTAAACCGGAGTTGAAGGCAGCATGACCTGGGCTTGAACTCACAGCGATCGCATTTGTGGGAGGCACTCGGGTCATCACGCTAGCGCTAGGGCGCTAATCGACTGAGGCACGGAGGTCCAAACTTTGACATTCGTATACCATAAAAATAATTGGAATTTACGTCTTCAGTATATGTAAACTGGGTGGGAACGTGTTGTCGTGAGAACGGAGAATTCGTACACCAACCCGTCAACCATACAGGATGAACGGCCTGGGTTAATAACCCAAAACTAATTTCTGAAACTACCTTCAACACAAACCACCCAAAAAATAACTAAGAAAGAAATTAAGGTATGAAGGATGAACCTATGCAAAGAAAAGCAATGAGAACAGTATTCAGTGATAATTTAGAAAAGATGCAAGGAACGTTTCTGGCAAATGAATTAAATCGACATCCAAAGCGTGTACTGTGTCAAGTCATAAGTTGTCCTTAATTTAAATACGTATCTCGGTTGCGCTTGGATTGCTAATGACTGTCTCATTGAGGAAGCAGACTTGGTCATAGAAGACTCCCCATAAATCATAGTACTACACTGACACCGGACAGACACAAACTTCGACCATCCCATTCCCTGACGAAGCAGACTTTATCAGAGAACACTCCCCAAAGTCATAGTATTACACTGGCACCGGGCAGACAAGAACTTCGACTATCCCTTTCCGTGTTGAAGCACACTTTATCATGCACTCGTAACCTGGACATTTTCCACTTTTTCGCCCCATGTGTTCTTTCTTTGATTTCGTCACATGTCTAGATGCATGTTTCCTCAGAAATCACTAAGGTAAGATAGAAACATTGCAAGGTGACAGCAGAAAACGGCGCGTTTCTCAGCGATTTGGACCCCTCTGTGAAGCCCGTTAATGTCCCCCATGTTAGGTATCAGGTAATGCATCTCTATGGCCTTTTCCCACGTATAGAACTGTTGCAGGGTTTCGTGGCAGAGCGGCTTAGCGCCTTATCGCAGCATTATGGCCCATGCAGGTGCCTCTCACCAATGTGGTCGCTGTGAGTTCAAGTCCAGCTCATGCTGGCTTCCTCTCCGGCCGTACGTGGGAAGGTCTGCCAGCAACTTGCGGATGATCCTGGGTTTCCCCTGGGTTTTACCCGGTTTCTACAAACCATAATACTGGCCCCCATCGTATAACACCAATCAAGTTAGTAAATAAATAAATGAATAAATAAATATAACCGTTGCTGATTACAGATGGCAAATGCTGGACAACTATACAATCTGTGTGGTCAGAACTATTTTGAGAGCTGGCAGTTAGAATCACAAGGGCTTTACAAGCAAGCCGTCCAAGTTCTGTGTGAGACCAACAGCTTTGACGTAACCATTGATGTGGTGGATAGGTACAACGCCAAGGTCAAGGTATGTCAGGCCAAGGTCAAGGTATGTCAGGCCAAAGGCAAGATATGCCACACCAAGGTCAACATATGTCCGGCCAAGGTCAAGATTTGTAAGTTCAAGGTGAAGATATGTAATTCTCAAGTTGAAGTATGCAATTCCAGGGTCAAGTTATTTAAGCCGAAGTTTAAAATATGTAACGCCATGGTCACGCCGTGTAAGACCAAGGTCAAGTTACGTACAGCAAAAGTCAAAGTACGTCTCCGATAGCAGCGTGGCTTAAAGAAACTAAATTATGCCCCCCCCCCCAAAGATTACAGTGAATTAAGTAGGAATATCTTGGGCGTTACTGGTCGAATGACTTTGTTCTTGCTGTCAGGTCTTCACTACATTAAATAAAAACAATGAATTATTCAGGAGCATAGTTCAGGACACCGGTGGAATTCATACACCCACTGAAAACATAAGAATGAAAACCTATAATAACGTGTTTATAATACATGTTACAGACTTTGGCACCGACTCGAGACGTGTCAGAAAACAAAGGTCGTTGATTTACTCCGGGCACACCGGACAAACCGGGCTTCTCAATCCTGTAAACTTTACCGCCGTGACAAAAGTACTTGACAACGGCATTAAACACCAATCAAATAAGTAAATGAATAAATCAATTAAATATCACACAACTCTTTTAAAGTTCATGCTGTATATCTCAGTCTGTCCTTTGTAGGAATGCCTCTCTGCGGGAAAGCCTGTGTCTGAATCCCTGCTAGAAAACAAACCCGATCATTCCACATCAGAGCTGAGAGAGAAAGCAAAAAGCAGTCCCGTGGAAGATAAAATTGCTGAAATTGATCGAGACTTCGGGAAGGATCAGATTGTGAAACGACCAACCGGTCCTTCCAAAACAGCTATGGGTAACAAAGGTGCAAGGAATCACCCGGATGTAGATGCGACTGTGGGCTGTCCTTTACATCACGCCGAAACAGCCTTGGGGCAGGCTTCCTCAAGTGGTAAACTGAAAGAAGAAGTAGAAGTATTGAGCAAGCCTGGTATGTGTTTAACAAGGAAACGTTGGGGAGTGACATTCATGTACGGTGTAATCATGAGTTGAACGAGATTTCTACCTTTTTCGACAAACTTGTCTGTGTTCGCGTGTTAGTTCAAAAATTTTGAAGAAAATGTACACATTACATGAATTGTACTCCAGTGTTCCCTTTTAGCATGGCCCGAAGTCCATAAACAAGAGGAAGATTACTTGCCAAAATTGGGTAATGCTATTTCAAGATCCTGGGCCCGGTTTCAGTGGTTCTATTTCGTATTCCCGAGCCCTCTTTCAGGAGCGCTATTTGCGTTTTTCCGAGGCCGTGCTTTGAAAGGCGCTGTTTCCTTTTCCTGTAAGCCCAGTTTTAGATGCGATATTTCCTGCTTTGTGACGTCCGTGCTCCTGTAGGGTCTCAGCGCGATGTAGCTGACATAACAGGTAGAAGTGTATGATTCTTATCTGGCGTGGCCTAAACCAGGCTCCAGGAGTGATAGATCTGTATAGCAAATGGTTGAATTCTCATTCAGAGTGGTAAGCATGGTTTTCATAAAAGTGTATCTTACTTATAAAATACGACTTTGTGTCACAAAATTTACATGTAAGATTCAAAATGGCTTTTTGGGGAGGGGCGATCATGTGGTTGAGGGGTTAGTGTGCAAGCGCAGCTCACTGAATTAGGAGCCTCTCACCCATGCGGTTGTTATGACTTCAAGCCCAGCTCATTCTGGCTTCCTCTCCGGCCGTACGTGAGAAGGTCTTTCAGCAGCGTGCGGATGGTCCTGGGTTTCCCTCGGGCTCTGTCCGGTTTCTTCCCACCATAATGCTGTCCACCATCGTATATGTAAGGGAAATATTCTTGAGTGCGGCGTACAACACCAATAAAATATATAAATAAATCAAACGAAGAGCCTAAAATTTCCTGTTCTTCTTTTCTTATCTGATCTATTTAGGTCCATGTGAAACAGACTTGTAGGCTACAAGTATCTCTCTTTGTCGAACCTGTCATACATTTTGTCTGAAACCTGCCAAACACAACTGCAATACAGAAGACATAATTACCCATCAGATTTGAGCGGTGGCTCATTGATATTTTCCTAGCAGAGGGAAATTAAATTGTGTCATTTCTAAAAGAAAGAGGCAGTTAAAATTTGTCCTGCTTGAACAACATTTTACTTACTCGAAATATGTGAAAAAAGGAACAAACAAACTTACATCCACCCGTCCAGCAGCACAACACACAAGTAGTCCGCTGATCTTCCCATCTTAGCCTGGTTTGCTCCATCTATACTATGACCGCTGTCTTATTAGATATTGGCTTTTGAATCCGTTATTTAAACCAATTTAAATAAACAAACAATTAAACTGAAATCAGGATCTATATGTATATGAACTTCTTTTCAATACGTGCATACTCGAATGACGAAGTGAGTTGTACTGGGACTCGTTCTTACGAAGAGAGTGTAAGTTATGTCAAACGTAACTGTCATGACGACACATATTACAGAGATACGTCGCCATGGTAGTCACTTGTGACATAGCATTACACCCTCCTTGAAAGACGGGCCCCTGACGGTAAGAATGCAACTGTAACTTAGGTAACAAGTGTGAAGTGGTCTTACTTCATGCGATTAGGTCTGCCTAGATACTAAGTTTTGATTAAAAACAAATGAAAACACAGGTTTTTTCTTTTATTGATATTTTACGGTTGACACGTACATGTATGCATACACATCTCTGGTTCGATCTGTGCTTCGAAGCTTACAGTCGAAACAAGATCAGCCAGAGTAGTGAGACAGTAACTAGAAATGCTATAATTATTCACGGACAAAGCGGTCATTCACCTGTAGCAATCGTGACCCACTTCGTCTAACGTCGGTTTCATCTTGAGAATGGCCAAGTTTAGACTTGTGTGTATTGAATGGCCATCTTCCCCCCAAAGTGGGCTCGGTCTTGTTCTCAAATCTAAATAAAATATTTTCATTGGGAATGTAATGGCCAAATCACTCAGGCAGTATTGATTTTGAACATCTTAATTTTTACATTTTCAAAAATAATTTCAGACTTAAAGGCATTATTATTTAAAAAAAAAAGACAAATATAGATCTCAGAGAAAAGCAGGTTGAAACATTATTCAATGCATATATTGAATGCATATCAAGGTAGAGACTCGATTACTCTTCTGCCAACAGCATAGAGGAAACGTGGAAATTTTTTATATCTCTACATACAAAAACCAGACCTGGTTCCCGACATTCGGAAACCAGCCAAATGACGCAGCGAATTAGCGACTATATTGCAAAAAATACATTAGAGGTCAAAGTCTCGACGTAGAAGTAAATCTACCTCTAAGTTTAGACTATCACCTAAAGTTAAAACATATCGATAATTCTCCATAACTCCGTTTATTCTCCATGTAACTATTTATTCCACAGATAAATGCAGCGTTACTCCGAAAGCAGGAGAGCGCAAAAACGCTGTACAGGGTGACACTGCGGCAGGAGAAGATAACTCCATTAAGTGGCGTGATTGGGCGGAATGCAAGAAGACAATCCTGGACGCCATGGTAACACTCACAGAGATTACGAATAAAGATGCCGTCTCTCAAAAACTAAGTCAACTGCTAAAATATTTTAAAGATGCCAAGGATTTCAGTGAAGTACAGCTTCTGCTTGGACAGATCAATCAAGACGAGAACATGATTGAGAATGCTCGTCAAATGTTCGGAAGTTTGGATTCAGAGTCAAACGAAGCGGGACAGGTAGAATGCTCAAAGGCAAAGCTCAAACTAATAAATCTGGCCCAGAACATCGAGGCTTGCTACAGATTCGCCAGCCAAGATCTGGCCTGCCTTTTTAAGGCTTTACAGATCAGTCGTAACTCGAGCGATGACACCGAGAAAAGAAAGGCCAAGCTGTACAAGTACCTGAGGTATTACGGCTTAGAGGAAGACGACCAAGACTGGATGCTGGTGTACGAGCCGAGACAATCACCAAAATGTCAGAGCTTTCTGAAAGGTGACAGTAAGCAAAGCAGAGTAAAGATTTCCGTACATAGGGCACAAGAGCAGTTTTATGGGTACCTCCTTCAGCTTGCGGGCGATTGGATCGTGGCCATCCAATTGGCGGTGAACGATATTCAAGTGGAGTACGGTCAGTGTCCAGAGTTTGCCGAAGGAAGGCCCTGCAACCGACTGTTCGAGTGCAAGCAGTTCCACGAACCGTTCACAAAGAAAGCATTTTTGACCTCATTGTTTTGTCATCTCACTTTAGTTCACGTAGATGCTCTTGTCTCGAGTGCCTGTCATTTTATGAGAGATGCCCAAGTGACTTTGGGAAGGCTTCATCCGTGGGACCATGGCACTTCATTCTGCAACCTCATCGGTTTCCTGTTCAAGTCGGGGGCACATTGGAAACTGTTTGCTACGGACACACATTTTCTCAATAATGTTTTTGACACCCTTCGTCATCAGGGATTGGTTTTGTCGCATGCCTGGCATTCGGGATGGTTGGATTACTGCAAGATGGGTTATACATGTACCCACACTGAACTATGCCTTTGGGGTTTGGTCGTATTATCTGACGTGGAAAATACGAGTTTTGGATAAAGAATTTCAAAAGCAGACCACAGGTCGAATCTCGTCCATCAACGGCGACAGTGAAAGACAGAAATATGTTTTTTCTGACCACATTCTATACAACAGTTCGCGCGCTGTACCAGTCTCTGTCGGATCCGCTGGATAGTCTTAAAAAGATCGAAAAGTTTTGGATTTCGTTACCGGACCTCGAAGACTTCCAGCACATCGAACAGCTACTCTTCTTCATGGAGTTCTTCTTGATGGTCGATTTTTGCCTAGGTGCTAAACATACTGGACATCCTTTCATTGTTCCGTCAAGCTACATGGCTGTTGTAAATTTCGTGGACAAACATTTTGCTGAGGAAAACCCTCTGGTACACATCGTAAAGTTTTCCAATTCTGGAAATAAGAACGTTCAGAGGGGCGTGCTCAGGAACATTGGTCATACGGTGGAGTCCCTGTTTGGCAAGAAGACAGGACAGGAAGCAGTGAAAAAAAACATTACTCCAGAGAGCATTTGTGACAAAAGCTATTTCTAGAGGCGTTGCGGAAAATATTCTGGGTCTTCTGTCTCACACTGGTTAGCAATGGCCCCTGGTTTATACCAGAGCCTTGCCAAGTTCGGATCCTGTTATCTCTGCAGGATATCTGTGAACGGCTTCCTCAACAAGAATGGCCACCTCGATTGGTCTCCGCTCTTTCAAGAACATTTCGTTGCCGTGGACAGCGAGATGTGACGGAAGCACTGTCGATGATTTTAAGGGAACGAAACGAAGAAGAACTTCTTGTGTGTCGATGGGTAGACGGGGCCCGAGACGCAACGGAATGTCTCCGCGTGGAACGTATTGAGAATGACCTTTTGACGGGGATGTCGGAAAAGTTCCGCACTGACAAGTGGCTGAGGAAAAGAAATCGTTCGACGAGAAACCAGACTGTGAAATAAGGAGAAGAGGATTTATGGAATATATCCGTTGTTTCTGTCACAAGTTGTTCTAAGCAAAGAACTATAGTGCAAAGAGTGATAACGGAAATCACAGCTATATGCTGGATAATTTCTTCCTTTCTCGCTGTACCAGAGGTCATCATTACAGGAACGACATTTTTGATGGGTAATTCCAGTTCAGTTCAAATACATGTATCTTGTGTCGACCAGGTATAAAAGTTATAAAAACACTAATTAGATTTTGTATCCAAGATTAAGGCACAAAGAAAACGGTGGGGACGTGTAAGGATTGGTTGTATTTGTGAAGTGTGTTGAAGTTTTGCAAAGTACTTTTGCAGGTAAAACGATGAGAAATAATGGTGGAAATAATCAGTTACTTGGTGCTACAAATTAAACAGGACAAAATGATATCCAATGAACAAGTGCCCGCTACATCCTGCTCTATGGTGATAGCATGCTGGCGCCTGAATTTCAACTGATTTATTTTGAGAAACTGGTGGTCAACCTGTAATGTTATTTGGAAATGTTGTAGGCCAGGCATCTAGTTATTTGACAGTATGTGTTATTTGGGCCCAAAAAAATTGGGAATACACTTTTAGGTGGGTGTTCTTTGTGAAATTACTGCATAAATAGTGAAGATATTTTATAGTGTTTTTATGCCAATACGTTGCCAGAGCGGTTGTTGTGACCAATCAGAGCTTCCGTTTTCAGTGTAAGGCAGAATTGTGGCAACATGATCACGTTAAAATAGATTTAAAACCAAAGTAGGACGACCTGAAAGATAACATTGGATGAACCAGTTTAGGTCAGACTGTGACTTTCGAACTGATTGTATAGTCACAGAAGAGGTCAAGGGATCCTCTGTAACGAAGCGAAATACAAAACTTGAGATTGTCAAGGTGATTTCTTCATGCCTTTGCTAAGCGAAGACATCGTAACAACCGATATACCCCTAGATTTGCTGATTAAAGCTGTGGTTCCGCTGAGCAGTAATATGTCTGTTCAGTTTTAAATCTCCAGATGACCTCATTTATCACTTGATTCAAGCGTAACATTCAGCCTGTATCCTAGGATTTAGTTCCATTGTTTTCACAGACAAGGGGCATAAATTTAGACATTTTTCACCGTTTTAGTTTAAGAAAGGCTAAAATGTTCCCATATTTGTGGTTAGCAGATACTAACCACAAGTTCCTTTCGGACATATCACTGGTGTAAATTTTAGACTATAGGCTCCCAAATTACTTTTGGGCACCTTAGATTACAGAGAAAAGTCGCCAGCTAGTGCCGTTGAACCTTCGTTACATCCGTCTTGTTTCTTATGTTCTTTTTTTCTGGGGTTTAGGACAGCTAAAAAATAGCTGGATTCAAATAAAAAGTTGCACGGATTGGTTTATCGATCATAATTATATTTGCTTAACGCAAGCATCATACCACACCCAGTTCATTCATGCTAATTGTAAACTCCATTCTTACAATCTACTGCCCACAACTGTTTGCGAGAGCTGTTGTGATTTGTGGATTACATAGGCACATATTTGTAGTGTCTTGTTTCATTCATGTCTGATTTTGACATTTAAAAATGGCCCATAAATTTGACAAGAAGGCCCATTTTATTCTATTCATAAATATTATATATACGTGTAGGCCTATGTGTGAAAGCCTTGATAAAGCGGGAAAACTTTTCCTGGAAATTGTAATGAGAGATCGTTCTTATTTGCATTGGGCAGGCCTTTGTATACACCTATTTACTTGTACATGTACTGAAATATGTTGAAACAAACTTTGGAAAAGAATTTCTGATATTTCTTTCATCACATTCGACAAACTCTGCATTACTGGATAGATTTGCGTTACTTGTGTCGTAATTTGAAGAAAGAAATAGTGAAGGACCTGTTGAAGATAATTTATATGTGCTGTATTCTTATTATACGCTACACAGAATACCCCTGGGTCTTCATATATCTTCATTTTACCTAATCAAAGATTTCCCTTAGGCAGCAGGCCTTAAGCTACAATTACTATCTTGATACAGCTCATAATCGATTCACTCCACTCGTTAGCCGATGAATATTACTGAACTAATAATGATGGACAGCCATAAGGCGGAACAGCAAAGATACATGCATACTAGATTACCCGCATTCATGGACGTTGGCAGATGAAATCTTTAAATTGTCACTCTATACGTACCGTAAAGTCGACTGGCAAATATTACTTTAGTAATTCGAGAATGTATATAAATCATTTCGAAGATCATGCATACTTTGTTTCGCCATCAACACCTACAGTGTCGCGATTCTTTTACATATAGTTTTCATTTGCAGCGTCGCAATTCTTTTACACAGCGTTTTTGCTTGCAGCGTTGCTTTACTTTTTTGGAGAGGGGGGGGGGCTTTAAACACCGAATACTTTGACATACTGAAGGCAAGAACAAAAGTCTAGACAGCTTTCAATCGCTTTATCAAAGACGGGAGGGTGCTAAAATTCCTCATTCGCAGAACACTGACTTCAGTCTTTACTCAGTTTTCATCTGTATAAGTATATATGTATCACAGTATGCTTAGGCTTTACGTCTTACTTAACAATTTTTCAGTTTCATGCCGAATGTATTCACACTCGATATATCGTGTCTATGCCGCCACAGCAGAAAATACCAGTCATTACACCCCATCCAGTCACTGCAAACTGACACCAAATCTTCCAGTCATGTTTCCTTGACCTATCCTCTCAGTGATGAGCGTCAAGCAAGCAGCTGTTTTAAAATCTTTGGTATGACCCCACCCGGGACTGATCCCGGATTTCCCGAGTGGGTTCCCTTCAGTTTAATTAGTATCAGTAAAGGACTGCATAGTACTGATTCTGCTTTAACTTATGAAACACCTTTAAAAAACGTCCCATACAGATGAACTTGATCCTTTTTTAACGGTTTTGTGACAAGACAGTCCACTAAACGCCATATAACGCAACATACATTATACACATTTTATAAAACAACTCCATGGGTGGGGAACCCTTCCCGCCAACATTAATTCGTGTCAAAGCTGTGTAGTCTATTGTTCATTCCTGTATTTTTCTGGGCAACCTGATAACGTATTTATTTTGAATGCAAAAAACTGTTCGAATTTATATGACTTCGTTGCTGAATTATCTACATTTGAAGTCTGGAGTGTTTTGCTGCCGTCTGTGGACCAGGAGGCGGCCATGCAGTTAAGCTTATGAGAGACTGACCAATCAGAGACCTAGGAGATATCAGCTATGTATAAGCTGTAACATAAATCGGTGTAAAACTCTTTCAACGTTGTACGTTTTATAAGTAGTACGGGTGTGAACAACACTGACAATTATTTTCAAACCCTTGTGTTATCACGAACGTGAGTTTCTAGATCATTTCATGTCATAAATTTACATATACAGTGAAGTTTCAACCACAATCCTAAAAGCATACCACAGTCTGAGGTTAAAAGAGTGTTCCGCGCTTGGAACAATTACATCACAGCTCAGACAGTGTGGCTTCGTTTCATACTTGTCGATGTAAGACGGTCAGATGTCAATTTCCAACGTCGTAGTAGTTGTTGGAAAAAAATATGCTCTACCTAAATAAACATAACATTGCCCAACCTCTTTGGCAAACTAAACTTAGAACATGAGCTGTCTTTCACTTGGTGAAAAACTTTCAGATTACTTCTGCAGTGCACGAGTTGTGGACATTTAGCGTGGGATTGATGTTTTACGTCGTACTCAAGAATATTTTACTTACACGACCGCTGTCACCATTATGGCGGCTGGAAACCGGGCAGACCCAAGGGGTATACTTGCATAAATATAGGTTCCAGAACCGAAGACAATATTGTATGTATGTATGCATGCATGCTTAAGTTTTACCTCGTACTTAATAATTCAACAAAGTTTTTAGAATGTATACTGTATACACGGTGACTTCTTGTGTCAGGGCGAGTCTATGCTGGCTGAATGCAGGCTCAAATACAGTAAACAGACCTAGAACATCAGACGAAAGCCTTTTATATACATTTTTTAATATTACTCTTTGCGTTTGGAAGAGGAAGGAAATATCTAACAATTTTAGACCAAACAGTTTTAAATAATACGAAAGGAGACAGGCTCAAAATCAATTTTGTCTTGCATGAAAAATCCCTTTGATTTCCGAAAATCTGAAGCAAGTCACCGCTGCTACAAACTCCCACCAGTGATAAGACCACGAATGGTACATCTGAACAACCTCTTGAAAGACATGGCTTTCCATGTGGCCACAAGTTGAATTCACCCGACAATAACACACAACACCCATTCATTTAATCAACTTGATGACTCTTGTGTCTTAAGACCTGAATTTCCAGTGAAGCAAAAAAGAAATTATTTGTCTACATCACCCACTGTCCAATCCAACAAATAATACTTGTGGGTGATTTGTGCACAGTTTGCCCAAAAAAATAACAAAACAAAAACTACCACAATGAAACCAAGAATAAAAAAAGAAGTGACCCAAGAGTTAAAAACAACAGCGTGGAGAAAGTGAGGGGTCGATGTAAGAGATGTGAGGCAAGGAGGAGGCAAAGGTGGCCGGTAGAAGATCACTCATAGATAAATTCCACACATTTCAAAACTTTTTCACTTCTCAAAGGAATTGACATAAAGGCCGTGGGCAGTTGCTTCTGTGGAAATAAAACTTCACAATCCAGCTGTTCATGCTTAAAGCACATACAGAACAAATAGACTGTGTCGAGATACAAACTGCGTTCTTGAGAGATCTCACCAACTGGCCTTATGTAAGTCGGCATCCCCAAACCCTTCCCAATTTTCTTGGCAGCCTTTAAAATGTAATTATACCTGGATGTCGATCAATTCCGACATTTATTTTCAAGGGTGAAAAAGCAATGTTAATACCCTAATATGAGAATTAACACTGAAATATTGAAGTGACTCCAGATCCACACAGGCGTCAATCATTTCAAATGTTTCCGCTTTAGTCATCCACCACAGACATTCTACTGAAAACTTTTCAGAATTCTGTAAAATGGGCCCTTAACGGATTCATATTAACGGTTATATTATGAAACTTTGATAAATCCTATGAAACAGAATGTTGCCAATTATACCAAACCAAACTTACACGCTTTTCAATTTTTCCTACCAAAGCTATTGAGAATTGGGATATCTGCTCCACAATCACTTGGCGAACGCTGGTGTCCTGGACTAATTTTTGTCCTGAAACGCAGCAAACAGTCACCCAAAGCTGAAAAAAATGGTAAGTTCAATTCAAGGCTCACAAAGGAAGTGAATGCAAATTTATTTCATTAAATCAACAATATAACTTGATTTTTCATGAAAAAATTTCCTTCAGAATCTTCACCACTAAATTCTGAATCTGGCAGGGCAGAAGAAAAAAAAGAGAGAACAAATAAAAAAGAAACACATACACACACACAAATAATACATGCTGGGACAGTGTCACAAGCGTTTGTGGTAAAGTTTCGGTACTTAAGTCTAAACCAGTCTAAAACTACTTAGGAAGTAATGAACTGCTGGTAAGTGGGTCTCTGATGTAAACAGCCACTTGCAGTCAAGTCACAGGCAGCCTTTACTCTGTCAGATACCTGTGAGGAAATGCTGGCCATCATGTCCTCAGGTGAAAATCCCTATATTCACCTCGGGCAACATTTTACATTTACGAAAATATACTTACATACATGATATACATATAAGATTTGATATACATATATAGCATTATTAAGAAAGGCAGACGTAATGTTCAAAAATATCTCCTGGCTTTCAAAACGCCTTTCAAAAGGCTTGGAAGGCCTGTGCTTTGTCAAGGTAAAGAGTTCACAAATACTGACAATTCTCGGGTAGAGAAACGTATCTCCAGAGGAGAACGACATTTTAACATGATGACTCTACTGTACAAACAGTCACTGCCTGTCACACCCAGCCAGTGGGGGTTTGTAACACTACAGAGGGGAGACAACCTACATCTTTTTTTTTTAATTTTTGTTTTAAGCAAAGTTGCACCACTCAATCACTCACTTTTAGCAGAAAATTTGCAATTCCTGTTTGTACAACAGCCTTACCCTAACATCGTTGAGATTTGTCATCATTAAAAAGTGGTACAAAAAGATATTTCAAACTAGGTCAAACAGTTCATACGACAACCATATTACTTCCAACAGACATTAAAGGGCTTGTCATTAACCACGTTCACCGAATGATGGACGTGAAAAACTCGAACAATTCAAAATTAAAACCACACAGCCTTAATTAGAAGATAATTAATATTTTGAAATATTTACTATGTGTTATACCTGGTTCTATTCCTATTACAGGGTCACCCATTAAGATCAGCTATAACATAATTTCTTACTATTACATCCACAAGAAGGGAACTTTGAGCACGTTTGGAACTGTGCTAATTAATGTTAAAAACACCTTCCTGAAAATAATGACACTCTGAAATTTTTACTCACTGAACATTTTCATTCGTAAGACCAAAAGAAAAAACCAGACCAGAAGCTCACAGAAATGCATAACTCGAAATGACATGACACCCCCCCCTTTTTTTTTTTAAAAATATATATATACTTGGTCAAAGAGGCATAACTCTAGTACGAGGTCACAACGTCAAATCTTGTTGCTATAGTGACAATATTTACCACAGATCTGCTTCCCAGACTACGAAACTGGAGGCATCTGTTTCAAGCACACCACAAAATTTCATTTCCAACGCGGAGGCCGCATGGCACAAACTGACTCGTTTCCGTCATTCAATCGGGTACGATGCAGACAAAGTATAAAACAAGATTTACGGCAGTTCTTCCCAAACATGAACAACAATTTCCACATGTTAAATTACAAATTGCAGAAACACACATGGACATCTATGCCTTTTCTAACAGTGTGAAGAACATTTTAGGTCTCATTACAAAAACTTATTACAATTCTTTAATTTTTTTTTAAGCCATGACACACTGAAAAACTTATGAAAGTATGAGGTCTCTACAAAGCTGTAACTATCGTATCCAACTAAGTGACTCACAGCGCCACCTACGTGTAAGGAATGTTGGGGAAATGATAAAGGGATGTTACTCTAACAGCACCTGGACAAGGCATACCGCATAACGATTCAGATACAATCTAAGGTAAACAGAGATAGCCTTACCCAAGTCAAGTGAATCTTAAATTGAAAAATTTGGAACTGACAAAATATGTAAACAAATTCTAACTATATGGGGGATGAGGATTATCACATGATGTTACATGGGTGGGTGAGGCTGGGTAGGGAATAAAAAAAAAACCCAAAAAAACAATCTATCTGACAACTGTTAAACAATGAGAACATGTTTTCTCTGACTCCAGAAAAGGAAAAGAAAAGAAAAATTAAAACTGGAAAATTAGCTTAATTTCTTGTTGTTTTTACACCGACACAAAATCATACACATTTTTTTCTGAAACTGTGGCTCCTCCTAATGAAATGGAGCCTGACCAGGAGACCGTACGGGTTCACATTAGCCTACACTGCTTGTTGCCATTCAATCGCAGCTTAAGCCGGGACTTTGGACGGTAATGCTCTAAATATGACAACTACTTGGAATTGATTGCACCCCGGCGCTTCCTGCAAATACAATTAAAACCATACATGTAAGATATAGAAATCTGACGTAAATCTTCTAACAAGAAGGAAAAACGTATTTTTGAATGCAATTATAGGTAAGAAAATATTACCTTAGGTGCTGAGACTTACACATTTTTCCAGTGGAATATGATCTACCTTCCAAACAAACCTCACGATACTTTTTTAAGATCAGTAGAACTCACAGAACGAGGAAAGAGAACAACTTGGTCATGGATGACATTTTAGAACTTTCCTTAGAGATATGTACATTCTCTTATTCTGTTCTACTGCCGTGGGAATGGTTTGCACATGGGATGCTAGGCTCAGGTTCTCCAGTACTGGGGAACTTGCTTAGGGCTTGGTTCCATGCAAATTCAGCAAACGACTTAAGATTAATAGTTGTTTGTTTTTTTTTGTCAAGTCCAACAAGGAGTGATTTTTGAAAAGACTTAAGCCAAACACTACATCAGAAGTTTTATGAAACTGGAGCCAGAGCTTTCTTAGACAAAGCGATTTAGGGAATAATGGGAAACTCATAGAACTTCCTTCAGCTCTCAACAAAAAGGCCCAACGCTGCATACTCCTTTGTGCTTTCCTGGCGAACGTCACACCTTTAGGAGCATTCTTGTGCACAAAACGCTTAGGCAGTACACAAACACTACTGAGTCACAGGAGAAAGCTTTTACAGCGATTTGGCCCCTTTTGTGTTGCTGATCAGAGTCTCCCATTGGAAGTGTGCGAATACAACAAACAAAACACTTTGAAAATCATTTTGAAGGAAATCTGCAGGGAAACCAACTTTAGCGAAAGAGTTACCTCCGTATAAGATCCACTGCGTCTTCATACCTCATGCCCCCTCAGTAAGAGCTAATGCCACCAAAACGGGGGCCCTGAGAGGGAAAAACGCAAAGAGTTACTTTGTTACTTATGTTACATAACTTGTCATATTCATATCCCATGTCACTTTCTATTATATCTTATTTTAGCTGATGCAAAAAAATATCATGTATTAGGCCATCCTTCAAAATACATTTGTTGGGTGTAGCCCGATCGATCTTTCAAACAAGGACGCTAATCAAAAGTTTTTATTAGTATTTTACATTTATTTTCCCCTCCACGGTTTCTTTCTATTCTCTACCTTTTTCAAGAAGAACGAGAAGAAAAAAAGAAATTCCCTAACGACCATTAATATTTTTTCTCATAGGGTTGGATTACCCCCAACAAACAGTTTTTTAAGGATGTTCTTACATGTCAAAGGCTGATCGGCTGTGAAGCAATAAAGGCCTGTTGATAATGTGACTGCGATACGATTAAATTAAACTGCATACGTTTTGATCGGCTGCATCAAAGGAAATACCTTGACAACACTTGATGTCACAACATAAATGATGGAGTTACTTCCCTTGTTTTGACTCCAAAAGCACTCTGTGCTTGCGGCTACTTCAGACAAGGTGGTTGCTTGCAATGCTTGAACAGTTTTAAAAGACACATGTCTTCAACAAACCAACATTCAAGTGGAGACTGCCCATCCTAACTTTAAAAGCCAATTCCCAAATTTACACCAGAGCCATCAGATTGATTTGGAACTGTTCCAACAACGCCATTCAAATCCTCGGAATTTCAACCTTCATATTAAACCTATATTCCACTGCATTTGTTGAAAATCATTCCAAAACTAATCATTCACAGAGATTGTACTCAACATTCAATGAGGTCTAGACTTCACATAATAAATCTAAACTAATCCCCTGAACGCAAACTATCTGCAGGAGTGGCACAGTATGTGAAGTCTCCAGCTTAAACTAATTATCTTTCCTTGGCTGTATCTGCCTTACCGAAGAACTCACTTAGTTGCTACATGTGTCTAGATAACCAACTGATAGGTGTGCCTAGAAATGACCCCGCCCCACCAGGCCAAAATGTTTGTGACCTCAGTGGCTGTTGATCAAAGTCAGTAGTGTACACAATCAGCCAAAGGGAGACTTTCAAATCTCCTCTCCCAGTTTTCCTTCAATTCAGGAATCCATACAAAATGCTTGGGGTGTCATTAAAAATTATTTGTTGAGCATTCCACTCACTTGCCCTCACAAAGGGGCCCCACCTAAATCTTTATATGAACAAAAGTCCTTGAAGTCTGTAAATCTGTAAATCCCTGTAATTTTAATTTTGCTAGAAAAAAAATAAATAAAAAATAGAATTCGTCTGACTATAGTGAAAATCTAAAATTCTGTTTACACCAAAGCATTTTTAGAGGCAGATATAAGCTATAAAATATTACTTCTGGTACCAATCTTTGATTTTTCCCTGCGGAAACCCCTCTACCTTCCAAACAACCATCAGAACACTATAATCGACAGAACTCTCAGAATTAGGCAAACACTCAACTTACAGTGGAAGAAATTATACCTCATGAACTTAATGTTTGTGTCTATCATGGCCTTACCTTCCCAGTCCGGCAACGCAGTGAACTCCACACAGCAGCCCGGCTCTTCCTTGAAGCGTGTTTTGAGCAGGCCAAACCAGTCCTCCACCACCTTGTTTGGGGGTGGGCTGCCGTCGTCAAACTACCAGTCCTGCCAACACAAAACAGATAGTAACTTGACTCACTCAGTAGGCATCCAGTTTTAATGATTATCACAGCCCTTACAGGAAATGAACGGCATGTTTTATGAAGAAGCAGTTTGCACCTGGAGCATCTTTTATGACAACACATACATGTAGTGATAACATATGCCACCATGGAAAATACGCTTGACATAGCGTTGCGATAGCTTTGTAAAACAGACATCTGGGGTGTGAATAGCACACCTTGATTTTGTTTCAGGCGTATGCTAGGTGTGGGAGTGTGATAAGCACGCCTCGAATAGCCATTCTCAACAAACTTTTCACCTTTATTTTATAACATATGACAGCGGTCAGGGTTATGAAATGAAAACTGTTGCTAAATAAACGGAGCCTCTTCCCCTGTCTTTTGTACATTTTGTCCATGTGGGGAACCAAATGCGCTTTGGTCAGCAAAACCACGAGATCTACGGATTTGACAAGAAACTACTGTATACACCCGATGTCTGGCCGGTAAATTACACATTCCGAAGTACGCATAGACTTACAAGGAATTGATACCTTTGAATACATGAATTATTATGACTTAACATCACATGGGTAATATTTCAGCCATACTGTGGTGAGAATGAAAGAGACGTTTGTTGCCAACACTAAGATTATCTGAGAAGACATTAATCAGACCTCTTTGTGGCTCAATAAGGGAGATGAATCGATCAGAATCCAGCAAACTGTGCCACTTGAAGCAGACTGAAAACCTGTTGTCATGTGACAGAGAAACCCACACTGTTGTTGTTCTCATGAGAAAGAAAAGTCCACACTGTTGTCGTAAAACAGAAAGTCTACATTGCTGTCAAAAGACATCGAAGTCTGCATCGTTGTTGTCATCAAAAACAAAAGCTAACACTCACAGAACAGCCCACATTGTTATCCTGAGACAGAACAGCCCACATTGTTGATATCCTGAGACAGAACAGCCCACATTGTTGATATCCTGAGACAAAACAGCCCACATTCTTGATATCCTGAGACAGAACAGCAAACACTGTTGATGTCATGAGACAGAACAGCCCACACTGTTATCATGAGACAGAAAAGCCCACACTGTTGTCATAAGACATAACAGCCCACATTGTTGTCATAAGACAGAACAGCCCACATTGTTGTCATAAGACAGAAAAGCCCACATTGTTGTCATAAGACAGAAAAGCTCATTTCGTCATAAAAAAACCAAACCTAACATCGTTGGCATGAGACAAGTCCAGATTTATTGTTGTTCTGACACTCACCAATACTCTGATACCCTCGGAGCGCTGCTTCTCTCGCAAACTCTCACAACATCTTTAGCACCATGTTTTTTAAGTTCCTTCAACAACAACAGAAATATGTATGACATTCATGCAGGGCAACACTTGATTTATTCCAGAATTTCTTATCAACTACTTATTTATTTATATGACTGCTGTTTTATGCCCCACTCAACATGTATCATTTATATGGTGGGAGGAAACCCACGACCATGGCAGACTTTCCCACGTACAACTGAAGAGAAAGCCTGTTTAAGCTGGATTGCACTCACAGCACCTGACATCTGCAAAAGACTCCTGGGTCATCGCGTTGCATTAGTGCACTGACTGGTCGCCTCAGACAAGCAATGTTATAGTCTGACCAGATGAAGATTTAAACTACAAAATATTCAACAGGTTGTCAAGGTGAGGTAAAGGTCCATTGTAAATCACAACAAACTCCAAATAAGCTGTAATCATTTATTTACTTATTTATCAAAATAAAGTGTCAAATCTACTTACTTAGTTACAAGGTCTTCATCTATTTATTGCTGTTTTACGATGTACTTGAGAATATTTCTATACATGTAAAATAGCGGACAGCATTATGGAGGGATTAAACCAGGCTGAGCCCGAGGTGAAAACCCACAACCATCTGCTGCTCGCTGTCAGACCTTTCCATGTACCAAACAGACTGTAATGTGACCCCAGTCAGGCTTGGAACTCCATATTAATAATGTAGTTGATATTAACCTCTGAACAAGATCCAAATGTGACCTAATCTACATTTGGAGATAAATCAACTTTTGAAAAAGTTGCAAATTATACAGGCTGTCCATATTTGTAACTGCATTGGACCTGTAAGATTAAATTCAGAACAGACTTCAACATGAGGATGTCCACAGTTATTAATAAATGCCTCAGATACATGTACATGTATGTCGGACTAAGTTCAACATGCACAAGATTTAACATCGGAGGATTAACCTGAAAGCAAGGTTACAGATGTCAGCAATGGAGAGGCCACTGCTTACATGCATTTATTTATTTACTTGTTTGATTGGTGTTTTATGCTTTACTCAAGAATATTTCGCTTATACAACTGCAGCCAGCATTACGGTGGGAGGAAACCGGGCAGATCGTGAAGAAAACCCTCGACCGTCCGCAGGTTGCTGGGCGACATTCCCAAGTGCGGCTGGACAGAAAGTCAGCAAGAGCTGGATTTGAAGTCATTATGATGTGCCAATCCGCTAACCATCTCGGCCCCGCAGGCCCCAACAGGAGAGGCTGGACGCCTTACCTCGATGTAGCCCTCTATAGTGGTATCGGTTGGCCGATCCGTGATCAGGAATCTCATGCTCTTGTGCTGAATCTCGGCGGGTTCTGGGCGCTGAAGCTTCATCTTTGTTGTCATGCTACGGTTCCACAAATGCCGTGCACAAAAACAAAGGGACTGAACTCCGCAGGGGTCGTCACAACAGAAACAATAGCCGCAGCAGTAGCAGTAATAATGAAGCAGTTTGGAATCACGAGCTGGCCAAAACAAAACACCACATCCAAGGTCTCAATGAAAGAAGAAACAGAAAATGTAGGACAAGAGTTCTATCCCTTTGCTTGACTTATCCCCGGAGGTCACGACGTCGAAGGATATCACACTTGGAGCGTAAGTTAATATTGTAATACTCTTGATACATTCATTTATTTATACAGAGACTGTCTACAGGCACATATATATGTTTCTATATATATTTATATATACACATATAATGAATGAATGAATGATTATGGCTTAACGCCACATCGGCAATATCTCAGCCATATCGTGGCGAGAACAAGGTGGAATCACGAGACAGTTCAGGTTTTCGGTAGTCGCTGGAGAACATTAAAAAGAAAACAAAATATTCGGACATGGGTTAAAATCAGGTAAGAAAAACCAAAACAGTTAAAACTCGAAAACCAGCATGATAAGGAAATTTTATAACAAATATTTATTTTGAGAATAAAATTTATATTTTATGATCAAGGCCAATGGCCTTCAAATATTTTATGGAAGCGTCGCCAGCGATGCTGTCAAACTAATCATACATGGAGTTTACTGTGTAGAATCTTTGCCGCAAATGGGCAAAGTCCACACAGTCAACCAGGATATGTTTGATGCCGTATTGCGCATCGCATCCAAGACACTCGGGAGCACTGCCCCCATCCAGGATAAAATTGTGTGTTAGACGAGAATGCCCAACGAGGCATCTTGTTAAAACAACTTGGTCTCTACGAGACATACCAAACGTATAAGAGTCATAGCCTATGACAGGGTGAAAGGCATGCAGTTTGTTATCGACCTGCTGGTCCCATTCATCCTGCAAAAGGCGACAAATGTATTTAAGAATATTAGATTTAAAATCAGTATAAGGAATTTCGTAAGCCTTTTCGAAGTCGAAAATTATCGATACCACATGTTCATTATTAATAAAACCATCACGAATGAAGGTTTCAAATCGAACAAGGTGATCCATAGTGGATCGACCTTGACGAAAACCACATTGAATGTTTGATAAAAGCATGTTGGCTTCAAGAAACCAAACAAGTCTATCATTTATCATCCGTTCCATAGTCTTACAGATGCAACTGGTAAGAGCTATGGGACGGTAATTTCTCGGATCACTATGATCCTTACCCGGTTTAGGGACCGGGATAACATACGCCTCTCTCCATGATGGGGGAAATTTACAAGTCTTCCAAATATCATTAAGTAAGTCCAAGAGTGTCTCCAATGGCTCAGATGGTAAGTGGTTCAGAAGCTTGTAATATATATTATCCGGGCCGCACGCAGTATCGTGTGCCTTTTTTAGAGAAGTTTTAAGCTCTTCCACTGAAAATGGACGATTATAGTCTTCTAAATACTTAGAAGAGAAGGGCAATTTAATTTTCTCTTTCTGGTTTTTAATATGCTGGAATTCAGGAGAATAATTTCCAGATGAAGATTTGTGGGATATTCTTTCAGCTATTTTATTGGCTATATCGTGCGGTGAAGTTAATAAGGTATTACCATCCTTTAAGTGCTGACCTTTGGCTTTACTGTTCTTGCCCTTAAGTTTCTGAACCATGTTCCAGACCTTACGCATGGGTGTTTTTGACTCTTGGACTGAATTAATCGACGAGCCTTGGATCCAAATATACGAACCTGGTTTAAATTATTATCATCAGGACGATGATTAAATCTGCGCTCGGCCTTTTTGCGGTCTTTTATAGCCTTACGACAGTCATTATCATACCAGGGTTTACTTTTGGATTTCGGATTTGTCGAGGTCTTAGGGATGGTTCTATCGGCTGCTGTTAATATGAGTTCATTAAATGTAAGCAAAGGATCATCTGCAGCATTAAGATTCTCTGAAGTGATGTCAGCCTCACAGAACATCTCAAATGCCATCCAATCGGCTTTATCGAACTTCCACCTATCTAGACGTTCTAAAGAATTAGAAGTGAGATGCTCTAGGACAAGAGGAAAATGATCACTACCACAAAGATCGTCATGCACCTTCCAAGAAAAATCCGGGAGAAGTGATGGATCGGTGATAGTGAGATCGATAGCAGAATATGAACCATTACCTGCATGTAAGTAGGTATTAGAACCATTATTGAAATAACATAGTTCATCTTTACATAAGAAATCTTCTACTATTTTGCCCTTATCGTTTATATTATTACTACCCTATAGGGGGTTATGCGCATTAAAATCTCCCATAATTATGAAAGGAGTTGGCAGTTGGTCTTTTAAATTATGCAACTGGCAAAATGACAAAGAAGAATGAGGAGGAACATAAACTGAACATAAAGTGATTGTTTCCGACAAGGAAACACGGACGGCTACAGCCTGAAGCTCTGTGTCGAGAGCAACAGGGCTGCGAATTATTTTATTATTCACTAAAATACAGGAGCCGCCACGAGCTCGTTCTTCCTCGTTAGAGTAAGTGCTATATAGTGTATAATTTTTCAGTGATATTTTATCTTTGTCAGATGTCTTCATGTGAGTTTCCTGAAGACATAGGGCAATTGGATTTAAAGATTGAACTAACTGTGATATTTCAATGAAATTTATTTTAAGACCTCGACAATTCCACTGTATAATTTTGTCTAAGGAAGTCATTATGGAAGGAGGCGTATGGGGGATTTGTGCCTGGACCGTGCACGACCCTTTTTGGGAGACCTACTAGTAGATCTCCCCGATGCAGATGATGTATCCATCATGTCCGCATCGAACGTTGAAGGACCGAGGTCCTGCAACGACCCAAACTTATTGAAAGTTCGGATAGGGTCCCTAGTAGCGTTGAAGGGACGCTCTGTGGGGCCACTAGGTTTACCTTTCTTCTGATGTTTATCACCCGCTGCATTTAGTGAAGATTCAACGGGTTTAGAGGATTTGGATTTATTTGCACAAGGTTTGTGGTGAGATGGAGAATCAGGTGAAGTAGCGGCATTTTCAGTAAGATTGATATCGGTTTGTGATGAAGAACTGGCCGTGTTTTCCAAGGGATTTACGACCAGTTTCTGTGGCTTCTCAATACCAATGGGCCAAGTGAATGATGTTTGACCTCCTACCGAAACGGAGGGTTTCTTGACAACATTGGCATAGGTAAATTTAGTAAGGCCATTGGTGACAGAGACAAGACGTTTGGCTTCTTGATACGATAAGTTATTTTTGCATTTAAGCGTTATGATTTCCTTTTCCTTTTTGAAGACAGGGCAATCCTTGGAAGAGGCCATGTGGGCTCCGCTGCAATTCCAGCATTTTATCGTGTTTGTGCAGTCGAAACCCTCGTGACCAGCTTCCGCACATCTGAAACAGACCAGTTGATTTCGGCATTGACCCCTGCCATGGCCAAACCTCTGGCAGGAGAAACACCTGGTCGGGTTAGATATGAACAATTCTACCCGCACACTGTACGGCCCAATGAAACATTGATGTTGGGAGAGACGGGTTATTAAACGTTACGCGATACGTATTTGTTTTAATGAGGTTCCCATCTCTCTTGATGGTAAAACGTTTGACGTTGAGTACGCCCTGGTCCTTCAGTTCCTCTGTTATTTCTTGGTCTGTCATGTCGTATAGGTCTTGGTCTCTGTCACGAATGATGCCGTGAGAGCAGTTTAAGGTTTTATGTGGGGAGACAGAAACAGCTTGCTCCCCAATATTTTCAATTCTGAGTAAGTTAATGTACTGTTGTTTTCGAAAACATTCTACAAGAATTTTGCCAGCGTTTAACTTTTTCACTTGTTTCAACGTGCCTGCGTAGCTCTTCAAAGTTTTATTCAATACGAAAGGATTGATTTTCATCTTTGCCTGATTCTCATTTTTACTAGATATGACCAGAAAGGATGGGAAGTGAGAACTTCCCGATTCCATATCCAGTGGTATCTCGTTTTTCCTTTTTCCCCCACAACTGGGGAAGGCTGTGACATAGAAACATTTGGAGTAGAGGAATTAGAGGTAGACATAGCGAGACGGTTGGATGATTCATAGCGCCGTGTCTCTCACCCGCCTCGGAGTGTCGATACATGTACGACGAAACCCCTCCTGCGAGTGACCAGCAGAAGGAGAGACGAGAGTTCCACGACATCCTCGATAAGATGGATTTTTCGCTCATACTCGAGCAGGCCGAATCTAATAAATTAGAAACGGCCTACTCTATTGACATTAAAGCCACCGCCCAAACATCCGAACATCTACTGAAAAACTTCCAACACGGAAAGCAATGACTCTATACCAAATGAAGATATGTGAAGGTTGATATACGGGCGTCTGGACTGGCGTGACCAGCCGATTGATCGGAGCGGGCCATCCGACCGCCCGTCTTTGGAGAAGTAAGGGCCGAAGTGGAGTGTTGGGCGTGAGGATCTCGCAAGATGAACCCGCCCTCAGCCACCAGGATCCCGTCCTCCCCCATCACGGGTCGCAACCCACGGCAAACAGGTTGCCCATTTTAGTCGCCTTGTACGACCAGCCCGGAGAGGCTGTGGAACTATTCTATTCACCGGAACCACACGGGAGAGCCCTAGGGTAGTCGCCTCGTACGACAAGCTTGTCTAGAGAACTGGGGCCCTATTCTTTTCACTCCCGGGAACCCCACGGGGGATATACACATATATGCCAGTCAGTATTTATCCTTGGTTGTGTGTGCATATATGCCAGCACTGTCTGCGTGTGTACAGGTACATGTACTGTAATATGAAGAAAGCTGACTGGCTTTCCAATGAAAACTTTCACTCTCACTTTCACTTTTGAGTTTCAGTTTCGCTTTCACCACTAACACGCAAGGGTAGTTGTTTCCAGCTCAGTCTGCTGTGATCTGGTTACTCCTCTTAAAGGGGGAGACAATCCCGAAGAATCACAGATCTTTTTGTCGGTTTTGGGGGTTAAATTTCACTCCACAGTAAACATTGTCTAATACTGGTGTTGGCTGAGATTTTATGTTTAAGAATAAATGATTACGGTTTCACATCACACCGGAAGTATCCCAGCCCTATTGTGGAGAGTTTTTATGTTTAAGGAATTTTACCATACACACAACATATAAGCTACTAAAAGCAACATTCATTTACAAGAAACTGAAACAATTTATTAGACAAATATGTGCAGCTTGTAATAATTACATATACTCAGACCTTTATTCAAAACTGTGACTTAACTCACCATCCTGCTACTGCATATACCTGTCACCTGAATTCTCAACAAACCTGACCACAGACACACACAGACACCTGGTGTATGGTTTGGCATTTTACAGGAATGTTATCTGATCTCGATAATTTTTTAAATATTTTTATCAACTTCATGTCACCAGGATATGGCTATAATACTGCCAATGTGGCATTAAGCCCTAATCGTTCATTTCTATCTACACTTCATACACCTTTATCATAGTAACATCTTTTCGTCTTTAAATTACATAAAACTCTTATGAATTACGCTGTCCCAGTGAATGAAGTTATACTTTATCAGTGCAATTTTTAGAAATTTACATTGTAGGCGTTCTATACATGAATAACATGTCATGATGTTCCACATCATTCATGATCGATATTGGCTTGACTCCTCACATAGCAGATTTCCATGAATTCACTCGATGTTCCGGTTGCCTGACGCTCATTGTTACTGGCTGAATTGGTCCCCAGACAAACCTTACAAACTTCACTAGAATAAACTGTTTGATAAGCCGCCGTGTACGCTCCCATTTATTTGTAGAACTGAACGCTTAAACAACTGAAATGACATGGATCGAACAAACCAACGTAGTGATGTCCTACATTTAGGTCAAAATTTCCATAAGACTTTATCCTATGCGACATGTGGATGACCTGCAATATCTCTCCACACCGAAGGTGCTATAGATTACGAGTGCAGTCTACCATATACATAGACGCAGGCCTGGGCTATTCTTCGTGTATCGATTCCTTATCTATTTGCCTTTACTCCAGCACCAAACGAGTGATGGTTTAGTTATATTCCGGGCATATGCTGTCGTTGTTACACAATGGCTTTTGTGCATATTGCTAAAACGCCCCTCGACAGGTGTTCCGTACAACGCCCAAATCAATAGGCAGTCATCGTGGCATAGAATTGTTATCCGTCTTGACAGCAGAGTATACAGTCAGAGAAGATAGAGCAAAGAGTCAGGGCATGTTTTAAGTCGGACAGAAACCTACTCACAGGTAAGTACAGACTAGACATTCGTCCCGGTGGACTGTGTGTGTTGCCCCGGTGACCTCTGTATTGCGCCGCGTCATTAGATAACGATTAGTCCCATAGAATATGACTGTGTGAATATGAATACGAGTCATGTCCTTGTCTTCTGTGACTGGGCGAAGGATACTCCCGAAGTTATTCCCCCTAACCATCATAAATTTGGTGCTGGAATAAAGACAGGTTGCTAAGGAGTTCACTGAAAGTTCATTGTCGAGCTGGCTTTGACTGAAATTGTCGCGTATACCTCCTTAGGCCGTAGGCTTTTCAATCGTAGCGTTCAAGTTTGCCCCAGTGAGAGGGGCACAAAACAGTTGGATAATTTCATAACATATATCATATCAAAAGTTCTCCTCGTGACAGTGGCAAAATGCATGAATGAATGAATGATTATGGCTTAACGCCACATCGCCAATATCTCAGCCATATTGTGGCGAGAACAAGGTGGAATCAGGAGACAGTTCAGGTTTTCCATAGAGACTGGAGAACATGAAAAAGAAAACAAAAGTGTTCCGTCATGGGTTAAAATCAGGTAAGAAAACCGAAACAGTTAAAACTCGAAAACCAGCATATTAAGGAAATTTTATAACAAATATTTATTTTTGAGAATAAAATTTATATTTTATGATACAGGCCAATGACCTTCAAATATTTTATGACAACGTCGCCAGCGATGCTGTCAAACAAATCATATATGGAGTTTACTGTGTAGAATCTTTGCCGCACATGGGCAAAGTCCACACAGTCAACCAGGATATGTTTGATGCCGTACTGCGCATCACATCCAACTGCCCCCATCCAGGATAAAATTGTGAGAATGCCCAACGCGGGATCTTGTTAAAACCACTTGGTCTGTACGAGACATACCAAACGTATAAGAGTCATAGCCTATGACAGGGTGAATGGCATGCAGTTTGTTATCGACCTCCAATCTCATTCATCCTGCCAAAGGCGACAAATGTATTTAGAAATATTAGATTTAAAATCAGTATAAGGAATATTAATCTTAGATATGGGTTTACCAAGAGCAGCTTTCGCTTCTCTGTATGCGACTGTGTTTCCTTGAATACCAGTATGACTTGGTATCCAACAGAATACAATATCTTTCCCTCTTTTAATTAACTTTCTATGGATGGCTAATATTTCTAGTATTAACGGGTTTTGAAATTTACTTTGCTCTATTGCCAAAAGGCAGGACAACGAGTCACTGCATATGACTGCTCTCTGGGCAGCGCCGGATGAAATGTATGAAAAAGCCAGAAGTATAGCTCTGGCCTCGGCAGAAAATATTGAAGACGAGGATGGAAGGCGAAGAGAGGTTACTCGCTGTTCCAAAACAGCCGCAGCCGCGACCCTGTCCCCATCCTTTGACCCGTCAGTCTATATAAATTTATAATCCGGATAATTAGCTTTTACTTCGGCGAAACTTTGCTGAATTATAACAGGGTTTGTATCGCATTTCTTATGTTGACGTAGATCAAATATTAATTTAGCTTGTGGAAGAAGCCAGGGAGGAGACTCCAGAAAAAAAACCGGAGCTATGTCCTCCAGCTTGATGTTAGCTTCCACAATATGGTCCCGAACACGAAGACCAAAGGACGAAATTTTGTTGGGACATTTATCATATTTATCTGCGTATGATGGATTAAAAACACAGTCGTAGGCAGGGTTTGTTGGATGAGCTTTGAGCTTAGCGACGTATTGAAGGCTGAGTTTTATACGCCTGTGATATAAAGAAGGCTCATTAGCCTCTACGTATAAACTCTCTACTGGTGAGGTTGTAAAGGCACCAAGGCTGAGCCTCAGACCTTGGTGATGGACCGGATCCAGCATTTTAAGATATGATTTCCTAGCGGAACCATAAATGATGGACCCGTAGTTCAATTTAGACCTCACCAGAGAACGATACAAATTAAGTAAAACTGATCGGTCAGCACCCCACTCATTGCTAGACGCGACCTTAATTATATCGAGAGCCTTTGTACATTTCGCTTTAAGCATTTTTATGTGAGCTATAAAGGATAATTTACTGTCGAATATAACCCCTAAAAATTTATTTTCCCCAACAATTTTCACTGGTTCACCACAAAATTAAAGCTCAGGGTCTAGATGAAGTTTGTGTTTATTAAATTCTTAGAAGAGAATGGCAATTTAATTTTCTCCTTCTGGTTTTTAATATGCTGGAATTCAGGAGAATAATTCCCAGATGAAGATTTGTGGGATATTCTTTCAGCTATTTTATTGACTATATCATGCGGTGAAGTTTATAAGGTATCACCATCCTTTAAGTGCTGAACTTTGGCTTTACTGTTCTTGCCCTTAAGTTTCTGAACCATGTTCCAGACCTTACGCATGAGTGTTTTTGACGTAATGCCTGAAACAAAGTTCCGCCAACAAGATCGTCTCTTGGACTTAATTAATCGACGAGCCTTGGCTCCAAGTATACGAACCTAGTTTAAATTGTTATCATCAGGACAATGATTACATCTGCGCTCGGCCTTTTTGCGGACTCTTATAGCCTTACGACAGTCATTATCATACCAGGGTTTACTTTTGGATTTCGGATTTGTCGAGGTCCTAGGGATGGTTCTATCGGCTGCTGTTAATATGAGTTTATTAAATGTAAGCAAAGGATCATCTGCAGCATTAAGATTCTCTGAAGTGATGTCAGCCTCACAGAACATCTCAAATGCCATCCAATCGGCTTTATCGAACTTCCACCTAGCTACACGTTCTAAAGAATTAGAAGTGAGATGCTCTAGGACAAGAGGAAGATGATCACTACCACAAAGATCATCATGCACCTTCCAAGAAAAATCCGGGAGAAGTGATGGATCGGTGATAGTGAGATCGATAGCAGAACATGAACCATTACCTGGATGTAAGTAGGTATTAGAACCATTATTGAAATAACATAGTTCATCTTTACATAAGAAATCTTCTACTATTTTGCCCTTATCGTTTATAATATTACTAACCCATAGGGGGTTATGCGCATTAAAATCTCCCATAATTATGAAAGGAGTTGGCAGTTGGTCTTTTAAATTATGCAACTGGCAAAATGACAAAGAAGAATGAGGAGAAACATAAACTGAAATCATGAGAATTCTTAAATCTAAGTGCGGAATATATCGAGTCGAACTCGGCCGTAGCATTACCCAAGTCCTGTTGTCTGATAACCGACATCAAAGGGCGATTTGCCCCGCCTCCCTGCATATTACGCCACTGAAGGCTAGATATAGCACAGCTAGTTGGTCGTCTACGTACGTTACCGTAGCACCCAATACCGGTCCGACAGAAGTCCACCGTAAAAATTTCACTACAAATCTTTCCAAAGATGTCTTACAATCGATATGAGTAGATCTTTGAGTCAACCGGTTTGTAAAAATACCAAAGCCGGAGTTCGTAAACCGTCTTTCAACAGTAATCAGCTCCCTTAAACTTTCAAGCCGGGCTTTTCGGGCTAACGTCCGCCATGCCTTGAATTCAAACTTATCACACACGATGATGGGCTGCGAAAATTTTACCCACCCTACACACACTCTCTACGGTGCATGATAACTGCGCCTGACCGGGATTTCTTCGCTGGTAGATAAACAGACACTCGTAGCTGTGTTAAAGGCATTGTAACCGTGGGCGGTTATACAATTCAGGGCATTTCGTCTGTAATATTAAGAGATGGACATGAATGGCCATGTGCTTTTGTTTCCCTACCATATGACGCGTTCTGCTCATGAGCCATTATGCACCACTCGAAACCACTATCTGGCTTATTGCTTCACCGCGACGGTACGAGTGCACCGAATTTTGTTACTATTTATAGTTCACGCATACTGGTAATATGAGGTTCTGGGGTGCCTTATGTTATTAGTTGTTACTCCGCCAGCAAGAAACTTTCCGTACTATAATGGGCATATTCTTCTTACTGTGCCACTTTAGTATGGAGAACGTAATGTTACATCTTCTTTGGCCAACCTAGTATGGATTATTTACAATATCATGTAGACCCGCAATCATTGGGCCGAAAGTTCTTTTCTAAGCGTCTTTCAGCGAACAACGTAAGGCTTATATCTAGGCAGTGTTTTGGATAATCGGCGTTGTGTGCGACTTGAAATTAATAGCAAATTAGACTTTGCCAAAACAAAAGGGTTTCATCGGCTTGAAGGAGAGGCTTTTCGTCATGACGGAATAAAAGGGGAACCGGTATCGATTCCTTATCTATTTGGCTTTACTCCAGCACCAAACGAATGATGGTTTGGTTATATCCCGGCCATATGCTGTCGTTGTTGAGAGCTAAATTTTCTTCAGCCATCTTAGACAAGGATATATGACTCTGAGTTAGAAGAGAGAGTCCTATTCAACAGGCCTAGGCGACGCTTTATTGGCAACCCGCCGGCCGGTGCGACGCGGATAGGCGCCGATTGTACAGAAGACGAATACCTCGTGAGATGCCTTACCATTTGGGAGAAAAATCTCACAGAAAAATCTCCTGACAAATCTATTTAAGCTTCTGACAAAGTTTCTGACAAGCCTTCTGACAAATCTTTGGGAAATATTTTGGCAAAGATGGTGACAAAGCTTTCGACAAAACTTCTGAAAAGCCTTCCCACAACTCTTCTGACATATCTCCACACAAACCTCCTGACAAATCTCAAGACAACTCCCCCGACAAATTATCTGGTGAATAATCAGATATATCTCTGGATAAATCTCTTGACAATTCTCCTGACAAATCTCCTGACAAATCCCGAGAATCAGTGATCTCTGGAGAAACGTGCTAAGCCATGGCTAGAGAAGACCGCGCTGAAATAACTCATGTACAACAGAACCAGAGAACAGAGATCTGCAAGTTTGGATCACATTTATTTTATTTTAATACGGCGCAACTTCTGATTACATTTTCATAAGGTCCATGCGGATGTAAGCAATATGGCATAAATTCATACATCCTAGTTCATAACTGTATCACAGGATTGTATTTCGCAAAAACTTAACCCGTATATGCATTGGTATGCTGTTTTGCCATGTACACCCACGTGACAAGCCTTCCTTCTACACCCAGATAAAAGGGAAATAGAAGTGCGTAGAGTTGCCTCCCTTGAAAGTTAAGCCCTATTTAAATGCAGTCCTTTATCACACGTCTGAGGCACTTTGGCCATTGAAATTTCTGGGGAAAGTGTGAATATTGTCTATATAACTGCATGCCATCGATTATGGATGAGAGTAACAACGCATAAGACGGTTATGAAAGAGAGTTCGGCCCAATTTCCTTTCCGGCCATTTTTATTGGGCCAGCACTCTTCGCTGTGACGGACTATACACGCCGCGGCGATGTTTCAATATCAGGCTCGGGAACCAGGATGACGCCAGATTTCCCAAACCCCTTCTCGCGACGACGTAACTTTTCACTAATTGGGAAGGCGGCATATTTTTTAATCCCGTGAGGTGGCGCTTATGTGAAGCCGGACCTTGAGCCATTGTTATGTCAAAATTGTTACAATATATCAGGTTCTGTTGCATAGTCACGTTGTCTTTAATATGCCGTCATTATGGTGATTTGGGAAAGCAACATTTGATGTGGATAAAATGACGTAAAGTCCCATCGCCGGGATGGGTCCAAATTCTCGATGAAAATGATTTTTACGAGATGACGTCATAGAGAGACAGTTCGAAAAGGTCTATAGACCCGGGCGTATATCCGCTTTGCAGGAAAAAATGAGTCCTGTATAGGTTTCAGACTACAGATTTGCCTAGAAATAGCCACTGAAACCCTACTCACTCACGTTGCCCACAAATAAATAAAAATATGAGTCAAAGCCCTCTTTCTTTGACCTAAACAAGCTCAAAGCATGTCCAAAGAATGTTAAAAACAAAATTCATATGACCACACATCGTGCCACTGACCCTGTGAGAATATTTGTAATTTATTCTTACTAGCCCTAAATTTATTGAAAAACAACATAGTTCAAGCACAAAATGACCCAATTTCGACTCTCGGACCATACTTTTTTCTCCTCAGTAATAAATTAAGCATTCATCAATACAGAAACACAGATCATAAAATGATAGGTCGACCCACCAGGGTTCCGTCAACCACATGACGAACGAAAGCCTACTATTGGCTTTCTAACAACAGGCTGTTGCCCAGGCACAGGACCACGCACTGTTTCCCTGCAGACAAAACTAGCAAAGCCACATTTTCCCCTTGCAAATATGGTGGATTTTGAAGCTTGTCAATACTGCAATGACACCAATAGATAGATATTAACTCCTCAACAAAAACCTTACCCACCGGTGTGCTATAGCCTAGTCAACGCTTTTACCCTAAGTTTTAAAGGGCCAAAAAGTACGAAACTGTGTACTGCACCCATACTGTAACAACATGAAGTGAATACAAAAAGCACTGTTCTCCGCCATTCAGAATAGATAGTTCTGTATGAGGGAGTTAACATTATATCATAAATTATACTGTAAGTAAAAAAGAATTGAATTAAGAGTCAATGTGATGTTATTAAAGTTACTTAATATGAGTAAGAATATAATCCATAAAACATAAAATACAATTTATACATTGGATTGAATTTCATTCATTAAAAAACTAAGGCATTTTCGCAGGATGCATTCTTAAGGCTGTCTTAATGGAACAGGAGAATTGTCGCAAATTCTCGGTTCAGTCAATTCAAGTTGAACCTTTATGTATTTTCCTCCAATAGCCGACTTCCGCATTTCAGTAAATGTCACCACCGGTATCCCGATTTTTTTTGTTTTTAAGCAATAATTGCTTTTCTAAAACGTTCCATTTCAAATCGAACTACGAAAGATATGCGTGTACGAAGTAATGAGTATTACCATATGTGGATGTACATGGTCGCTCGGCAAAGTTCGTGCACAATTAAACAGATGCTTTCATTCCATTCCTTTCTCTGCGAAAGCAGTTTTGACGTCATGACAAAGATTGGACATACATGTGTGTAACCGATGTTTATGCGATCCGAGGCACGTTTTGGAACGTTGAATATTCATGAGCTTGTGCATATTGCAAAAAAGTTCAGAGAAACGCGTTTTTTCCAACTCAATTTGTCTTCTTTTACCTATATTTACAGCGCGCTAAGCTACTTCATCAATTCAAGGCATATAAAAGTCACAATATAGAAATTCTGCGGTATCGTCAACTTAAACGTTCTTGAAATTTTAAAATAAAGGCATGGTCGGTGCATGTATATCATGCGGCTTTGGTGATAAAAAAGACCACATGAAAACTGTATCTGAAAACATCTTTGTTGATTTTTGAAGATTTCTTTTCCCACCGCATTAAATGCAGTCAAATGTTTTTATTGTATGGTGGGTTCTATGGACCATATTCATAATGATGGTTCTTCAGTGACGTCATAAAGCTATTTCCACAGCCTTATGTTCACCTCTGAATAAAGCTCTTCTGAACCGTCCTCCGTAATGCATATCTATGGAAAATCTTAATATAACGTTAAAATTCTGCTTTGGGCCCAGAGAAAAGTCGGCGTAATATGGTCAATAAACCTTACCATATTTGACTGCGTTTAATTTGGTGAAGAAAAATTTAAAAAAAATCAGTGAAGGTATATTCACATACAGTTTTCAATGGTACTTTTACTCACCATAACTTCACAACATTTTTTGTAGGTTCAGTCCCTTAAAGTGAAGATTGCCTTATTTTACAGGGATCTTTAAATTTCAGGAGAAATGGCCCCTGATAGGAGAGCAGAGGAGATCCTCATAAAATTGCAGGATTCAACGTGGTGGGCTAATTCGTAGATGCTTTCGTTGACTTAAACGCCCGATAAGAAAAAAAAAAGAAATACCTAACATCACTGGTAAGTTGAAACAGATAACTTTATCCAGACCAAAGTTGGAATGAATGAATGACTGAGCTATTATCTTTTACTCTTCAATCACATTATTACAGCCATATACTTGTGGCGAAATTAATCATATCATTTATTTTTTTTTATTTATCTGGTGTTTTACGACGCACTCAAAGATATTTCATTCATATAATATACGAAGGCCAGCATTAGAGTTAGATCAAACCGGGCAGAGACCGATGGAGACCCACGATCATCCACAGGTTGCCATTATCATGTTATATAACCGTAAATACATATAATGTACTACATATAAATGTAGTTATATTCATGTCAATCGACTCGGAAGCTTGGTGGTTAGAGTGTCGACCTCCAGGAGACCCGGGGATCAATCCTGGGTGAGGTCATACCAAAGACTTTACAAATGGTACTTGTTGCTGCCTCGCTTGGCGCTCAGCACTGAGAAGTCAGAGAAAGGAAACAGGAAGGGTCGGCCTGATGTCTGACTGGGGTGTCATGTCTGGTGTCTTTGACATGATACTCCAGCTGCGAGAGCACTTTGGCGGCATGGGCTCGTCCTGCCCCAAGGAGGCAAAGTATATATACATTCTAAGTACGGATTCCAGGTAATCACATGACTGGAAAATTGCTCAGTTTGAGTACGACGTAAAAACCCAAGCATACATACATATACTATGCTGGTGCAATCTTCAATATTACCGTTTTTTCTCAGCCTTTCCCCCAGAAAACATAGCCTTCATTAGTAAATGGCGGAGCCATGCTTTGGATGAATCGCCCGAGACTTGAGTCCAGTTTTCTTTGAGTGGATCAGCTGTGGCTTTATGTTAGCGGAGATTTGTCAGGAATGTGCGGAGGTATGGTCTTTTCCGGGACCAAAAACACAGGTAAGATCAACCAATAGTTAAATAATTTTTTGAAAACGGATATCTTACAGAAGTCCCGACAAACATCATTTGTTAGATTTACCATTAGGCTGCATGCACTTTAAAGAAAGATGAGAGTATTCCAATTCTTTGTGTTTTTCAGTTGGACGAACCCATATTCTCATGTGATTTAAAGTAGTCAGAAAAGGACACCATCACAAATCCAGAAAAATGAACCAACGCCCTGTGGTATGTTTAGGCCTGCGCCATGAATTGTTTTCATTAAATTATTATTACACTTTACATTATTATTAATTAACATTAAATTTCATCTTTTTGTGCATGGAATAGAATAGAAGGTGACGTTAAACGTGATTTGACATGGTCTGTCATGTGCCGTGACGTTAGAAGGCGTGATATAATCCAGTCTCATTAAAATCATATCGTGTGGCCTCTACGTTAACGCGATCTGAATCACCCCCAGTGTCAAATGTTTTCTTGGGGTTCGCTCAATTAATAAAACCCCAATGATTCAATGAATCAGCGGGGTGCTTCTCGATTTGAGGCAGAAACTCAGGACATCGCGGATGATGGCTTTGACAGACCTCAGACCTTTCCGACCTCAGCGTAAACATACCAGCGAGACTTGCTGATGTTAATCGTGCTGAATGCCAGCGTTGACGCGAAATTACAACAGCGTTTTTGCTGTTTTTAGAGTTGAAAACAATGACACAATCCACGCACTGACCGAGCGGTTATAATACGAACGCGCTGACTGGCTGAACATTACGTATTCTCGAAGGGCTCGCATAATTCCTCAAAACACGATAAATAATGGCCCAATGTCAGATGTCCACACACCACAATTAATTTCTCATTTACTAACATGTTAACCGTAGGCCTCAAAGCAATGTACCTAAATCTGCAAGCCCTAAACCCTCCGGGCCTGATAGTCCTTGTGACCTAAGAAAACTCCACTCAAGTTCCTGATTGGGCATGACCGATGAAATTTTTCGGAAATTTGACATCTGACAGGGGTCAAACTGACCTAATCAGAGGTCAGTGAACCCTGTTTTATCACTACTTTTGCCTAGTGTGCATCAAATTTATACCTGGAATGAAACTTTGAAGCCTCTCCTAGAAGGTGATACCACCCAACAAGCAGTAAAAATGAAAGGAGCAGAAGAAAATATCTCTAAAAATTTCACCGACCTACATTCGTCCGGAAGCATTAATTATGGAGTGTGGCCATATCTCAGTGGCGTAACGCACCCAAAAACTAAGAATCTGATTTTAATGAGACTGGACGTGACCTAGCTTAAAGTAACCGAAAGCAGAATATCGGTTAGGGTTGTGGTTGAGCTTTGGTGGGGATGGGGTTGGAAGGGAGTGTGTCATCTGGTAGGCTTCGGACCGCGATCTAAAATTTCGTAGAACTGCGTACATTATATGTTTGACCAGATATGTCCACCAGCTTTTGCCAAGTAAGTTCATACCAGAGATATAATTTCGGGAGTTCTGTGGGATTCCGAATCATCTATATTCATATGGCAGAAATGCTGATGTTGTAGCTCTTCTTGAGAACTGAGCATTTCTCACACAGTGGAAAATCAGTCTCTGTTTGTTGTTATTATTGTTGCAGAGACTGCCTTGTCCCTTACAGAGAATTCATGG